>CM046455.1:67531232-67877605 GCA_025506515.1 Flaveria trinervia
CTACACATTGAAACTGGTATATATAGGCCTCGGCCCATATTAGATGCGATTGGGCCCATTCGTGCAATTGGACCATGCGTATGATTCAATCGTACGACTTGACCATCCGAATGGTTCAATCGTATGACTGGACCATTCTTATGGTTCAGTCTCATGAATGCCCCAATCGCACCTCTCAGTCGCATGACTGGTCCATTAGCATGGCTCAGTCGTACGACTGAGTCTCATTCGCATATGCTTCTGCGAATGACCCAGTTTCATGTGTTTACAACATATCAGGTGTATAACATTAAGCCTAGACTATTCGACAAGAGGCGGACACACTATATATGACTATATATGCTCTAACAAATTCCCCCTTGGACGTTGCTTGCGAATAGTAGATAACACCTCTTACAATCTTCAGTCAATCTTTGCTCTGGTTGCCAATAGAATCAAACGAAAACCATATTAGCCAACGTTGCCGATCTGTCAGGTTGCTACACCTCCCTGAAAATGAATTTAGGCACTTTACTTTGTAGAACACCATCATAGCAGCAAGATTCCCCATATGATTGATTTTTCCAGATAATGACATGAACAGTTTTCCATTGCCTCAATCTTCACACAGGCTAACCTGATTAACATTAACCCCTGTAGAAATTCCCCCTCACGTTCAGCATATCCCAATATATAAATGTTGTGCTCTCTTGGCGTCTTCATACGATGTATGGGCAAAAGGTTGAAGGTTCCAATGCACAGCTGACAATATTAAACAAATCAGCATGCATGTAGATTCATCATCAGAAACCTGCTCACATCATCACTTTCTAATTGCGTCTTCAATTTCTCTATACATGGATTCCCCCTAAGAATGAGAATCCTCTTTGTGCAGATAAATATAACTTGATTGGCCCATAAGTAGTCAGATGCTCCTGACTACCCCACAAAATCAGCACCAACTGCTGACATCTTCTCTTCTCTCTTTCGTGTTCCAATTACATTCACCTATTCTGGAAGTCCGACGAATAATGGGGTACACATCGAACTTATTTGACAAAAGAACCTCAGGGTGAATATGCTTTGCTCATCTTCAAATCTGTGCAAGAAGCTGTTCCAGACTTTTTTTGTTTTTGTTTTTTTGGTCTGGAACAAATGTGGATGAGTCAATGCGGATGGCACATTCGTGCGATTGAACATATGACTGGTCCAGTCGCACGACTGAACATACGACTGGTCCAGTCGCACGAATGGTCCATTCGCATGGCTCATTCGTACGAATGCTCCATTCGCATGGCTCATTCGTACGATTGCTCCATTCGCATGGCCCAGTCGCATGAATGGGTTTTCACGCAGATTTTCAGATCTGCAGCCGACAGGGCTGCCCAAAACCTAATCTGACGAATTTTACATGAACCGAGACAAAATAGACATCATCAGATTCGAAGGGGTGATGGGAATGTGGTTTCGAGTGCAATTTTAACATAGAAACAGCACACGTAACACGATCTGAGCAAAAGACGAAGAACACGAAGTGGGTTTAATGTCAAGATCTGAAATTTGATCAAGAAATCAAGAGCTCGGGTTGCTAGAATGATTGTTAGATCATTCCAGCAGTAACTGACTCTGATACCAATTGTGAACTCGGCTTTTGGATCGATAAACATTCGAGCATGTTCTTGACGGAAGGATAAACAACAACACAAACCAAAAGTTAAACAATACTACGAACTATAATTGAATGGTTTCATTGATAAAACCTAACGATTACAAGCTCGTTACAACATAAGAATCAAGACTCTTGGCAAGGGTAAGATCGAGTATGATCTCCCCTCTCATCCGACAGCCCTAGGTTCCCAGGCACACTCTCTCTCAAACCCTTTTGAAATCCTTAATCTCTCTACATATTGAACTGGTATATATAGGCCTCGGCCCACATTAGATGTGACTGGGCCCATTCGTGCGATTGGACCATGCGTATGATTCAATCGTATGACCGGACCATGCGAATGGTTCAATCGTACAACTGGACCATTCTTATGGTTCAGTCTCACGAATGCCCCAATCGCACCTGTCAGTCACACGACTGGTCCATTAGCATGGCTTAGTCGTACGACTGAGTCTCATTCGCATATGCTGCTGCGAATGACCCAGTTTCATGTTTACAACATATCAGGTGTATAACATTAAGCCTAGACTATTCGACAAGCGACGGACACACTATATATGACTATATATGCTCCAACAAATTGTGAAGTTGGCTTGGATCGATAAACATCCGAGCATGTTCTTGACAGAAGGATAAACAACAGCAGAAACCAAAAGTCAAACAATAATACGAACTGTAATTGAATGGTTTCATTGATAAAACCTAACGATTACAAGCTCGTTACAACATAAGAATCAAGACTCTTGGAAAGGGGAAGATCGAGCATGATCTCCCCTCTCATCCGGAAGCCCTAGGCTCCCGGGCACACTCTCTTTAAAACTCTTCTCAAAATCCTTTAGTCTCTTTACACATTGAAACTGGTATATATAGGCCTCGGCCCATATTAGATGCGACTGGGCCCATTCGTGCGATTGGACCATGCGTATGGTTCAATCGTACGACTGGACCATGCGTATGGTTCAATCGTACGACTGGACCATGCGAATGGTTCAATCGTACGACTGGACCATTCTTATGGTTCAGTCTCACGAATGCCCCAATCGCACCTCTTAGTCGCACGGCTGGTCCATTAGCATGGCTCAGTTGTACGACTGAGTCTCACTCGCATATGCTCCTTCGAATGACCAAGTTTCATGTGTTTACAACATATCAGGTGTATAACATTAAGCCTAGACTATTCGACAAGCGACAAACACACTATATATGACTATATATGCTCCAACAAATTCCCCCTGGACGTTGCTTACGAATAGTAGATAACACCTCTTACAATCTTCAGTCAATCTTTGCTCTGGTTGCCAATAGAATAAAACAAAACCATATTAGCTAACATTGCCGATCCGTCAGTTACAGACATCCCCGAAAATGAATTTAGGCACAACAGCTTTCGTTTACTTTGTAGAACACCATCATAGCAGCAAGATTCCCTATATGACTGATTTTTCCAGATAATGACATGAACAATTTTCCATTGCTTCAATCTTCACACAGGCTAACTTGATTAACATTAACACCTGCAGAAATTCCCCCTCACGTTCAGCATATCCTAATATATAAACGTTGTGCTCTCCTTGCGTCTTCACACGTTGTATTGGGCAAAAGGTTGAAGGTTCCAATCCACAGCTGACAATATCAAACAAATCAGCATGCATGTAGATTCATCATCAGAAACCAGCTCACATCATCACTTTCTGATTGCGTCTTCAATTCTCTATAGATGGATTCCCGCTAAGAATGAGAATCCTCTCTGTGCGGATAAATATAACTTGATTGGCCCATAAGTAGTTAGATGCTCCTGACTACCCCATAAAATCAGCACCAACTGCTAACATCTTCTCTTCTCTCTTTCGTGTTCCAATTACATTCACCTATTCTGGAAGTCCAACGAATAAGGGGGTACACATCAAACTTATTTGACAAAAGAACCTCAGGGTGAATATGTAACACCCGACTATTTTTACAAATCAAGATATAAAGAATAAAAGCAAGAAAGGCAATTAAGTCCAAGTGGAGGGACTAAAAGTGTAAGAAGGACACAAATCCTTGAAAGTTGGTGTAAAAGGTGGGCATGGCCGCCCACCCTCTTTTCACATCACCATCTTCTTCGGTTTTAGAGAGAGAGAGAGCAGAGAAAACTCTCGGTTGTTGCAGAGAAAGAAGAAGAAGAAGTGGGCGAATTCAAGGTAAGAATTCGAGGTTTTTTATGTTTTTATGTTGGGTTTTATCCCGGTTACATGCTTATGTGCTTATGTGTTCATGTATGTGCTCGGGTGTGTGTTTTGGGGTTGTTTTTAGGTGTTTGAACTCATTGCAAGCGGGTTAAAAGGAAGAACACCCAAGTTGCACCAGGTGAGTTCTAGACCCCGGTTTTTACATGTTTTAAACTATCTTTGGGGCTGAAAACGTATTAAAACGATTTTTACAAGCTTGTGCATGTTTACCCGTATGTAATGTGTATGTTGAATGTTGGTTCTTGAATGCTTATAGGTTATTTATGTTTAGAATAGCCACATTATGGTTAGAATAGATGGGTTCGATGACTAGGATGGAAGATATCTTAGAAACATGTTTGCAGAATGCTCATGCGCCTAGATAAGTGTTCATACGTCTGAAATTGCCTTAGAAAGAATCAAGTGTAAGTCATGCGCCTAAACAGTAACCCATGCGCCTAAAATTTTCCTTAGAAAAGTCTAAGTATAGCCCATGCACCTGAACAGTGGTTCATGCACCTAGAAATGTTAGTCGGATGACTAAGTGTAGGACCATGCGCCCCAATAGTGCCCATGCGCCCAAGTGGCCCATGCGCCTAAGTGTTCATGCGCCTGAATAGTACTCATGTGCCTAGATTGGGCTGGAATTTACTAAGTGTTCAGACGTCCGAAGTCCCCATGCGCCTAAGTGTTCCCCATGCGCCTAAGTGTTCCCCATGCCCCTGAATAGTGTCCATGCGCCTGCATAGTGTCCATGCGCCTAGGACTTAGAATATTTTTCTGATTTTTGGGGAAAATGTGTAAAGTAGGCTTTGACTTGGGAAAACCCTAAGGGACTATCAGTTGACTTTTAAGGTCATAAATAGAATGATGGGCATGTTATGATGATGATGATGATGATGATGATGATGATGATGTTGCATGACTATGCATGATGTATGTTATGTATGTATGATGCCCTTGATGATGTAGGTTATGTATGTATGATGACCTGTGATGATGTATGTATGGTATGTTATGATATGTTCCTATGATGATGAATGTTTATCTTTCCATGGCTTTACGTGTATGTTAATGAATGAACCAAAAGTATTATGTAACGTAAAGTGAAAGATAAAGAAAGAGGAACATGATGAATGAATGCATGCATTAACGAATGAATGAACGTAAAAAGTCTTGCAAGCAAATGTATGGAGGTTCACACCCAATGAAGGGTGTTAGCTCAACTGTGTGCGGGTTAGCTACCCCAGAAGGATGCACACTGGGGTCCGATCCTTGTGATTGACCATATGTATGGGATCCTTGCCGCTTGCCCCAGGTACTGGAGTCAGCTTCGTGCACAATGTTCGGGGTCTATGATAGACCTCAGGCCCAGTAACCAGCTTTGTGCATAATGTTCGGGGTATAGCATATGGCCTTGATCCGGAATGAAAAGAAAAGATGAATGGTGACTATACTTGCCTCAGGTACTGGAGTCAGCTTCGTGCACAATGTTCGGGGTCTATGATAGACCTCAGGCCTAGTAACTAGCTTCGTGCACAATGTTCGGGGTATTGTACGTGTCACCAGATGTACGAATGAACGAAGATTAAAGAACGTAATGGAAGATAATAATGATATTATCTGTATGTACGTATGATGTATGATCACGAACGAACGAAACATATAGTATGGGTTTTGAAAAGAAATAAATAGCGATTTTATGTATGTTTTATTATAAAACTAGAACTCACTCAGCAACGCTGACTTTTATACGTTTTCAGTTGGCAGGTAAACGTTGATGGGGATGGCACGAGGCGGCTGCTCAGCTCATTTGGATGGCATCCATTTAATTAAGGCTTTTGTGATGTAATACAACGATATAATTTTGTAACCGACAAATGATGCATTATTTTTCAAAAGTTTTTAGGATGAAATGAAATGCCATTTGTTTTATGTTTTCCGCTGCACTGTTTTGATGTATAAATGAAATGTATATGTTTTACGTGCGATGAATCACCAGCTGTAAGCGTCCCGGGAACGGGGCCTTACAAGTTGGTATCATAGCCAAAGTTTAAGTGAAATGGATAAAATTTTCAAATAACCTTAACTTAAACTGAGAATGGGACGAAATGAGAAATGGATGCCAATCTGAGTAGCTGCGTGCCATCAGGTATTTTCGTAATGTTAACGGTTTATGGTATGTGGTTATGTGTTGTATGTAGATTTAAATACTAATGTAGTCAGGACAGGTAATGCTCGGGGTATGAAGAGTAAAGTAAGTGGCTAATCACAACTGGCCACTGTAATTAGGGACTTACTATACTTGACATAAACTGAGCTATTCTCTTGAATGACCGTGTTGGTGTTTGAATCTTTCCATGTGTTAGGTGATGGCTAGTGGAAGATCTTCGAAGGCCTCTCATGGTGGAGGTGCCGGTGCCGAACCACGACCCAAGAGAGGGAGACCCAGAGTCAAGAAAGTGGTTCATGAAGAACCAGGAACTCCTCATCCGGAGGTCGGACATGAGAGTGCTAACCTGAGGGCCTCAGTGAAGGAGGCGGTTGTGGAAGAAGTGCACCAAGTCATGCAGACAATCCTACTGTCTGTAGTGACTGAAGTGATAAAGGCAGTTAGAGAGGGAGAGAGAAAGGAAAGGAGTGGACCTATGGGCGAAAGAAGATAGCCCGAGACTGAGACAGTTCCGTCCGATGATGAGGATGAGGAAGAAGAGCCTGCACCTAAGGCGACCCGAGGTTGCAACTACGGGGTGTTTATGAGATGCAAACCCCCTACTTTCGATGGAAATGGCACTGTCGCTGCTGCTCACCGGTGGGTGAGGGAAATGGAGGCAGTACTTGATATCAGCGAGTGCCGGGAAGACCAGAAGGTTAAGTTCGCTACCCACTCATTCGTAGACTCGGCTCTGTGTGGTGGGACAATATAGTCCAAGGGACGGTAGTCGGGCGATCGGGAGAATGAGATGGTCGGAGTTGAAAAAGTTGGCGATCGAGGAGTTTTGTCCTCACCGGGAAATGGACAAGGTCGAGAGAGAGTTTCTGCAACTAGAGGCGGGAACTATGACATACCAAGAGTACACCACAAATGTCACATCCCGGCGGAAGCGTGAAATACATAGGGAGTGACTTGATTGTTCAGAACTCATTGACTTATATTATTAAAACAGATAACACATAATCATGCACGTTTCATAGCATAATATTAAGTTAGGACTACATTAAATCATAATAGTCAAAATTTGAAATAACATAATCCTATTACATCATAAAGATTTAACGGCTACATCTTCAGAGACGATGGAAATGAGCATCCACCGATACACTGAAGTCATACAAGTTTACTGTTAGGTTTACACAAACTTTCCCCACAACCTCTCCCCAGCCATTAAAAACATCAAAGGAGAACATTAAGCTGTTAGTCATGATGAATTCCTGAAAAAGCATACCAAAAACCGTCAACACAAAGTTGGTGAGCTTCACAGGTTTATTAAGCAGGTAATATTGATGCATATATACAACCAAACCTTACATAGCAATCAGATTATTCATATCTGTCATATCATATTTTCATAAATCAGATAATATAGCATCATAACACCCATTTGTTAACGCAGGAGATATTTCCTAAGTAGCGCTATCAATATTATCTAACGGTTCCACATCCGAATTAATGGTTGTAACATAATTTCAGTAATAATGCATCAATTCGTAAATTAGTATGCTTTTTCCCAAAACTTTATAAAATCAAAATGGGCCATGAAACTCACCTTTACTCCAAATGGTAACCTATAAACAAGAAAAATATTTATAGTTTAGATAAATGTGTTTTTCTTCAATATTTTTAGCACCTTAGGTTATTTATTTCATGAGTTAGACTTTTTTATAAATCACGAAATTTTTACAGTAGACATATCTTAATGTTAGATATAATATACTAAAATTTCATATTTAAATTATTTTCAGGCTATTTCTTATCATTTTTACATTATTCAAATAATTCTTTAGAAATACCTTCGGGCCTCTAAAGTTAGTAAAATTTTGTCAGAATAATCTTTATAATCTTGTAGTTTCTAAAATTTTCTCGTGTTTTAAATCATAGCAGAGTCACTTTTATAATTTTCTGATTTTACTCATATTTGCTAAAAATATCAGAATATGCTCAAAAATTCTAATTTTTATACAGACTGTTCTATTTCTATTCTTTTTTTTCTATAAATTTTCATAATTTATTTCATAATTTAAGTATTTTTCCCGATTTTTAGTTGACAGAATAGTTAAAAATTCATATTTCAGAAAATATTTTGAGTTAGGTCACGGGATTTTTCCAGTGGATTCTATAATTCTTAATAATCAGTATAATTTTCCATACATTTACTAGGGTGGTTCTTCTGATATAATTTTTCTCTTTATTCTTAAATATTGTATAAATTAACTTATTTATAGGAATGGTACCAAATTTTGCAGAGTTCTATTTCCTAATATTATAAATATATTTTTAATGTTTTTTTCCACAATCACAATTATTTAATATTGATTTAACAAACTATAACTAGATTTTAACCCTTTTGTTGATAATTTCTTGCTAAAACTTTGATTTTTAAGTTTTGTTTCATTTTTCCAGATTCTTAAAACCTTTCTTTTGTTCTGAAAAATAGGTTTGATTGTGTGTATGTTTCTATGAGAACTTTATTTTAACCAAAAGGGTTAATCACATGTGCTTTATTTAACACATGTTTAGTTTTCATAATCTTAATCAAGCAAGGTTTTAGGAGTTAGAACCTTGATTTCGATAGAAGGAGAGTGTGAAAAGAAGGTGAGGATGGTCTAAGCTTGCTTGGTTTTGGTGTTCTTGATAGTCTTTCGAGAGATGGTGCTTCCACGAGGCTTGGATGTTGCTGCTTTGTAACCGAGAGAGATGTAGATAATGATGATAATATGTGATGGCTATGGTGTTATTCGAGAGTGGGGATGATTGTGGTTGTGTACAGCGTCCGTGAGGTGAGAAGTGGTAGTGAAGATTGAGGGCGACCGAATGGAGGTGGGTCTTCGGTGGTACTTGGTGGTTTAGATTTCCCATCGGCCGAGACCTCCAAATAGTGGAGGTGTAATCATGAAGTCTAGTGTTTAGGATGTGAGGTGGAAGTTATAGGTTTAGTGAGTCGGTCTTAGGGGCTAGGGGGGTTGGGGTTGAGCTTAGTGGCAAGGTGGGTTTAGGTGTCACACAAAGAGAGGGGTGAGTCATTGATCATTAATGGGTGTTTAAGGTGTAAACCGGGTGTTTAAGGTGTTAAAGGGTGGTTCTTGATCTCTAATGGTCTTTGGTTGAGGTTTAGGTGTAGGGGCTTTGTTTAGGTTTGTTTTTGATGTCAAATCTTTCTTGATGTTAACTTATGTTTATGATGTTTGGTTGGGTTGTACTTGGTTTGTTTATTATTGCATTGTTGATGTATTGTAGTTTTGTATCAAGAAATTATGTTTAAGAATACATGCATACGTACTTCTTGTATTTTCATGTAAGCATGCAATGAACAATATTCATATTCATATGATGTGTATATGTTTCTTAGCAAAAGATGGTACCACACGTAAAAGGGTATGCATGCGACCATGCATACGTATACATGTATATATATAAGTGAACAATATACTTATGTAAACAAAATGAAAGCATGTATACGTACATGTATATAAAAAATATATATATATTAACTAGGTGTGGCTTAGAATATTAAATAAAATTTCTTAATCTAGGGTTGTCACAACAAAATTCAATGAAATGGCACGATTGGTGCCCGATCAGGTGACACCACTGTCACGAAAGATTAAGAGATATATCCAGGGACTACCGACGGATATCCGTAGGCATGATCGCCACCCGGCCAAGCACTTTTAGGTCGGCGGTTGATTTGGCTGGTAGACTATATGATGAGCGTGAGGTGGTAGTGGCTGAGGAGAAGAAGACGAGTAAGGATAGGGAAACTGGAATGGGAAACGGTTCGGGCGTGGTAGAGCCGCTCCAAACAATAAGGCGGCGAGGGTAGGTGACCGACGTGTGGTCACAGCTAGTACTGGGATGGAGAAGTGTGGCAAGTGCGGGAAGGAGCACGGTGGCGAGTGCAGATGGGGGTCGAATATTTGTTTCAAATGTGGGAAGCCTGGTCATATGGCTAGAGACTATGGAGGTGTGAAGTGTTTCAACTGTGGGGGAAGTGGTCACATGAGTAGGGAGTGTAAGAAGCCAAGGGTCGAGAGTTCGGGGTGAAGAAGGCCGGAGGAGAAGGGCAGAAGGCAAGCGCCCGAGCTTTCACGATGACTCGGGGGAGGAGGCTAGGACAGATCCTGACGTGGTGTCAGGTACGTTTCTAGTAAACCAAACTCTTGTATCTGTGTTGTTTGATTTTGGTGCTAGTAGGAGTTTTATTTCTGCTGCCTTTGGTGCTAAGTTTCCCAATAAGAGTAGATGTATTGGTGAGCCATTGATGTAGAAACTGCTATTGGTAAGTCCACTAGAATCACGGAGGTGATAGAGGACTGTGTCATAGAACTAGAAGGCCATAGGTTTGCTGCTAGGTTACATGTGATACCCCTGGGTGGATTTGATGTAGTACTAGGGATGGATTGGTTAGCAACCTATGAAGCAAACATCGTGTGCCGCAAGAAGATGATCCGATTGATAACGCCTGACAGAAATGAGGTGACGGTTATGGTGATTACGTCACGACAATCCCGAGGGTGATTTCGATGGCGGTGGCGGGAAAGTGCATGAGACGCGGATGTAGTGCCTACTTGGCATACATAAAAGATGTGGATGCGTCAGTACCGCAATTATCCGCAGTACCAGTGGTGCGCGACTTTCCGGACGTATTCCCGGAAGACTTACCCGGTGTGCCACCAGATCGCGAGGTTGAGTTCCAAATTGACTTGATACCCGGTGCTCAACCCGTTGCCAAGGCACCGTACCGGTTGGCTCAACTGAGATGAAAGAGTTAATGGAGCAGTTGCAAGAACTGTTGGATAAGGGGTTCATTAGACCGAGTATCTCTCCATGGGGTGCTCCGGTATTATTTGTGAGGAAGAAAGACGGTAGTATGAGGATGTGTATTGACTACCGAGATTTGAAGAAGTTGACGGTGAAGAACCGATACCCCCTACTAAGAATAGACGATTTGTTTGATCAGCTCCAAGGTGCCAGTTGGTTTTCGAGGATAGATCTTCGATCTGGTTACCATCAACTAAAAGTGAAGGAGCAGGACATTCCTAAAACAGCTTTTCGCACGCTACGGTCACTATGAGTTCCTCGTTATGTCGTTTGATTGACCAATGCACCAACTGCTTTTATGGATCTGATGAATCGAGTGTGTTGGCCAATGTTAGATAAATCGGTGATTGTGTTCATTGACGATGTCCTGATTATTCGAAGAGTGAGATTGAGCATGCCGGTCACATTCGGGAGGTTCTGGAGACGTTAAGAAGGGAGAAGTGTATGCAAAATCTCCAAGTGTGCGTTTTGGTTAAGCAATGTTTAGTTCTTGGGTCATGTGGTGAATCCCGATGGGATTAGGGTGGACCCCGGCTAGGTAGAGCAGTAGTGACGCAATGGAAGTCTCCAAAGACGCCATCCGAGATTCGTAGTTTCTTGGGTTTGGCGGGCTACTATAGGAGATTTATCCAAGACTTCTCTAAGATTGCTTCTCCACTGACTAAGTTGACCCGGAAATATGTAAAGGATGTATGGGGTTAGGCTCAGGAGAAGGCATTCGAGGAGTTGAAGGCGAGGCTGACTCAAGCTCCTGTCTTGTCGTTACCCGATGGAGGCGAAGATTTGTGGTGTATTCAGACGCTTCTTACTCGGGGTTGGGGTGTGTGTTAATGCAAAGTGGAAAAGTTATAGCCTATGCATCCCGATAGCTGAAGGTTCATGAGGTCAACTACCCTACTCATGACTTGGAACTAGCGGCCGTGGTCATTGCACTAAAGATTTGGAGGCACTATCTGTATGGGACGAAGTGCACCATCTTCACCGACCACAAGAGCTTAAAGTACTTCTTTGGACAGAAGGACCTGAATATGAGACAGAGACGATGGTTGGAGCTCATAAAGGATTATGATTGTGAGATCCATTTCCGGGCAAAGCTAACGGGGTGGCTGATGCTCTTAGCCGGAAGGAGAGGCCCGAGCCAATTCGGGTGAAAGCATACCAACTAATCATGACCTCTAATGTAATGAAGCAAGTCAAGGAGTTCAGAATGAGGCATTAAAAGAAGATCATCTAAACTCTGAAAGAATGAGAGGTCTGGTTGGGGAATTGAGTGAAAACACACTGGTGTTTAAACAATTTGGACGAGTGTGGATTCCTCATTTCGGGAATCTACGTGTGAAGATTATGGACGAAGCTCACAAGACCCGATACTCTATCCATCCCGTGCCACAAAGATGTACCAAGACATGAAGAAGGATTATTGGTGGCCGGGTATGAAGTGTGACGTGTGGAGTATGTGAGCAAATGCCTTACTTGTTTGCAAGTGCAGGCGGAACATCAAAAGCCGTATGGGAAGATCCAACCTTTGGATATACCGAATGGAAGTGGGAGCACATCACCATGGATTTCATTACGAAGCTGCCGCGTACTCCGAAAGGATACGATGCCATATGGGTGATTGTTGACCGCTTGACGAAGAGTGCCCACTTCCTACCGATCCGCGAGACATATTCATCCGAGAGAGGTGGCTGACCTGTTCATCAAGGAGGTTGTAACTCGTCATGGCGTGCCGGTGTCTATTGTGTCGGATTGTGACACCTGGTTTACATCTAAATTCTGGAAGAAATTCCACGATGCCATGGGGACGAGGTTACATATTGGCACGACTTATCATCCCCAAACTGATGGTCAGTCAGAAAGGACCATTCAGATGTTGGAAGACATGCTTCGGGCATGTGTGATTGACTTTGGAGGAAGTTGGGACGGCCACTTACCGTTAGCTGAATTCTTGTACAACAATAGCTATCATGCCAGCATTGGTATGCCACCATACGAGATGCTATACGGTAGGCGATGCAGAACACCTTTTGCTGGGGTGATATTGGTCAAAAGAAATTAGAGAGCGTCGAGGTAATCGAGGATACAACGGAAAAGCTTGAGAAGATTAAAGCCTTCATGAAGGCAGCTAAAGATTGACAGAAGTCGTATGCCGATAAACGAAGCAGACCGATCGAGTTCCAGGTGGGTGATCGGGTTATGTTGAAGGTCTCACTTGGAAGGGAATTATCAGATTCAGGAAGCGGGGCAAGTTGAGCCCAAGATATATAGGCCCTTTCTGAATCATTGCTCGAGTAGGAGAGGTGGCCTATAGGTTGGAATTACCGGATGAGTAAGTGGGATTCATCCGACATTCCATGTGACTCATCTGAGAAAGTGTATAGCTGATGAAGACATGATTGTTCCACTGGAGGATATCGAAGTAGATGAAAGGCTCAATTATGTGGAGCAACCAATGGCAATCATCGATCATAAAGAGAAGAGGCTGCGAAATAAAGTGGTTCCTCTAGTGCATGTACAGTGGAAGCACAAGAAGGGATCTGAGTCTACATGGGAGACTGAGAAGGAGATGAGGCAGCATTATCCTTATATGTTCGAGGAATAACAGGTTTCGGGGACGAAACCTATATAAGGGGGGTGGACTTGTAACACCCGGCTATTTTTACAAATCAAGATATAAAGAATAAAAGCAAGAAAGGCAATTAAGTCCAAGTGGAGGGACTAAAAGTGTTAGAAGGACACAAATCTTTGAAAGTTGGTGTAAAAGGTGGGCATGGCCGCCCACCTCTTTTCACATCACCATCTTCTTCAGTTTTAGAGAGAGAGCAGAGAAAACTCTCGGTTGTTGCAGAAGAAGAAGAAGAAGAAGTGGGTGAATTCAAGGTAAGAATTCAAGGTTTTTATGTTTTTATGTTGGGTTTTATCCCGGTTACATGCTTATGTGCTTATGTGTTTGTGTATGTGCTCGGGTGTGTGTTTTGGGGTTGTTTTCAGGTGTTTGAACTCATTGCAAGCGGGTTAAAAGGAAGAATACCCAAGTTGCACCAGGTGAGTTCTAGACCCCGGTTTTTACATGTTTTAAACTATCTTGGGGCTGAAAACGTATTAAAACGATTTTTACAAGCTTGTGCATGTTTACCTGTATGTAATGTGTATGTTGAATGTTGGTTTTTGAATGTTTATAGGTTATTCATGTTTAGAATAGCCACATTATGCTTAGAACAGATGGGTTCGATGATTAGGATGGAAGATATCTTAGAAACATGTTTGCAGAATGCTCATGCGCCTAGATAAGTGTTCATACGTCTGAAATTGCCTTAGAAAGAATCAAGTGTAAGTCATGTGCCTAAACAGTAACCCATGCGCCTAAAATTTGCCTTAGAAAAGTCTAAGTATAGCCCATGCGCCTGAACAGTGGTTCATGCGCCTAGAAATGTTAGTCGGATGACTAAGTGTAGGACCATGCGCCCCAATAGTGCCCATGCGCCCAAGTGGCCCATGCGCCCAAGTGGCCCATGCGCCTAAGTGTTCATGCGACTGAATAGTACTCATGCGCCTAGATTGAGCTGGAATTTACTAAGTGTTCAGACGTCCGGAAGTCCCCATGCGCCTGAAAGTGGCCCATGCGCCTAAGTGTTCCCCATGCGCCTGAATTGTGTCCATGTGCCTGCATAGTGTCCATGCGCCTAGGACTTAGAATATTTTTTGATTTTTGGGGAAAATGTGTAAAGTAGGCTTTGACTTGGGAAATCATCGGGGGACTATAAGTTGACTTTTGAGGTCATAAATAGAATGATGGGCATGTTATGATGATGATGATGATGATGATGATCATGTTGCATGACTATGCATGATGTATGTTATGTATGTATGATGCCCTGTGATGATGTAGGTTATGTATGTATGACGACCTATGATGATGTATGTATGGTATGTTATGTTATGTTCCTATGATGATGAATGTTTATCTTTCCATGGCTTTACGTGTATGTTAATGAATGAACCGAAAGTATATGTAACGTAAAGTGAAAGATAATGAAAGAGGTACATGCTGAATGAATGCATGCATTAATGAATGAATGAACGTAAAAAGTCTTGCAAGCAAATGTATGGAGGTTCACACCCAATGAAGGGTGTTAGCTCAACTGTGTGCGGGTTAGCTACCCCAGAAGGATGCACACTGGGGTCCGATCCTTGTGATTGACCATATGTATGGGATCCTTGCCGCTTGCCCCAGGTACTGGAGTCAGCTTCGTGCACAATGTTCGGGGTCTATGATAGACCTCAGGCCCAGTAACCAGCTTCGTGCACAATGTTCGGGTATAGCATATGGCCTTGATCCGGATGAAAGAAAAGATGAATGGTGACTGTACTTGCCTCAGGTACTAGAGTCAGCTTCTTGCACAATGTTCGGGGTCTATGATAGACCTCAGGCCCAGTAACCAGCTTCGTGCACAATGTTTGGGGTATTGTACATGTCACCAGATGTAAGGAATGAACGAAGATTAATGAACGTAATGGAAGATAATAATGATATTATCTGTATGTACGTATGATGTATGATCACGAACGAATGAAACGTATAGTATGGGTTTTTGAAAAGGAATAAATAACGATTTTATGTATGTTTTATTATAAAACTAGAACTCACTCAGCAACGCTGACTTTTATACGTTTTCAGTTGGCAGGTAAACGTTGCTAAGGATGGCACGAGGCGGCTGCTCAGCTCTTTTGGATGGCATCCATTTAATTAAGGCTTTTGTGATGTAATACAAGGATATAATTTTGTAACCGACAAATGATGCATTATTTTGCAAAAGTTTTTAGGATGAAATGAAATGCCATTTGTTTTATGCTTTCCGCTGCACTATTTTGATGTATAAATGAAATGTATATGTTTTACGTGCGATGAATCACCAGCTGTAAGCGTCCCGAGAACAGGGCCTTACAGAATATGCTTTGCTCATCTTCAAATCTGTGCAAGAAGCTGTTCCAGACTCTTTTTTTTAGTCTGGAACAAATGCGATTGAGGCAATGCGGATGGCTCACTCGTGCAATTAAACATACGATTGGTCCAGTCGCACGACTGAACATATGACTGGTCCAGTCGTACGAATGGTCCATTCAGATGGTCCAGTCGTACGAATGCTCCATTCGCATGGCCTAGTCGCATGAACGGGTCTGCATGCAAATTTTCAGATTTGCAATCGCTAGGGCTGCCCAAAACCCTAATCTGACTAATTTACATGAACCGAGACAAAATAGACATCATCAGATTCGAAAGGGTGATAGGAACGTGGTTTCGAATTCGATTTTAACATAGAAGCAACACACGTAACAAGATCTGAGCAAAACACGAAGAACACGAAGTGGGTTTAACGTCATGATCTGAAATTTGATCCAGAAATCAAAAGCTCGGGTTGCTAGAATGATTGTTAGATCATTCCATTAGTAACCTGGCTTTGATACCAATTGTGAAGTCGGCTTTTGGATCGATAAACATCCGAGCATGTTCTTGACGGATGGATAAACAACAGCACAAACCAAAAGTCAAACAATAATACGAACTATAATTGAATGGTTTCAATGATAAAACCTAACGATTACAAGCTCGTTACAACATAAGAATCAAGACTCTTGACAAGGGAAGATCGAGCATGATCTCCCCTCTCATCCGGCAGCCCTAGGCTCCCGGGCACACACTCTCTAAAACCCTTTCAATATCCTTTAATCTCTCTACACATTGAAACTGGTATATATAGGCCTCGGCCCATATTAGATGCGACTGGGCCCATTCGTGTGATTGGACCATGCGTATGGTTCAATCATACGACTGGACCATATGAATGGTTCAATCGTACGACTGGATCATTCTTATGGTTCAGTCTCACGAATGCCCCAATCGCACCTCTTAGTCCCATGGCTGGTCCATTAGCATGGCTCAGTTGTACGACTGAGTCTCACTCGCATATGCTCCTGCGAATGACCCAGTTTCATGTGTTTAGAACATATCAGGTGTATAACATTAAGCCTAGACTATTCCACAAGCGACGGACACACTATATATGACTATATATGCTCCAACAGAACAAGTTCCCTTTTAACATACCATAAATTTTTAAAAACCATAACTATTATTGTAGATTTCTCATATTAATAAAATCGAACCTGCAAATGATTAGAAAGCTAAAGTTATATGATTTCTAATAACCATTTATAGTCATTAGCTATAGATTTTTTATGAAGATCGGTTTCATGAATCAAAGCCAGTTCATACGTTTTTCAACATTGTATAACATTCACAATTACAAACAATAAGTTCATTACTTCCTGTTCAAATGTAAATTTTACCATCAAAAGCTTACTTAAGATTACCATAGCATTAACATAACATAAATCACACCATTTTTTTTATCACAAATTACGTAAGTTTCATCTAAGGATAATAAAAAGACTTTAGCTCATAATGAGCTTGAACATAGAAACAATCAAACCAGTGATCCACAATAGATGATGTTTAGACAATCCCGAGTTTCTTCAAGTGTTGTATGCACCTCTCGAGAGAATTAAGCACAAAAACCCACCACCAAAACCTTGCCTAAATGATGGACTTAGGCCTATATTTATAGGCTTTCTAGAGTGTTTAAGCATGACCCCGTGCTATTACAATGCTTACAAAAGTTGGTCAATTCGGACGTGCATGAGGTGTCGTGCACGATCCCGTGTTTGTGGTGGGGCACAACCCCGTGATCACTTTTGTGGAACATTACTTTTTGTCTTGTCAGATATCCAATTATGGAGGTGTGCCAATTTTAAAAAGGGGTGTGTGTTTCAAGTAATTCATGGGGGCTTTCTTAAGGAGTCATGCCCCCATTGGACTTCAAAGCTCGATTTTCTTCAAATTCTTGTTAAATATGCTTCTTTTGTCCATTTTATCCATTTCAATACCTGAGAACACTATTTAATATTTTAAGTATCATTTGTATCATCTTAAGAAAGATATTAAGGAATAACTGATGTGCTTTTAATAGAGTTTTTATGTATAATTTAGATCATATCATGCATTAAAAGTAAAAAAATAATGTTGGACTTATTGATTAGACTTGTGTTAAATGTACTCAAAATGGAGTTCTTACTAGGTAATAGGATGGATGTAAGGTGATTAATTGGTAACTCTTTGTTTGATGACTTGTACAATTGTACATGGGTAAGGTGTATTCAAAACTTGCATATAAAGTTAGAAAAACTTTAAAGAAACTTATAATAGAATAGTTGGTTTTGATATCTTCGGTTTATATCAAAATCTTAAGTCAATAACCAAACACAGGACATTCGTTTTAGTATATTATTATAAACTTTCCAAGCTTCAAAAGAATTCAAAAAATTTAATCATCTTATCAAAATTAATGTAATTTCTTATAGGTTTGAATAATGTATATTAACTTGTTAGAACTAATCTATTAATCAGAACTCCCACAGAGCATGACTAATTGATACACGTGTTTTCATTATATTCATAAATTCAAAGTTTAAGTAGTGGAAAACATTTTCACTAAACACAACTTTCGTAATTCAAACTATCATATATTCATAATGATGTATAAATCCTTGTATTTACATTAATATCATTTCAAAATGATGTTTATGTGTAATCCTCTGCTAAAAACATATATTACATGTTTAAAAATGTAGCCACAAGATATAACATGTGCTTAGGATCTATATCTATTCTAGCACCTATTCTTGGCTATATTGTAACGCCCTGGTATTTTTATAAGACGAGAAAGAAGGAGTAAAAGTGAAGAAAAAGAAAGCAACAAAATAAAACCCAAGTAGAGGGTTTAAAAGTGTCAAATATGAAAAAAAATTCAAAAGTGGGTGTAAAAGGTGGCATGGCCGCTCATGTTGTCTACACACCCTTTCATTCAGATATTTTTAGAGAGAGAATGAAGAGGAGCTGAATTTTCGGGTCTTGATGAAAGAAGAGCAGAAGTTTGAATTCAGGTAAAAAATCTTGGTTTTTGTGATGTTCTTAACTGGCCTATGCCTCGGTTATGTGCTTATGTGTGTTTATGTGTTTGGGTGTGTGTGTTTTGGTGGGTTTCTAGGTGTTGAACTCATAGCAAATTGGTTTTGAAGGAAGTCATACTCAAAGGCTGCTAAGGTAAGTTCTAAAACCCCTTTTTACATGTTTTAATCTGATTTGGGGCTGGAAATGCATGTATGTTTATTTTTATAAAAATGGGTTTACATCCGTAGGAATGTGTATGAATGTGTTTGCGGGGGGGGGGGGGGTTGATTTGGGTGTTATATGGTTATGATTATGTTATGAATGTTTTTATATGGCTTAGAATGCTAGTGTTAAGCTTATAACATGTTAGATGATGGATTAGGGACTGAAATATGTTGTTTAGTGTCAGTTGGCTGCCCGTGTGCCTAAATAGTGACCCATGCGCCCAAATAGTTCCCATGAGCCCCAATAGTGTCCATGTGCCTAAGTTAGGCTGAAATTTACTAAGTGTTCCATACGCTTGAAAATCCCATGCGCTTAGGCACTCATGTGCCTGCATAGTGCCCATGCGCCTATGAAGTTGCTCGAAAGTGACTAAGTGTTGGCCATGCGCCCGTATAGTGCCCATGCACCTAGAACTTTCCCATGCGCCCAGAAGGCCATGCGCCTGCAAAGTGACCAGGCGCCTAAACTTAGAAAATTAGAACTCACTCTACAACACGAACGATGATGAAGATAATAATTATTACCTTGATGTACGTATGATGTGTGATCATGTGCGATAGTAAAGGAAATGTTTTAACGAAAGAAAGGTAATATAATGTTTTCATAAAACTAGAACTCACTCTGCAACACTAACTTTTATGTGTTTCCAGTTGGTAGGTAGTTGTTGTTGAGAATGGCACGGGGCGGCTACTTGGCTCATTTTGGATGGCATCCATTTTATGTTGCGATAATGTTTTTGCATTGTAATGCGAATAAACTATCTTTTGTAATGAATGTTGTATTATTTTGCAAAAGAGATTATTGATATGAAATGAAATGTTTGTTCAAAATGATTCCGCTGCAATGTTTTAATTAAGTAAATGTATGTTTTATGTTTTATGTGCGATGATTGACCAGCTGTGAGCATCCCGGGAATGAGGCCTTACAAGTTGGTATCAGAGCCAAAGGTTAAGTGAAACGGGTTAAAAATTTTAAAAGAAACCTAAACTTGAACTGAATATGGGACAAAGGGAAGGGATGCCAGTCCGAGTAGTTGCGTGTCATCAGGTATTTTCTTAAATGATAACCGACATTATGTGCGCATGTTATGTGGTCTGTGTGCCTTTAGTAGATTTGGATACTGATGTAGTCAGGATAGGAAATACTTGGGGTATGAAGTGTAAAGTAAGTGTCATAACTGGCCATTGTAATTAGGGACTTACTATACTTGACATAAACTGAGCTATTCCCTTGAATGACCGTATGAGTGTTTGAATCTTATAGTGTGTTAGAGGATGGCCGGTGGTAGATCATCAAAAGCTTCATGTGGTGGAGGTTGTGGTGGACGTGGTGCTGGACCACGGGTCACGAGAGGAAGGCCTCGAGCTGAAAAGATGGTTCATGAAGAGCCCGAGACCCCTCATCCAGATGGCGGAGATGAGAGTGCTAATCTAAGGGCCTTAGTGAATGAGGCTGTTGTAGAGGAGGTTCATCAGGTCATGCAGACGCTCCTACCATCTGTGGTGACAGAAGTGATAAATACGGTACGAGAAGGCGAAAGGAAGGAAAGGAGAAGGTCCACAGGAGAAAGAGAGAAACCAGAGATTAAGACTACAGATACATATGTACCTAGTTTATGAGCTTAATGTAAAAAGTCTTTCATGTCTTACATATATGTAACTGGATGGTTGAATGAAATACAATGTGTGATTTATGGTTATAATGTTTATTATTTCATTGATTATTGTATGTTAATGCTTATTGAACTAACTATATAGGTTTGTGGTTGTTTGAATAGATCTAAGTCAAATAATGATTATGAAACATATTCAAACTTAGTCATATGAAGTTCTCATGCGAATGGTCCATGCTAATGGACCATACGCATGAACAACTTCATGCTAATGAACCAGTAGCACGAATGAACCAGGAGACTGGATCAGTCGCATGATTATAACATGAGATTCACTTAGTCGCACGACTGAACACTCAGTCGTGCAAATAGACCAACCGCATGACTCAATCGCACGACTGAACCATGGTAATGGTTCAGTCGCCCGAATGAGAAACCCTAACCTATAAATACCACTTAAATCGTGGAAAAACACAACACTTCGAAAGCCTACGCACTAAATCGTACTCTAGCCATCCAGAGACTTCTAAGAACCTGTTCCAAGTTCATAGATTGCACTAGATCGAGTACTAATCGTTCTTAACGTTTAGATTCAATCTACAATTGTTTCTACGTGCGTTCTCACTGATTGGATCGCCAATCAAATAGGATTTAGCACTATTTGACTTGGTATACATGTATATCAGTTAGTATTTTGTTCAATACACGATCCTAACAAGTGGTATCAGAGCTTTGGCTCTTGATTTACATGTGATTCAATCGATTTTGATATAAAAATTGTGTTTTTCACGCAAAAACGCAACCTTTTTGTGTCAAACGTTGTTTTGGACGTCTTTAGATCGTAAAGTTAACATTTTTCCGGCATACGACAATTAGGGTTCTTGAAAAATTCGTGTTTTTGCGTCAAAATACCTTAAACCTACGAATTTTCAAGTTTCAGCAGCTTTAGTCGCATGATTGACTCAATTGCATGACTGAATTCATACACATCCCTCATACGCACGATTGGACTCATTCGTACATCCATTCGTACGACTGAATTACCCATTCGCATTGTTCATTTGCACCTGTCCATACGCGTGATTGAGCCATCCGCATTTGCTCATTCGCACGTCTGAGTTAACCGCATTGTTCAATCACACGAAGTGTTCAATCGCATACCTTCTTTCAAGTTAAACAGTTTGTTCCAAAGTTTAAATTTGATAATAATGGAGGATCAATATTCAAAATCTATTACTTTTAGAAAATGAAGTGGAAAATCATAACAAACCCCCTAAGCTAATAACGTTAGATGATTATCCATAATGGAAGCAAAGATTTGAAATATACTTAAATGGAGTAGATCCTAATCTGTGGGAGTCGATAGAGATAGGATATAGTATGCCTGTAGGTGCAGATGGAGTCAAACTCACCTTAAGCGGTATGACTGACGGACAAAAGGTAAAATACAATGCAGAGAAGGAAGTATATGCTTTGCTGACTCAATCAATTCCTAAGGACATCTTCCATCAATTTTCTGAGAAGAAGCAAGCTAAAAAGCTATGGGATGCATTGGAAAAGAGGTATGAGGGAAATGCATCGTTGAAAGCTCTGAAGGCTAAAGCGTTGAAGAAGGAGTTTGACAACTTCTCATCAATGGGAAGGGAGAGCTTGGACGATGTCATTGATCGTTTCTACCATCTGATGAGTGAGCTGCACACTCATGGAGTTACTATGTCTATGGAAGACAAAGTTTCAAACTTTGCAGATGGTTTGCCAGAGAAGTGGAGTTCGTTTGTCTCCAACCTCAGACAGAATGATATTGTTGGACCAAAAGAACCAATGAGCCAAGATCAGAAAACCTCTAAGTCCCACATGGTATCACAACAACTGTTGAAAGCTTCATCAGCAGTTTGACAAGTGCTGAAGACTTCAACAGCTGAAGATCAAGTGCTGAAGACTTCAACAGCTGAAGAACACAAGTACTGAAGCTGAACAGCTGAAGAACACAAGTACTGAAGCTAAACAGCTGAAGAACAGAAGTACTGAAGCTGAACAGCTGAAGAACACAAGTGCTGAAGCTGAGAGACCAAAGTACTGAAGTACAACAGCTGAAGAGTTTACAAGTGCTGAAGATCAACAACTGATGTACAAAGTCTGAAGACAAAGACTGAAGATATCATCTGATGATATCTACTAAAGTCATCAGCTGATGAAACATCTGAAGTTCAAGTCTGAAGACCAACTACTGAAGTTTCAGTAGTTTGTCACAACAGCTGAAGAGTACTTCTTCAGTAGTTATGATATCAGTAGTTTTGTAAAACGACTAAAGAGCTTGTTCTTCAGTCGTTGTAGTTTCAGTAGATTTATGTTTTTCAGTAGTTATAACAAATGATAACACTTAGCATTTTTGTAAGGAGATGTCAGCTGTTTTGACATCTTCAGTAGTTGTGTTTCAGTTGTAATAAATCTGTTAGATGTCACTATCAAGTGACATCAGCAGACGTCACATCTCTTATATAAGAGGTGTCGACCTAATTGTAAGTGTGACATTCTGTTACCACGAAAGCGAATATTGAATGAAATATATTTGCAGAAATTCTCTCTCTATAACCGTCTTTGTTCTTCATTGAATATCGTTTTGTTCTTGTGAATCAACTAATTCATTGTTTGAATTCCGCTGCTATACTCGTTAATCAATCAAACATAGATCACTGATCCTAACAAGTGGTATCAGAGCATGGTTAATCAGTGATCGATCTAACAATTGATCATTGAAATTGCTAATTGATTTCTGTGTTTGATTGAATTAGCGTATTTGCAAGAACTGGTTATAGATTATTGAATTTCTGTCGCTTTCGTTCATTTATTTTGAGATCTTCTGGTTCAATTGGTTGTTGCGTTTTGTTCTAAATCTGTTTTAGCTTAACTGAATTTGATTGAATCTGTGATGACGACTCCTTCTAATGATCCTCACAATACCGGTTCCTCAACCAAGCCTCCGATGCTGGTTAGGACCGAGTATAACATATGGCAACGAAGAATGCTCCATCACCTGTCTGTTAACAGTTCAGGTTGTTGGACATCTGTGGTACATGGACCACATAAGCCTATGGTGAACAATCCGGAAACCAATCAAATGGTTCCGAAGAAGAAGGAACAATACTCTGATGAAGATCGGAAACTATTTGAGATTGATGTTAAAGCCCATGGAATTCTGGCCATGGCACTGCCTAATGAAATCTATTCAGGGCTTATGCATCATGAAACTGCTCATGATCTCTGGAATGCCCTGAAGGAACAATTCGGTGGCACAGATGAGGTCTTAGCAAACAATAGAGAAATCCTTGCCCAACAATATGAGACATTCTCTCATAGAAAGGGTGAGACACTGACTCAACAGTTTGAGCGCTTTTCCTGCTTGATATCTGAGCTGAAAATGGTGAAACAGGAATACACCAATAGCCAGATGAACAACATATTCCTCAGATCACTACCGGAGAGATGGGACACATACACTATTGTCCTACGCTCCAGTGCAAATCTGAATAGCCTATCTCTCACCCAACTTCATGGGAAACTGCTTACATTTGAAAGAGAGATAGAGCAGAAGAGGAAACTGTCCTCATCAGGAAAGCTCACTGATGAATTTGTACCAGGGAATACTGCCTTGGTTGGTCATGAGTCAGAATATGCTGCATCTGAGAGCAATTATGATGAGCATATAGATTTCTCTTCAAATAGTTCTGATCATGCATTTGTTGGTATTGAGAGTCATTCTGGCAGTAATAGTGACAATTTATGCTTCATCATGGATGATCTGAAAGGATAGCTGATGATGATCTAGAAGAGATGGATATTCTGAGCCAAATGGCACTGATTAATATCAGATCTCAGAAGTTCTATAAGAGAACTGGTAGGAATTTCCTGGACTCTCTGGCAAAATCAAAGTTGGTTTTGACAAGAGTAAGTTGAGGTGTCACAAATGCCAAAGGCTAGGACACTTTGCAAGAGAGTGTAGATCAACTGGATCTAACTCCTCTGCACCCTTTGTGACTTTTCCTAGTACTAGTCCACAAAACAGAGGGCAACATCCTGCTGGTTCTGGTCAACATTCACATCCTAGATCTGCTGCATACTTTGTTCCCCAGGGTCAAATGTCATATCCTTATCCCTGCTATTATATGCCTCAACCAAATCCTGTTCAAGCTCCAATTGCACAACAACCACAAGCATTGCCTGAACCACAGCCTTCCCAATCTCATCAACAAACTCAACCTCAACAACATAGCTTCTTCACCCCAGGAGTTGTTGACTGGAGCAGTTTACCAGATAATTTGTCTGGTCATGAACAACTGTTCTCAGGTGCTGGTCAACATGGTGGTGAAAGTCCATTTGGAAATCTAGCTCTTATGGCTTTGGATTCTGCTGATACTTCATCCTCTAATGCCTCTACACCAAAGGTATCACAGGTATCCTCTGAGGCAAAAGCCAAATTATGTTCTGACACATGCATAGCAGCATTTGCATCTATTAGAGAAGCAAATGTAGCTTTAATCAACAAGAACATTAAGCTAGAACAAATATTTCCAAAAACAAAGCTGATTTTGAGTCTGTGCTTAATGATAAAATGATGAGTTTACAAACTGAAATGCCAAATAACTGATGATAAGGCTAGGGAAGAGATACTTCTAGAGAAGTATAAAGATCTCAAAGAAACCCTTGCAGTTACCCAGGTAGAGTGTGATAGATGGGTACAATCATGCAAAGGTTTTGAAATGCTTCTTAGTAAGCAATCTGCTTCCAATGTGAAGTTTGGCATTGGTTACAATCACACTGCTCCACCTACAGATTTTACTCCAAGAGCAGAGGTAGAATCTGATGGTGAGAGTAATAAACATCCATCTCATCATGTGATCTACTTTCTGATACAACACAATCAGAAGTAGAAGTCAACATCAAGCCCTCTCAGAACCTATCAGCTGATGTTGATGGTTCAAATGCTGACACTCACATGATCAATGAGTTGATCAACTCAGGAGTTAATTCTGAAATTGAAAGGACTAGAGAGCAGGATTTAACACCTGAAGTTCAAACTCCAACTACTGCCAGTACTGAAGAGAAGAAAACTGTCAGTAGAAAGAGTTTGAAGACTACTAAAGAGGCAGTCAAGAAAGCAAACAATGCTTCTAAAGCACTGAAGAACAAGCCTTCAGTTGCTTCACCCTCTTTAGTTGTTGATCAACCTAAGATGAAGAAGAAACCATGTGAAGTATGTGGTTTGTTCAATCATCTTACAGATGATTGTTGGTACAAACGAGGTTCCAAACTCAAAAAAAGAAGAAATTAAAGAGAAAATGGTAAAAATGAAAACTGAGTTTGAGACCACATTTGTATCAGCAACATCAAATCCTGTAACCCTTAAGTCCTCAAAGAAATCCAAAAAGGAAGGGCTTAAACATGTGATACTGAGAGTGCTCAGAAGAAGAGGTGCAACATAGGAACTTATCAAACTCCACTGGCAATGTGTCTGATGAGCTGAAAGCTTTATCACAAAATCGACACAGCTGGTTATGATGGTTCAACATCTGTTGGGTAGAGTTAACCAACTAGATGCTCCTATGTTGAAACCACAGAAAAGGAGATCCAAGCCAAAGGATTCCTCTTCACATCTTCTTCCTCTCAGGCTGTTGTTCAAATAAACTTGTTAGTTTACCATCTATTGATGAGACCAGGCCCATAACCAAAAAAGTTTGGGTCTCCAAAACTAACTGATTATTTATTATTGCAGGGTTCTCCAACATGCCAAAGAGCATCTAGTATGTAGACAGTGGGGGATCTATGCACATCTAGGAACAGCTCTCTTCTTCATGACTACTCTCAGGAAAGAAGGGTTTGTTTTTTTTGGCAATGATGCTAGGGGTTACATCATTGGTAATGGCTTTGTCTCCATGGAGAAATCAATTTGATGATGTTAATCATGTGGAAAATCTCAAGTACAATCTCTTGAGTGTCAGTCAAATGTGTGATAAAGGCCATGTTGCTCTTTTCACACAGTCAGAACTGTAGGATTCTGTCATCCAAGTTTTGCATTTGATTGATAAGGTGTTGGATGATCACACTCTCCTAGAGCCAACAGGACAGGAAGAGTGTATGCCTTAGATCTTTCCAAGAAAATAGATCTCAAAGGCAATCCTTGCCTATTTCCAAAGCCTCTTCTCAAGAATCTAAACTGTGGCACAGAAGGCTGGTCATGTTAATTTCAAAAACATAATCAGCTTATCCACAATAGTTTAGTCAGAGGCTTACCAATAAAGGGTTCCACTGTGATGAAACCTGCACTGCTTGTTTAAAAGGAAAACAGCACAAAGTCTCATTCCCTCCTATTGAAGAGCCTAAGTCCACTGCCTGCTTGCAATTACTGCATATGGATCTATTTGGTCCTATGAGAGTGATGAGCATGGCAAAGAAGAAATACTGTCTGGTAATTGTGGATGATTACTCCAGATTTGTATGGACTTTCTTTCTACATTCAAAGGATGAGGTTGCTCAGACGGTTATTAACTTTGTGTTGTATTGAGAAGCAGTATTCCCTTCTAGTCAAGTGTATCAGGAGTGATAATGGAACTGAATTCAGAAACCACACACTTGATGAATTCTATCTCTCAAAGGGAATCAAAAGGCAGTTTAGCATCCCAAGGACTCCAGAACAAAATGGAGTAGTGGAGAGAAAGAACAGGACCCTCATTGAAGCTGCAAGGTCCATGCTGGCTAACTCTGGTTTGCCACTGACCTTTTGTGCTGAAGCTGTTAACACAGCTCGAGTTTTAGTAAATCAGAGGTTGATGAAGACTCCATATGAAGTTCTCCATCATTTGGCTCCTCTAATTTCATTTTTCAAAGCATTCGGGTGTCCCTGTTTATTCTCAACACAAAGGATCAACTCCATAAATTTGATCCTAAGGTGGATGCAGGGTATTTTGTTGGTTATTCATCTACTTGCAAGGCATACAGAGTCTTCAACTGCAGAACAAAGATAGTTGAAGAGACTTCGCATGTGAAGTTTAATGAATCTCCTTTGGACAAGATTCCACAAAACCCTGTGGAGCTGTTTGATTTGGACATACTGCAATATGTTCCTTATCAACCTCCAGCTGTTGCAGATCCTGTGGATAAATCATCTTCTGCAGCATGTCTTCCACCTGGTGGTATTGATGATGATGATGATATATCAATACTCACCTATTCAAGTTTAGCGACCAACTGCCTGTGTCTGCTAAATTTGATGTTCCTGTAGCTTCACAGCTTCCATCCACCACAACAATGCTGATGAGATCTCTGTTTCCTCTACATCTTTTGAGTTACCATCTAATTCTTGGTTTCAAGAGTCTACATCAACATCTGCTGCTGCTGAAGGTTCTATAAACACTTGCACAGATCTCATTGTTTATCAAGAACTGAAGAATCACCCCATGTCTCAGATTATTGGTGATATCAATGCTGGTGTTTCAACCAGAAGTCAATTGTCTAACTTCTGCTTCTATGCTCTCTTCATCAGTCAGCTAGAGCCAAAGAACTACCATGTTGCTTGAGAGACAATGGATGGGTTGAAGCTATGCAGCTTGAGCTACTTCAGTTCAAGAAACAGCAAGTGTGGGAACTTGTTCCTCTTCCCCCAGGTAAGTGTGCAATAGGCACTAAATGGGTTTTAGGAATAAAACCGATGAAAATGGGCTTATTGTTAAGAACAAGGCTAGACTGGTTGTACAGGGGTTTTCACAAGAAGAAGGTATTGACTATGATGAAACCTTTGCCCCTGTAGCCAGACTAGAGGCAATCAGATTGTCTTAGCCTATGCTGCATTCCACAATCTTAAAGTTTTCCAAATGGATGTTAAAAGTGCATTTTTATATGGTAAATAAAGGAAGAAGTTTATGTGTGTCAACCACCAGGCTTTGAGGATAATAAACATCCTGAATGGGTGTATAAACTTGATAAGGCTCTTTATGGGTTGAAACAAGCTCCTAGAGCCTGGTATGAGACACTTTCTACTTTTCTTCTTAAGAATAATTTCACTAGAGACTCCATTGATAAAACTTTGTTTATTAAGAAGGTGGATCAGCATAAGCTACTTGTTCAGATTTATGTTGATGATATTATTTTTGCATCCTCTGATCCCCAGTTGTGTGATGATTTTACAACATTAATGAAAAGAGGTTTGAAATGAGTGCAATGGGAGAATTACAGTTCTTTCTAGGCTTGTAAATCAAACAAAAGGCTGATGGAACTTTTATTCATCAGTTAAAATATACAAAAGATCTTTTGAATAAGTTTGATTTACAAAACTGTAAGCCCGTGTCTACTCCCATGTGCAACACCACACAACTGGATGCTGATCAGAAAGGTAAAGCTGTTGATGAAACGCTTTACAAATGTATGATTGGGTCCTTGTTATTTAACAGCTTCTAGACCAGATATTATGTTGCTACATGTGTGTGTGCTAGATTTCAGGCTGCTCCTAAGAGTCTCATTTGATTGCAGTCAAGAGAATCTTTAGATATTTGCAAGGTACACAATCTCTGGGTTTATGGTATTCCACTGGACACTCTTGCAAAGTTGCTTTTTCAGATAGTGACTATGCAGGGTGCAGTTAACTAGAAGTCAACTTCTGGTGGTTGTCAATTCCTAGGCAACTGTTTGATTTCTTGGCAGAGTAAGAAACAAACATCTGTTGCTACATCAACTACTGCTGAGGCCGAGTACATTGCTGCTACAAGTTGCACCTCTCAGGTACTTGGCTTCAGAACCAACTTCTGGATTATGGCATTACAGAGACTAAGACTCCATTATTAATGGATAGTGCTTCAGCTCTGTGTATTGTCAAAAATCCAGTCCAGCACTCGAGGACCAAACATATAGAGATCAGACATCATTTTATTCGGGATTGCTTTGAAAAAGGTCTGATTGATCCTAAGTTTGTGCCTAGTGCTGATGAGCTTGCAGATATTTTTACTAAGCCTTTGGATAGTTCTACTTTCCAAAACCTTGTGTTAAGGCTTGGTATGCTGCAGCTAGAATAAGTGACAACTACTGATGATTTCAGTAATAATTACTGGTGATCATTGGTACCCATGTCACATATAAGTACTGATGAGTCCTTTCACCTTCAGTAGTTTTTATAACTACTGATGGCTAAATGCCTCACAAGTACTGCTACTTTATCTGTTCCAAACTACTGATGTAGTTAAAACTACTGATGTAGTTTAACTACTGAAATCATAAAAATAAGTACTAACGTCCTATGAAACACTTGAAAATCAGATGCAAAGTCTGATAAGTGTTGAGGACAGTATGAAACAGCTGAAAGGCTATGAATTGATGAAAACTACTGAAGAGAAATTTCTCTTCAGTTGTTTCAACAACTGCTGTTTCATTCTAAACAACTGAAGCAAAACCATGTCTTCAGTAGTTTTTATAACTACTGATGACTAATACTACAAGTCTGTCGCTGTTTACAACTACTGATGACAAATACCAAGTCCTCAGTTGTTTCATCATCTGAAGTCAAAACCACGGCTTTTAGTAGTTTTCTAACTACTGATGCCTAACACCACGACTTCAGCTGTTTCAACGTCTGAAAGGATAATACCATGTCAACAGTCGTTTAAACTACTGATGACTAACACCACATCCTTCAGTCGTTTTCGTTTCTTAACCGTACCCTATAAATATCCTGACCTAATACTTCAAAGCTTCATCTTCTTCAACCTAACGTTCCTCTCCAAAACTTCTCTCTTCTAAATGGCGTCCATGCAAATCAAACCGCGACACAACTGTGTACCTACCTTACTAAATCGCCTGTCTGGGCTAAGTTCGATACTGCTATCGATCTTATGGTTCAGTCACAATACCAAACGGCATTTCTTCTCAATCCCATACTACATGCCGAATCCCTCCAACAAGTTTTGGATGAACGTCACCATTACCACTGGGGAGAACAACACACCATCTCTCCAGTCGGTCGTCAACAACAAAGAAGTGGTCATCACTCCCGAATAATCCGTCAAATTCTACTACATCTATGATGCCATTTCTCCTGCTGGATATCCCAAGGGCACAACTGATCTATCCTTTGCCCAACATGGATATCAGGGCAATCTTAGTGCTCCACTATAATGAAGAAACATTTCCATGACGCTGAACGCCTAATTTTTCACATGGTAAATGTATGTTTGGCTCCTAAGACTTCGTCTTGGGATCAAATGTCGACAAAGTGGCAGCAGGTAATGTATTCTATTCTTGAGCAACAACCGTTAAATTTTTCAGAAATAATATTTTCCGAGCTCAAGGATATGGCTCAAAACTAACTGCTAACCGTTGGATATTATATCCGCGGTTCATAATGGCCATCATTACAAACCAGCTTCAAGCTGAGGGACTTGTTGGCCTGGGAGTCCTGCTACGGCTGTTCTGCCTGAAGTATACTCCGGCACAACTCTGACCACACACTCAAATTGGCTGCCAAGCTGCGCAAACCCACGCAGCTGGAACCCACAGCCACCACCTCCAAATCAAAAGTCCCCACCACCCCACCAAAACGAAACCCAAAACGGATACTCAGGGAATTGAGTCCCCTGAGGATGCCCCTGCAACACAAACGCAGGAGATATCCACTGGTCAAAACCCCCTAGTGGATATAAGGACTCTTCCAGCTATAGCCGCTCAGGATTCCTCTCATAGGAGCCTGCAGCAACCACACAAGGGTACCCACACATCTGGGATCTTCCTCACTTGAGGGGATTGCCATTGAAGAGCACCATCCTCCCTAGGTGCACACTGCTTCTATCCCTTCACCCCATGCAACCGCCCCTCACAGCCCAACATTGATAGGTGCACAAGTGCTGACTCAATTGCACTCCTCACCCCCTCCCCAGATACCACTTACTACTGGGAACACCTCTACCATTGAGGGGGAGGAACACAAGTGCAATTGAGAACCCACAGCACAGGGGTTTACCACTTCTATCTCCTGGTGTAGATAGGGAGATTAGAATATCTAGTGAGGCTGCCACCTCTTCTGAATCAGCACATGATCAGACTGAGGCTGGTAACATTGCTAAGACCTCACTAGAGGCAACAGCTGATGATGGACATAGTCCTGAGGCTGGAAGTCCCCAGTACCAAGACAAAGGGGCACATGCTACAACTGGTCTACACCAGTGCATGTACATCCTGCTCCAAGCAGGAGGTCAGGTGATTCAGCTTCTGCTGATGATGACCTGGGCTTTTTCTACGATGTTCTTGCCCAGAACACAATCCTTGAGGAGGAAGTCAGTAGGCTGCAAAACCTACTTGACCAACTCTCACAAGGAGAAAGACCATCTGCCTCCATCAACCCAAGATGGCACCTTCTGTTGAAGGTTCCCCAAACACTGAGCCACTCCCAACAACTCAGCCACCTGCCTCTGCTTCTGGCACTATTTCTCAGGAACAGAACCCTCCTGAACAAATAGTTGCTGTCCTTCAAAATTCCTCCCTCTCATCACACCCATAATCACTGACATTGTGACTAAAGCCATTGATGAGAGGCTTTCCTCAACTTACAACCATTGATTGATGCTGCTATGCAAAAGACACTTTCTGCGGTACAAACCCCTTCCACCAATGCATCCAAAAAGGGGAGAGTACTGCAGTGAAAGAAAAGAAGAGGAAAAGAACAAAGGATGAGAAGGCCCAAGAGCAAGCCCAGAGGTGGAAAAAGAAAAACAACAACTGATCACCTATAAACGAAAGAAAAGTGCTGATGATCAACCTACTGCTGAAGAAAAAAATCCTTGGAAGAGCTGGTAAAAGATGCTGATGATACACACAGCCGATCCATGGATAAAATCATTGAGCAACTCTTCAGGCAAGGTTTTGATACAGCCACATTGGATAGTGAAATCAGGAGGTTGGAAGTGCAAGAGATTCAAACCCGATGGGCTGGGTATGATGCACTTGAAAAGGAGAGATTGGAGATCATGATCCGCTTCATTGCCAAATACTTAGGAAGATCTTTGATGGAGATTCTCACGTGGACCAGAGACAGTATTCTGGCTATAGCCACCAGAATCTGTCTGTCTGAGCAATTCCACAAGGGGATTATCATTGAAGCCCTTGATGAGGTTGGGGCTGGTAAAAGGTTTGAAATGGCAAAACTTACAAAGGCTAAACTCACAACAAAGATGCTGGAACAACCTTCCCTTCCACCCACTCAAAAACAGCCTACCCCTCAAATCTCCAAACCAATCTCAAAACCCAAATCCAAACAACCACAATCACAACCTCAAAACCAACTCCCTCACCATCTAAACCAATAGCCGATGATGCACCTAAGAAGAAGAAGAGAGGGTGTTGAGGCTAGAAGAAGAAGAAGAAGAGGATGATGTGGAAGAAGATAGGATGCCTCTGTCTGCAGTCCTAACACTGGCGAAAGCCAAACCTATGCCCATCACTCCCACCTCACAGATGGATTTGTGAGAGTAAAAATTGAAGAAGAGGAGCAGCAAAAGCTTCATGATGATGAAATGCTGAAAAGCATTGACAAAACCTATGCTGCCTCCTCATCAATTATCAACATGAAGAAAGAAGCTCTGAGATTGTACACTCTCGCCAACACATTTCAATATCAGAAGGAAGGGTGAGAGTATGGCCTGATCCAGGGTGGCTCACAGGATTGTAAAGAAAGACATTCCTTCAAGATACAAGGGTCAAGTCAAGAGGATCGTAGATGAAGAGATCACAGTGGCCCTTGTAGTATCACCCTGGGAGATTGTCGAAGATTTCAAGAAGGCCTAATAGACTAAACAACCACCCAGAAGATGCTAGAGAACAGAATTATCAAAAAGGGGTTAGTCTACAAGAGGCTTGAGAACTTCAAACAGAATGAGCTAAGTCTGCTACTCGAAGGGAATCATCCTGATGAGTTTACATATAGACAAATTACAACTGTTGAGCTCAAGAACGGCAAACAGGCCAAGTACATCTCAGAGCTGTATGGGCGAGAAGGATTGTTTGATGGTGAAGCGCCGAAACCTGACCATGGAAGAACAAATCATGTTTCTCCGAGCCTACACCAGAGAATCCTACAGGCTCATACACGGGAAGTAGATCTCATGAATGGGATAACAACTCTGTGTCCAGTTCCCCAAAACAGAGTTCCCATTCATATCTTGCCAAACAAATATCAGAGACTTCTTCCAGGCCGGAGCTTATATGGGTCATCTTCTCTACTGATCAAGAAGGAAAAAGACCATCTTTTGCCAACAATAAGTGGGATAATAATAAATTAGAGGTTTTGGCTGCATTGGTTCAGGGGGAGTTTGTTGGACCAAAAGAACCAATGAGCCAAGATCAGAAAACCTCTAAGTCCCACATGGTATCACAACAACTGCTGAAGCTTCATCAGCAGTTTGACAAGTGCTGAAGACTTCAACAGCTGAAGATCAAGTGCTGAAGACTTCAACAGCTGAAGAACACAAGTACTGAAGCTGAACAGCTGAAGAACACAAGTACTAAAGCTGAACAGCTGAAGAACACAAGTACTGAAGCTGAACAGCTGAAGAACACAAGTGCTGAAGCTGAGAGACCAAAGTACTAAGTACAACAGCTGAAGAGTTTACAAGTGCTGAAGATCAACAACTGATGTACAAAGTCTGAAGACAAAGACTGAAGACATCAGCTGATGATATCTACTGAAGTCATCAGCTGATGAAACATCTGCAGTTCAAGTCTGAAGACCAACTATTGAAGTTTCAGTAGTTTGTCACAACAGCTGAAGAGTACTTCTTCAGTAGTTGTGATATCACTAGTTTTGTAAAACGACTGAAGAGCTTGTTCTTCAGTCGTTGTAGTTTCAGTAGTTTTATGTTTTTTCAGTAGTTATAACAACTGATAACACTTAGCATTTTTGTAAGGAGATGTCAGCTGTTTTGACATCTTCAGTAGTTGTGTTTCAGTTGTAATAAATCTGTTAGATGTCACTATCAAGTGACATCAGCAGACGTCACATCTCTTATATAAAAGGTGTCGACCTAATTGTAAGTGTGACATTCTGTTACCACGAAAACGAATATTGAATGAAATATATTTGCAGAAATTCTCTCTCTATAACCGTCTTTGTTCTTCATTGAATATCGTTTTGTTCTTATGAATCAACTAATTCATTGTTTGAATTCCACTGCTATACTCGTTAATCAATCAAACATAGATCACTGATCCTAACAGATATGCTAGCGAAGTTAGACATCAACGACTTCATTATGGAAGCTGCGGGAGGAAGAGTTGAGGATGAAGTACAGGGCACAAAAGCCTACTTATTATCAGAATCCAACTCTGTACAACTTAACTTCACAAGCCAAAAAATCTGGAGCTCCACTACAAACAGATTTGTGTCTGTTTACCTGGTCCATCACAAGCCTCTTCTTTAGGATCTGACACGTCAGGGTCGTCTAGTACCCAATACATAGCACCTGAAGCAAATGCTACAAAACTGAAGACCGAGAATCTCGGGAATGTGACTGTTGAGGTAGCAAAGGAGCACATGGACCTTTTAGCAGCGGTAGTCCACTCCTATGATGGGCTAGTTGTTGGGAAAATTGGGAACTGCCATCTGGCAGACGAGGACTACAAGCAGGTAGACAAGACAGAGTTAGAAAGAATGGACATAATGTGGGCCTTAACAAGTGCTGTCCGGAGAGCTAAGAAGTTTGTCAAGAAAACCGGACAGAACTTGGTTGCTACTAAGGACACAACTTTCGGTTTTGAAAAATCCAAGGTTACCTGCTTCAATTGTGGGGAAAAAGGGCACTTCAAACATGAATGTGTGAAGCCCAAAAAGACAGGAAATAGGAATCCATTCTCATCTTTCACTCGTCAGGATAAACCCACAAACAGTTCTACTTCATTGAGCAAGGATCCTAAAGCATTGACCACTCATGATGACGAAGGACAAGATTGGAGCTTCCGGTTTGTGTCTCCGGGAGAATCCAACATTGCTAGTGTCGAGGACCTAGATGACGACTCAGCAAGTGAAGGTGATATTGCTGTGGAGCTTGCAATGTCAAATGTTGAAGAATCTGCAATAGTAGTTGATCACCGGCCTGTAGAAGAGACAAGTTCAACAAGTCCAGAACCACCAGAACCAGAGAAGACAGACTACTTTAATGGCTGATTCAACCTCACCCTCTCAGGTAAGTACCACTACTCACTTTTCAATAATCATGCTTGTTCTGATTGTAATAAATTTAGGGAAAGCATTTATATGAAATTTCTAGGTTATTAGACCATAATGATAACTTAGTAAAGGACTTGCAACTATGCACTGAAGCCAATAGAGTCTTAAAACAAAATGAGCACAACTATAAAGAAAAGATAGAACTCTTGAACAAACAGCTTAGGGAAACTGAAGTTGTAGCCTTTAACCAAGCTAATGACATTAAGTTCTATCTGAACTCTCTAGAAGACACTAAGAAACAAAAAGCAGTTTTTGAAGTAGAAGTAAATTCACTAAAACAAAAACTGCATAGTTGGACAAGCTCTTCTAACATTGTCCAACACTTAGTAAGAGAGCGCAACAATGGAGAGGGTTTGGGATATAAAGTGGTTCAACCACCACATGAGACCTTGATAAATGCAAAAAGTAAACCATAAATAATAACCCAATTAAGGATCACGTGGTGACCACTCCTCTTGTAAGTGATCCAGATTCCGCATGTAAACCAAATGAATCTGTCACTAAACAAAAGGAGGCCACTTCAAAATCAAAAGGTAAAATGCCTTGTGTTAATCTGGACGAACAATTTGAAAAGGTTAACATAAAGACAGGTTCAACAAATTCTAATTCTGAACTAGGAAATACCAAACAAATTAACCAATCACGTGCTTCATGTCTAAGTCCAAATAAACAAAAGGGAAAAGATGTTAACAATGTCCAAACAATTAATTTTGTTAAACAAGAGAAAACATCTAAACAAGAAGTGTCAAAACCCAAACAGAGTAAAGTCACTCGTGTGTCTCATACTTTTCCACAGAAACAGGTAAATCGTCAAGTTGAAAGCAGATCATGTTACAAGTATGGAAAGTATGGGCATATAGCGTCTTATTGTCGTTATTTTCAGACACCAAAGAAAAAGATTGAACTTTATGTCACTAAAGCAAGCTCTTCCAAAAGAAGTTCCATGACTCCACCAAAGCGAGTCAGTGAACCTAAAGTTCAACCTATCAGCCAGTCGCCTGTTTATCACAAACAGGCCTTACACAAAGCTGGCTTATGGAAAGAAAAGTCTTGTCTGGAAATGAGAACAACAAGACAGTTGATCTTCCTTCACCCTCGAATGGACAATGGGTAGAGTTTATGATGTGTGATGCCTCTGGGACACCCAAGCCGGTTAAGGCTTGGGTCCCTCACCTTAACTAATGTTTTCAATTGAATGTGCAGGGTGTTCGCTATAGTGCTGAAACAAACACTTGGATTGTAGATAGCGGAGCATCAAGGCACATGACTAGAAACCGGGCACTCCTATCAAACGTCAAACAAATCAAAGGAGGTCATGTTTCTTTTGCTGGAAACAAAGGAGGGTACATCGCAGCTCAAGGAGAAGTAGGAAACCAGGAAGTTAAGTTTGACAAGGTAAACTACGCTCAACAACTTCAGAATAATCTACTTTCTATTTCTCAAATATGTGATAAAGGATTTAAGGTAGTTTTCGATAATAAGAAGTGCTATTCCTGAAAAAGGACTATGTGATTCCGGAGGAACACGTATTAATGTTGGCCTCAAGATATAATGACCTCTATGTCTTGGATCCATCGAAGGCCTCCACAACGGATCATCAAGTTCAGTGCTTCTTGTCAAAAGCTACTGAGAAGGAATCTATCTCCTGACATAGGAGAATAGGACACATCAATCCACGGAAGATGAACCACTTGATCCAGAATCATCTAGTGCGAGGAGTCAATGTCAAGAACTTCCAACTCCCGGATTCTTGTGTCGCCTGCAAGAAAGGCAAACAGACAAAGAAGTCTCATAAGGCAAAGAAAGTTAATTCTATAGAACTACCTCTTGAGCTTCTTCACATGGATCTGTTTGGTCCAGTCAGTACAAGAAGCATCGCAGGCGACTTGTACTGCTATGTAGTTACAGATGAATACTCAAGATTTTCTTGGGTGATGTTTCTGAAATCAAAATTAGAAACATTTGAGTCATTCAAAGAATTGGTAACTACACTGGAGTCTCTCTACAAGCTGAAGGTAAGATAAGTACGCTCAGACAACGACACCAAGTTCAAGAATCAATGGATGGAGGCTTTCTGCAAAGAAAATGGAATTGTGCACCAGTTCACTTCCGCCTACACTCCTCAGATGAACGGGGTTGCTGAGAGAAAGAATCGCAGCTTAATAGAGACCGCACGCACAATCCTAGCAGACTCGAAACTGCCTATCCAATTTTGGAATGAGGCGGTAGCCAATGCGTGTTACACGTTAAATTGAGTTTTGGTAGTAAAACGTCATGGCAAGACGTGTTACGAGTTACTTCAATGACGTAAACCAAATCCGGAGTATCTTGAACCATTTGGAGCACCATGCACGTTGCTGAAGAAGACTCAGGATGGAAAGTTTAGCAAGAAGGCTGAGGAGGGCATCTTTCTAGGATACAATATAGTGAATAAGAGAGTCTACAACAACTCAACGGGTCAAGTAGAGGTGTGGTGTAACGTCGATGTTCAGAGACACACCACCCCTCCTGCTGGAAAAGGACCGGCTTTCTTTTCGACTATGATGGATTCTTCAAGTCCTTAACATCCCTCTCTCCACGTCTGATGATGAGTTAGCAGCCAAAATGATGTATGATGTTCTAAACACACCATCACAGGAATCTACATCTTCTGGCTCACAAGGTGAATCACCAACCATCTCAAGGGGAGCACTCGAGGTAAGTGACTCTTCCTCTGACGATGAAGCCGTGGAGAATGATCAGGACACTCAGGAGCAATAGGTTCCTCCTACTGCAAGTCCACAAGCATCTGACATTGATGTCTCTGAGTCCTCAGTACCTCACACTCCTACTGCCTCAGATACGGAACAAAACATTCATAATTCAGATTCTGAGGTAGTTGTTCCCACCACTCCTGGATCACACCTAAATGTCTATCATCTCTAGACAATGTCATTGGGGATGTCAAATCAGGAGTTCAGACAAGAAATCAACTGTGTTCAGCTGATTATGCCTCGTGATGAAGAAAGGGTACCTTCATGATGGTGCTTATCGTTGTTTTGTGTCTTAGTTTGAGCCAAAATACGTTAGTGAAGCCCTAAATGATGAGGCATGGGTGAGTGCCATGCAAGAAGAACTTCTTCTGTTCAAGAAGTTAGGTGTATGGACACTGGTAGATAGACCTAAAGGTGCTAAGGTCATTGGCACCAAGTGGGTCTTGAAATGTAAGAAAGATGACCAAGGTGTCATGATCAGGAACAAGGCTCGGCTTGTAGTTCAAGGATTTCGACAAGTCGAGGGAATTTATTACAATGAAGTATTTGCACCTATGGCAAGAATGGAAGCAATCCGTATCTTCTTAGCCTATGCCTTTTACATGAAGATTAAAGTCTATTAGTTGGATGTAAAGAGTGCATTTCTTCATGGTGAAATCCGGGAAACAATGTATGTCAGTCACCCGAAGGATTTGAGGATCCATATCATCAAGAAAGAGTTTACAAACTTGATAAGGCTCTCTACGGGCTTCACCAAGCCCCGAGAGCATGGTATGAAAAACTCTTAACTCACCTTGTGAAACATGGATTTCGCAGAGGTGTAATTGACTGCACACTGTGCATCAAAGAAAAGATGGTGATCTGCTGTTGGTTTAGATTTACATTGATGACATAATCTTCGGTTCCAAGAATGAAGAATTATGTAAAGAATTTGAAGCAGTAATGAAGGCAGAATTTGAAATGAGTGCCATGGGAGAGATGAAGTTCTTTCTCTAGTTACAAGTGGATCAAACACCAAAGGGGATATTTCTACATCAGACCAAGTATGTAAGGGATATTCTCAGTCGGTTTGACATGGAGAATGCTTCCGCAGCTAGGACCCCACTTGCTACAAACCATGATGTAGCACCCGACGAGAATGGTGATCTGGTTGATGCCACCATGTACCGAGGAATGATTGGATCCCTCATGTTCCTCACTACATCAAGACCTGATATTATGTATGCAACATGTCTTTGTTCAAGATATCAGGCAAAACCAAAAGTTAACCATCTTATTGGGGTCAAGAGGATATTTCTTTATCTGAAGGGTACACCAACACTTGGGTTGTGGTATCCTCATGTCGATGACTTCGAGCTTACCGTGTACAGTGACTCGGATTATGGCGGCTGCAAGATGAACTACAAATCCACCTCAACAGGTTGTTAATTCTTTGGGAGAAGATTAGTCACGTGGCAGTGCAAGAAGCAGACATCAGTTGTGTTGTCAACTTGTAAAGCTAAATATGTTGCTGTGGCAAGCTGCTGTTCTCAAATGATTTGGATTCAACAGCAGATGCGGGAATACGGTTTGAAATTTTCTAGCACCCCTATATTTTTGACAATTCTGCTGCAATAGCCGTTACTAAAAATCCTATCCAACATCCTAAGACCAAACACATCGACATTAAATATCACTTTATACGTGATGTTTTGAAAAGAATCTAATCGATGTTGTTAAAATAAATACGAATTTTCAACGCGCTGACCTCTCTACAAAAGCCTTTGACAAACCACGTTTTCTATTTTTGTTAGAGGTCAACGGCGTTAAAAAGAAAAGTGATGTAATTCCAGATGATGAATAGGTCTAGTCCGATGCGTCAAGTCCATTTTCTGTTATTTTCTTTTATTCAAGTTTAGTTTATTTAATTAAGTGATTTCAATTCTTCGCCTATTAAAATCTTAAAAACACAAATCGTTTACGGTTTTAGAATTTTAGGGGGAGAACAGGTTAAGTTAGTAATAATAAAAAATAAAAAAAACACAAGGGAGGAGGACAGCAAGCTAAAAGAAATGAGATCATATCTGAGATATCGATTCAATGACTATGGAAAATGATAGTACACAAGAACAAAGCATTTGGGACTTTAAAAGACTTTAAAAGATTTAAATTGAATTAGATGCAAAATTCAAAGTATAAGTCTGAGAATTCTAAGAAAAATAAAAGGAAAAATGATAGTAAAACTAGCTACTACTAAGGTAACACGGAGAAAGTAGACCTAGAGGTTGCTAGACCATTAGATGATGTGTCGGTAGATTCAACACAATAGATAAGTAGACCTGGTTGGTGCTCTAAAGATCAAACTAAGCTGTTTAACAAGTGGTGGGTCATCATCTTATCCCTGGTTAACATAGTCAACAGAGTTCCAATAAGGGGTGACGAGCAAAATAAACGCTACAAATGTGTGCGGATGACCAAAATATGAGCAAAGCACATGATGAAAAATGCAAAAAAAAAACAATCAAACTGATAACCTATGTTGTTGGTGAGATCTGTGCAACAAATAAACTGCTCAAACAAGAAGATAGGTTATGTGCCTCTCTGCTGTGCGGTGGCACTGACCTGAGGATAAGCATAACCTATATATTCTATAATTCATTGTTGTTTGCCGCCTCTCTATTGTGCGGTGGCACTGACTTGAGGTTTGGCTTCTCTTTGAAAGCTCTAAGAATAGTGTTTTCTTGTCAACATACCCGTAGACTGTTCAAAAATCTCCTAAGGAATGTTGATTACCATATAAGCGTGGGATCCACAAATGCTTGTTGTAATAATTCAACCTTAAACTATCACCAATCTGTATCAAAAGTCTATATATGGATTTAAGTGGACATGTATACTGAGAATCATCATGGCTGCAATTCTTGAAAGTCTAAATCAAAGTGTGTGTCTTATAGTACTAGTATGATTTCCTTATTTTGCTAATGACTCTGGATGAAAACAAGAATCTAGCATCGAATGATTTTGGTAACACGTCCTGAATGATTTGATTACCTGTATGATTCCATAATATATTATTCTTCTTATGGTCAAAATAACTTGAATCTGCCTATTCAAGAAATAAATCTATTAGATTTCAATCTTAGGATTTCCACCTCCCATAAAATCACAAAAATATGTCTTAATTTCTAGTAGTTTCTTTTGTTTAAGTTTGTCAATTTAGGTTATATGTCGGACTATGTCATGGAATTCAATATGGAATTTAATCACTTAAAAGGGGTCACGTTTGAGGTGACCGCATGTGTTTTCAAATGTAAATGAGTCATGTCTGAGGTAACAAATTGTTTTAAAAGGATCACGTCTGAGGTGATCAAAAGTTTTCAAAGTTAAAAGGATCATGTCTGAGATGATCGAATGCTCAAAATGTTTAATCAATAAGTTAAATGGTGTAAAATGTCAATTGGTTATAAAGTCAAAATCATGAGTATGATCCGTTCGCATGACTGGACCATGAGGATGGACCAATCGTACGATTGGACCATACTTATTCCCTAAACAACCGAATGGAGCTTGAGTATGAACCATTCACACGAATGGCTTACAAGATTGAGCCAGTCGCCCGAATGGAGTTGTGCGAATGAGTCAGTCGCCCGACTGGATGTAATCGACTGAACCAATCACACAACTGAGATCCAATCACCCGAATGAAAAGAGCAAATGGGTCCAGTCGCTCGATTGAAATCAGATTCAGTATAAATAGGGCCGTAGTCGATCACATAAACTCATCACCCCCATTCGCCCTAAAATCGCACAACCTACGTTACTCTGCCAAAATTTCCTCTGAACCCTATTTCGATATTCTGACGATCTCTGGTGTTTATACAGGTACGATGCGGTGCTATCTAACCAAAATTCAATCGATTTGACTTCAAAATTACAGTCTTCGGCCCTAACAAGAACCGTGACTTTAGTTGGACAAATAACCTAACTAAACTAAGTAAAATGTTGAAATCAAAGTTATTAGGTACTAAGTTAAGTGATTGTGAGTCTAATGTACCAAAACACGATGTCTAATTTTAAGAATTGGTCAAAATTCGAATTTCTGTTGAACAAACAGTGGGTCATGCGACTGGACACCCGGATGAACTACAATCGCCCGACTGAGCTGGACGAATGACTCAGTCGGCCGAATGAATGATACGAACAAGCTCAGTCGGCTGACTGAACCAATCGCAGGTTCAGTCACCCGATTGAACTCAATCGCATGAATAGTCACCCGATTGTATCCAGTCGCATGTTAGGTCAACGACTGAACTCAGTCGTATGGTTCAATCGCATGATTGAACTAGACTAATTTCAAATAGGTTAATTAGAAATATTTTCTGTTGGGTGATGATCTAACTCGTATGCTCCTTGTGTTAGAGATTTATGGCTGATAGGTGGACCATAAACACCAAGCACAACATTTGTGCGTATCTAGAGGCCACAACTCGGAACGTTGTCGAGTTGTTGGCATTATAGCTTTTCTGAAGAGGTCACGGATCCACAGAGCCATATCTACACCATGCACTCCCTATAGGTCTATACAACAGGCCTTCTAGGAGGGGGCATCGGTTGATTGATCCCATGAGCCCCACAGCATCCGGAGTACTATATTCGGGCAAGCTATCGAGGTGACTGCTGCTGATATTCGTCGAGTACTAGATCTAAGTGATGATGCAGATCACCCGACCAGATTACACCCTCTGACAGTGAGAGGGTGTTTCCTCAGGATTAAGTACTCTGGGGACATAAATGCAGGGGTGCTCAACAGGAGCAACTTGTGTCCCCAGTACAAGTACTTAGCACATATGATACTTATGTCACACCCCAACCTTGACGGTGGAAACGTCGAGGAGTGTGAGTTAAGATCATTCACATCCACATAACGCTATTAATAACCCAAATATATATTAAACATAAGTTCCAATTGTACTATTACAATCATAAGTCTCAAAGAAATTAAAAGCATCACATAAAATGTAACAAGTCATTTTATTCACTTATTTATCTAGGTCTATTCCTAGATGTGTATGCTTCAATGAGTAGAAATCAAGCTTGAGTATTTCCTGAAACATGTTAAAAATAAAGGTCAACAATAATGCTGGTGAGATTTTCATAGTTTGAAATACATAAATATATAAAAGATGGCAATTCATGTTGTAAATTAGTGAACAAAGTAAACTAGGGATGTAAGACAGAATGCACAATCAAACCTCGACAAAGTTTTACAAGTCTCAAACGTTTAAAAGTATATACGATTAGCTAAGTGTACTTGGATCAACCAAGCAGGCTTGTCTGGCCCATAGATTTATGACTTCGCTAGGCTAGCAATAGTTAATGATTGTACATATATTCAGTATTACATGGTAGTCACAAGGTTCAACTAATCACAACATACAAGTAAATTGCCATAGGTTTACACGGATCAAACATGTTTACAAGTGCAAAGTTTATAAAGTAACATGTTTCACCCCAATATGTGAAAATATAAAAAGGGGTATAGAAATACTCACATGATCAAATGTATATAAATGACGATTAATAAGAATATAATAAGCAACGTTCCAACGTAGTTCTTCACTAAGTACCTAAGTATATATATTCACAGGATTTAAGTTTTAGATTAACGTTTAAACATGATTTTGAGTTTCAAGGGAAAGTTTGGGATTCCTTGATATATATATATTTAACAAAAAGAATTACATTGTTTTAATAATTTGTCATAAAGTCATAAACTTTGAATCGTTGGATATGGTTAACAAAACAAAATATAAAGTGTAGGTATCTTTTTATATCTTTGCTTGTAAAAGTTATAAATTTTAAACAATAAAGTATGAACCAATAATAATAATTTTTTATGATTTAACCCATTATTTAAAGTTTTCTTTATATTAATAAACCAAATATAATCCTTGTTTTACAAAATATTAACTTTATTTTTAAAAAATAAATTTACAGACACTTATTAGAGTGATTTAAAAATAAGTAATCACAATTAAAGTCCTTAACTGTGTTTGAATCGTTTCCACGAAGCGTTTGGAACAATTTGGTATCAAAATCGAAGGTTTTTAAAGAGTTTAGGGAGTGGCCAGAGCTCGCCCGGAATATGGCCGGAGCTCCGCCGGAAAGTGGGGGAAGGGGAGGGTTGGTTTGGGAAATTATAAATTTACACATATGGTCCTTTTGATTTTTATTTTATCATTTTATGTCTTATACTTTGTTTTAAAGTTTATAAATTGATAAAACTAACCCTTGTACTTATAATTTTTAAGTTTTAAACATTTTTAATAACTTATAAAATCTTATTAATTTTTTTATTACTACAATTATTATTATTATTATTATTATTATTATTATTATTATTAGAGTTATTATTATTATAATTATTATTTTTCATTTAATAGTTATGTTATTAAGTTTTATATTAAATACTTAATGACCAATAAACAAATAAACATAAATAACACACAAATTCATAAAGAGGCATAAATAGCCCTTATAAGAATAAACGAGGTTAACTATAATTAACCAAAAATACAAGATGTTACAAATTAAGTGCATTTCAGACCAGATTCAGAATGCCTACGTGGCACTGGTACTGAACCACCCCTTTAGCTTCTCAAGCATGATATTCTCATACCTAATTGAGAATCTGGAGGCTAAAGGCAAAGAGGGTTTTTGCATGTATCTGACGTTTCTCCAGATGATTATTGATGAGAAGCTGCCCTCTTTGCCTAAGGAGAGCCAAGATGCCATGTAACTGGAGGTGATGGATGACACGACACTAGGCCGCATGATGGTCTACAGGGGAAAACAGGTCAAACCCCCTGTTAAGAGACTGATCGGGCATCTGGCCCAGGTGGAGTATGTGGCGCCAGGAAGGCGAAAGAGGCGCCACGAGGAGAGTGATTCAGATGTTGAGCAGATTGCTCTTCCATCTGATGACTCCGATGATGATGATGGAGATATGGGTGGAGATTCTGGTCTCGCTGTTTCTAGGGTCAGCCCTACACATACTACATCTCCACCCCTACTCATACTGATGCCACCACTGCCAGCTTTTACTAGGATTTTTGTCCTCCCGATGAGGAGGCAGAGAGTGATGAGGAGCCTTTGACGAGGACTATGGGTAGCAGGGTGGTAGCCACAGAGAGGTTTGAGGGCGGTTGGTGGACGCCCAGGGAGTCCGGGGATGCTACTGCTGATTCAGATCCCTCATATGCCCCGGACCCCCCAGCAGCCAAGGGGGAGCCTCAGTGCCTAGAGGCACAAGGAAGAAGAGGATGGCTCACCCCTATGGCAAGAAGGGGAAAAGATTGAAGTTTACCCTGACCACATCTACCACCACAGCCACTACCTCAGCCATAGCATCCACCGCTACCACCACCACTACTACCATACCACCTGTCACCACCACTACCACATCACACACCACTAACACACCCACTCCACCATTTACCCCATCCCATCCACCACCACTATAGCTTATCCACCACCACCCACATCTATACCACCCCCAATATTCACCTCTGCCACCACCACCACCACTAGCCACCAAGCCGGACCATCATCCCACCCTACATTTCACACAGGTTCATCTCCACCTCCCATTAGGATAGAGGAACAACTGTCAGCACTCAACCGTATGATGCTGAAGCTGTTAGTTGCTGATGAAGAGAAGACGGCTCAACTACGTCAGCTTGTGGAGCTAAACGCTACCCAAGCATAGCAGATCTCACAGCAAGCTCAGCAAATTGCCCAACCCCAAGAGCAAAACGTCCACTCATCAAAGAGGATAGAGGAGTTGGAGGCCTCTAACAAGACCATCATGTTCAAGCTCAAGGGCTCAAAGGATGAGCCACTCAAGATAAGAGAAGGAGATGATGATGATGATGATGATGATGATGGTGAAGATGATGATAGTGATGATGATGAGGCTAGTGAGAAGGAAGAGACAAGGGAAATGTAGAACAGTGATAATGATGAAGAAGGAGACGCAGCTGCATCTACATCAGCTCAAGGTCAAGAGAGACGTATAAAGAGAATCAAGACCAAGGAGCCTCATCTTCTGCCACTCCTACTAACCGTCTGCTATTCAGGGGAAAAGTAATGTTTAGATATTTATGTACTTGAAAACTTTGTAATTGAATATTGGATTAATATTATGTAATTAATGTTTATGTATATATTTGATGTTTACTGTTTTGATTATTGACTAATGGTTGATGGGTTACATGTTTTAAATCAAGCAGATCCAAATTTTCAAAGAGATGAATACAATGTTGCTCCCCTTCAGCATATCAAGACTCAAGTCACAATGATTCTTGATCTGTAAGGGATAGTCAGGAGATCGGTGAGTTACACTCCTGAAGAAGGAGAATAATTCAAGATCTCACTGATGAGCAATTGGCCGAAATATTCCAACTGAACCCTGACGAGATCGTGAAGGATGCTCTTACAGTAAACGTGGAAAGTGACGATGAGCTAAATGACATAGACGAGATAGAGATTGAAGATGTCACGACACAATATTATCCAGAGTATTCTTGGACTCGACGTTGTGTTGGTGGGACAATATTGTCCAAGCCGAGGGTAGCAGTGCTATCGATAGAATGAGGTGGCCAGAGTTGAAGAACTTGGTGATTGAGGAGTTTTGTCCTCATAGGGAGATAGACAAGGTTGAGAGGGAGTTCCTACAGCTGGAGGTGGGAACCATGACAAATCAACAATACACCACCAAGTTTAATGAGATGACACGACTGGTGCCGGATCAGGTGATGCCTCTATCACAAAAGATCAAGAGGTATATTCAAGGCTTGCTAGCAGACATTCGCAGGCGCCTGATCACTGCCCGACCGAGTACGTTCAGGTCGGCGATTGACCTGGTAGGGAGATTGTATGATAAGTGGGAAGTGGTGGTGGCTGAGGTGAGCAAGAAGGTTGGTGGCGCCCGAAACTAGAATGGGAAACAGTTTGGACGTAGTGGAGCCGCTTCAAACATTAAGGTGGCGAAGGTGGGTGACCGTGTGTGGTCACATCTGGTGCACGGTTGAAGAGATGTGGTAAATGAGGAAGGAGCATTCGGGGGAATGCATATGGGGATCCAACATTTGCTTCGAATGTGGGAAGCCTGGTCATATGGCTTGAGATTGTGGAGTTATAAGGTGTTATAATTATGGGGAAAATGACCATCTGAGAAGGAATTGCAAGAAGCCAAGGGAAGAGAGTTCCGGAGCAGGAAAAAAGACAATCGGGACTGAGGGGCAGAGGGCAAGTGCCAGAGCGCTTACGATGACACAAGAGGAGGCTAGGATGGACCCCGATGTTGTGTCAAGTACGTTTCTAGTAAATCAAACTCTTGCTTATGTGTTATTTGATTCTGGTGCTAATAAAAGTTTTATTTGTACTGCTTTCTATGCAAAATTTCCTGTTAGTAGTAGGAGTATAGATAAGCCCTTCGATGTAGAAACTATCATAGGTAAGTCTACCAGGATTTCTAATATGATAGAAGGTTGCAACATGGAATTAGAAGGTCATAAGTTCCTGTTAGTCCATTCATGATGACCTTAGGCAGGTTCGATGTAGTCCTAGGAATGTATTGGTTGGCGGACTATGAGGCGAACATTGTGTGTCGCAAGAAGATGATTGGGTTGACAGCGCCTAACGGAGCTCGGTGACGCCTATGGTGATCGAGTCACTACGATCCCGAAAGTGATCCTGATGGCGGTGGCGGGAAGTGCATGAAGCGTGGATGTAGTGCCTACTTGGCCTACATGAAGGACGTGGATATGCCAACACCATAACTATCCGATGTACCAATTATGTGTGGCTTTCCGGACGTGTTCCAAGAAGACTTACCAGGTGTGCCATCGGACCGCGAGATCGAGGTCCAGATTGATTTGATACCGGGTGCCCAACCTATTGCTAAGGCACTATATCGGTTAGCTACGACCGAGATGAAGGAATTGATGGAGCAACTACAGGATTTGCTCTGAGGGGTTCATTAGACCGAGTATCTCTCCATATGGTGCTTCAGTCTTATTTGTGAAGAAGAAGGATGGTAGCATGAGGATGTGCATAAACTACCGCGAGCTGAATAATTGACAGTGAAGAATGAGTATCCATTACTGAGAATTGATGATCTGTTTGATTAGCTCCAAGGTGCCAGTTGGTTCTCGAGGATAAATTTTCGATCTGGTTACCATCAGTTGAAGGTGAAGGAGCAAGATATTTCTACATCTATCGATGTGGTTACTATCAGTTGAAGGTGAAGGAGCAAGATATTTCTAAAATAGCTTTTCGCACGCGTTATGGACACTACGAGTTCCTGGACTTGATGAATAGAGTATAACAGCCGATGTTGGATAAATCAGTGATTGTGTTTATTGATGATATCCTGATTTATTAGAAGAGCGAGGAGGAGCATGCCGGTCATATTCGGGAAGTGTTGGAGACATTGAGAAAGGAGATGTTGTATGCTAAGTTCTCCAAATGCGCGTTCTGGCTACGTGAAGTTCAGTTCTTAGGGAAGTGGTGAATCCCGAGGGGATTATGGTAGACCCGGCAAAGGTACAGGCGGTGATGCCATGGAAGTCTCCAAAGACGCCATCCGAGATTCGTAGTTTCTTGGGTTTGGCAGGCTATTATAGGAGATTTATTCAAGACTTCTTTAAAATAGCTTTTCTGTTAACTAAGTTGACACGTAAGGATGTGAAGTTTGTATAGGGTCAAGATCAAGAGAAGGCTTTTGAGGAGTTAATGGCGAAGTTGACTAGAGTTCCTGTTTTGTCGTTACCCGATGGAAGCTAGGATTTGGTAGTCTATTCAGATGCTTCTTACTCGGGGTTGGGTTGCATGTTGATGAAGTGAGGGAAGGTTGTAGCTTATGCATTTTGATAGTTGAAAGTTCATGAGGTTAATTATCCTACTCATGACTTGGAGCTAGCAGCTGTGGTCTTTGCATTAAAAATTTGGAGGCACTACCTATACAGGACAAAGTGTACTATATTCACTAACCACAAGAATTTGAAGTACTTCTTTGAGAAAAATGAATAAATATGAGGCAGAGGTGATGGTTGGAGCTCATAAAGGATTATGATTGCGAAATCCATTACCATTCGGGCAAGGCCAATGTGGTAGCAGATGCACTCAGCGAAAAGAGAGACCCGAGCCGATTCGGGTGAAAGCTTATCAGTTGATTATGACCGATGATGTGATGATGCAGGTAAAGGAGTTTGAAGTTGAGGCATTGAAAGAATATCATCTTAACTCTAAAAGAATGAGAGGTCTGGTCACAAAGTTGGGTGAAAACACACTCGGTGTTAGAACCGATTCGGACGGATGTGGATTCCTTGTTTTGGGGATCTACGGGGGAAGATCATGGATGAAGCTCATAAAACTCGATACTCTATTTATCCCCATGCCATGAAAATGTATAAACATATGAAGAAAGATTATTGGTGGCCGGGTATGAAACGCGATGTGGCGGAGTATATGAGTAAGTTCCTTACTTGTTTACAAGTGAAGGCCGAGCATCAAAAGCCGTATGGGAAGATTCAACCTTTGGATATACCAAAGTGGAAGTAGGAGCATATCACTATTGTAACACGCGGTTATTCTTTTAAAAGAAAGATAAGAAATAAAAAATAAAAGTAGGAAATACAATTTAACCCAAGTTAAGGGGTTAAAAGTGTAAAAAGGACAAAAGTACAAAGAAGTTGGTGTAAAGGTGGGCATGGCCACCCACCTCTTTTCATATCACTTTTCATCGGATTTGAGAGAGTGAGAGCAGAAAAAACTCTCGGTGTGAAGAAGAAGAAGAGGCTGAATTCAAGGTAAGAATTTGAAGTTTTTAAGTGCTCATGTTGGGTTTTGTTTCGGTTATATGCTTAGTGTGGTGTGTGTGTTCGTGTGTGTGTGTGTGTTTGGTGGGTTCCAGGTATTTGAACTTATTTGCATACGGGTTAGAAGGAAGGTACACCCAAAGTTGCACCAGGTGAGTTTCTAGACCCCGGTTTTACTTGTTTTAAACTCTTCTTGCGGCTGAAAATGTATTTAAACGACTTTACAATGTTTATGTAGGTATACCCGTATGTATTATGCATGTGATGATGTTCCTTAGATGTTTATTGGTTGTTCATGTTTAGAATAGCCTTGGTAAGCTTAGAACGAATAGGCTTGATGTTTGGGTTCGAAAATATCCTAGAACCATGGTGAGCAAAAGGTTCATGCACCTAAGTAAGGCCCATGCGCCTGGAAAGCCTTAGAAATGTTAAGTGTAGTTCATGCGCCTTAATAGTGGTCCATGACCCTAGAATATGTAATCAGACGACTAAGTGTAGGGTCATGCGCCCATACGCCCGAGTGGCCCATGCGCCTAAGTTTCCAAACGCCCGAATAGCCCATGCGTCTAAGTGTCCATGCGTCCGAATGGGCCATACGCCCGAATAGTGCCCATGCGTCTGAATGGTTCATGCCCCTAAGTGTTAAAGCAGTTAAGTGTTAGCTGATGTGCCGGATAGTGATGAAACGCCCAAACAGGGCTCATGCGCCCAAATAGTGTCAAAACGCCTAAAATTTTGGGAGTCTGTGCTTTTAGGGTTTTGACCGAGGTTTGACTAGGGCTTATTATGCTGGGTTTCATGCATTATTATGATTGCCTTATGTTTGTTCTTTATTATTATGATTATGATTATTATTATTTTATTATTATTACTATTAGTGTATGTCTTTACGTGGTGTGCTTATTATCATAACGTAAAGTATTACTAATAATAATAAAGAGAAAGAGCAATGAAGAAGAGAAGTGTAACCTAATTTAAAATGTTAACAAGTCTTGCAAGCTTATAGGAGGTGCACGACCATGTTGTTGTTAGCTCAACCGTCATGCGGGTTAGCTACCCTATGATGCAAACGGGGCCAGTCAATTGAGATTGACGGACCTTTGCAGCGTACCCTAGGTGTCTGGCCAACCTTGTATACAGTATTTAGAGCCCCTTGTGGGAACAGAGGGCCCAACACCATTTCCCCCACGCACATAGTTTAGGGTATTGCTCATTGGTCCACATAGCCCATGAAAGATAAAGATAAAAGAATACAGAGTAAACAAGGAATACAGTAAAGGGAAGAAGCATTATCTGATTGTATAGTTAATGCGTGCTCACGTATAAAGATATGAAGTTTTCATAAAAAGAGTATTTTCATATGTATACCTTACAGGAAGTATTTTATTACTTTTAAAACTAGAACTCACTTAGCAACGCTGACTTTTATACATTTTCAGTGGGCAGGTAAATATGGCTGAGGATGGCACGAGGGTGAAGCTACTCGGCAAGGAAAGACTGACATCCATTCATGCTTATGATTGCTGTTGTTTTGTAATGCAATTAAACAATTCTTTTGTATTCGATTAAAAAATAGTGTATTCTCAACAACAGTGTTTTAATGAAATGAATGGCTTTTGTTAAATTAATTCCGCTGCTTAAGCTTGTAAATTTATAATGTATTAAAATGCTGCAAATGACCAATTGTGAGGTCTCCGGAACGGGGCCTTACAACTATGGACTTTATTATGAAACTACTGCGTACCGCGCGAGGGTATGATGCCATATGGGTGATAGTTGATCGCCTGACGAAGAGTGCTCACTTCTTACCGATCTGCGAGACATATTCATCCTAGAGGTTGGCGGATTTGTTCATCAAGGAGATTGTAACTCATCATGGTGTGTCGGTGTCTACTGTGTCTGATCGAGACACCTGGTTTACATCTAAATTTTAGAAGAAGTTCCATGATGTGATGGGGGCGAGGTTACATATTAGCATGGCTTGTCATCCTCAAACGGATGGTCAGTCAGAAAGGACGATTCAGACGCTAGAAGATATGCTTTGGGCATGCGTTATTGACTTTGGAGGAAGTTGGGATGACTAGTTACCGTTAGTTAAAAAAAGGCCAAAGGAATGGTTTGAGGGTCCCCAGGTTCGAATCCGCCACCTCAAGTACATATTGCAAACATGTAACCAGTAAAACCAAGGCTGCAACCGTGGTAAGAGATGACTTTTAAATTTTAAAAACACAATTACAAAGAGTCCCCCATTTCACCAAGAACCCAAGGTTCGTTTGGATCCAAATCGAAGCAATAATCGATCTTGTCAATGTTGAAAACCATGGGGCTTTTGTTCCCCATGTATAATCGAGTGTTTGGACGTGTGTAATTACCAGGACGATGATCAAGTCGAGGTCGCAAGATGGAGAACAGTCGCGATCAATGTTGGTAAAAGTTTGTGATACAAACATCGATGTTATTCAAATTAGTTGATGGAAAGATTCCAATAGGTTCACTAATGACATGCCCTCTATCAATTTGTCCTATGATCGACTGAAGGTTGATAAACACTATGGTTATAATTCGTTATGTAGATGAATGTCGTTTGTGTTGGAATTGTGTTTGTCAAGTGAAATTGAATGTATCAATCGATTAGGGATAGATAGACATTCGATTAGGTTGAATTAATTGAGTTATTATTAAGGTTTAAGGCTCGAACGACTATGTGGTAAGGATGTTTCGGTTATTCAATCGAATTGTGTTTGTAACCGATGATTAAATGAAATTAAATTGTATTCAGTTCAAAAAAGTTTCGCAAAGTGATTGGAATCGAATGGGTCAAAAATTGTTAGGTTTTGGGTATTTTTCGGGGCACACCAGCGTTCAGCCGGAGGTGGCTGGAGATGACCGCTGGAATTATGGGGTTCAAAAAGTGGGCGGGGGTTGGGTTTGTAACTTAAAATATACACTTTGGCCACTTGAAATTCGAGTTGTTATTATTTTATGTAAATAACTTTCTTTTAAAGTTTATAAAATGACAAAACATCCCCTTAACTTAAGTTTATCATTAAATCTTAACTAGTTAACATTTATAACTTATTACTAATGCAATTATTATTATATTATTATTATTATTATTATTATTATTATTGTATTTATTATTGTTTCTATAAATATTATTATTCTTAATATTATTATTTCTATTATTTCTATTAATATTATTATTATAATTATTATTACTAGCATTATTACTATTATTATTATTACAATCACATTAGTTGTTAAATTATTAACTTTGAAATTAAAGATTAATGACAAACAAAGAAATAAGCATATGTAACCCTCATAATTCTGTAAATGGCAAAAATAGTCCTTACAAGAAATAACAAAATTAACTTTTAATTTAACAAAAAAATAGGATGTTACAATGTAGAACACCCGTTTGTTGGGGTGATATTGGTCAGAAAGAGTTGGAGAGTATAGAGGTGATAGAGGCTATGACTGAGAAGTTTGAAAATATCAAAACCTTCATGAAAGCAGCCAAAGATAGGCAAGTAGTATGCCGATAAGAGACGGAGACCGATTGAGTTCCACGTGGCTGATAGAGTCAGGCTGAAAGTCTCACCTTGGAAGGGTATAATTCAGTTTAGAAAGCAAGGCAAGTTGAGCCTAAGGTACATAGGGCCTTTCCGAATCATTGCTCGAGTGAAAGAGGTGGCCTATAGATTGGAGTTACTGGATGAATTAAGTGGAATTCATCTGACATTCTATGTATCTCATTTGAGAAAGTGTTTAGTTGATCATGATATGGTTGTACCACTAGAAGATATCGAGGTGGATAAACGACTCAATTATGTGGAGTAGCCAGTGGCGATCATGATCGTAAGGAGAAGAGGGTAAGGAATAAAGTAGTTCCCCTTGTGCGTGTACACTGGAAGCACATGAAAGGATCTGAGTCTACGTGGGAGGCCGAAGAGAAGATCAAGCAGCATTACCCACATTTGTTTGTGGAATAACAGGTTTCGGGACAAAACCTATATAAGGGGAGTGGACCTATAACACCCGGACATTTTTGTAAGACGAGAAAGAAAGAGTAAAGTGAAGAAAAAGAAAGAAACACAATAAAAGCAAAGTAGAGGGGTTAAAAGTGTCAAAAAGGACAAAACTTTCAAAATGTGGGTGTAAAGGTGGCATGGCCGCCCATGTTGTCTACACACCCTTTCATTCAGATATTTTTAGAGAAAGAAAGAAGATGAGCTGAATTTTTGGGTCTTGAAGAAAGAAGAGAAAAAGTTTGAATTCAGGTAAGAAATCTTGGTTTTTGTGATGTTCTAAACTAGCCTATGCCTCGGTTATGTGCTTATGTGTGTTTATGCATTCGGGTGTGTGTGTTTTGGTGGGTTTCTAGGTGTTGAACTCATAGCAAACGGGTTTTGAAGGAAGTCATACCCAAGGCTGCTATGGTGAGTTCTAACACCCATATTACATGTTTTAAACTGATTTAGGGCTGGAAATGCATATATGTTTAGTTTTACAAAATGGGTTTATGCCCGTATGAATGTGTTTGTGGGAGGGGTTTGATTTGGGTGTTAATATGGTTATAATTAGGTTATAAATGTGTTTCATGGCTTAGAATGCTAGTGTTAAGCTTAGAACATGTTAGATGATGGATTGGGGACTGAAATATGTTGTTTAGTGTAAGTGGGCTACCCATGCGCCTAAATAGTGGCCCTTGCACCCAACGGATGAACTTTCCTAAGTGTTCACCAGACGCTTGAAACCCCATGTACGCAAATAGTTCCCATGCATTTCAATAGTGTCCATGCGCCTAAGTTAGGCTGAAATTTACTAAGTATTCCATATGCCTGAAAAGCCCATGCACCTTGGCACTCATGCGCCTGCATAGAGCCCACGCGGCTAGGAAGTTGCCCGAAAGTGACTAAGTGTTGGTCATGCACTCGTATAGTGCCCACACGCCTAGAACTTTCCCATGCGCCTAGGTGTTCTCATGCGCCCCAAGGCCATGCGCCTGTATAGTGCCCATGCGCCTAAAACTTAGAAAATTTTCCGAGATTTTGGGAAAAATGTTAAATGCAGGCTTTGACTTAAGAGGTTCTCGGGGGTAATGTAAGTTGACTTTTTGAGGTCATAGATGATGTAAATGATGGACTTAGGCCTATATTTATAGGCTTTCTAGAGTGTTTAAGCATGACCTCGTGCTATTACAATGCTTACAAAAGTTGGTCAATTCGTACGTGCATGAGGTGTCGTGCACGACCTCGTGTTTATGGTGGGGCACAACCTCGTGATCACTTTTGTGGAACATTACTTTTTGTCTTGTCAGATATCCAATTATGGAGGTGTGCCAATTTAAGAAAGGGGTGTGTGTTTCAAGAAATTCATGGGGGCTTTCTTAAGGAGTCATGCCCCCATTGGACATCAAAGCTCGATTTTCTCAAATTCTTGTTAAATATGCTTCTTTTGTCCATTTTACCCATTTCAATACCTGAGAACACTATTTAATATTTAAGTATCATTTGTATCATCTTAAGAAAGATATTAAGGAATAACTGTGGTGCTTTTAATATAACTTTTATGTATAATTTAGATTATATCATGCATTAAAAGTAAAAAATAATGTTGGACTTATTGATAGACTTGTGTTAAATGTACTCAAAATGGAGTTCTTACTAGGTAATAGGATGGATGTAAGGTGATTAATTGGTAACTCTTTGTTTGATGACTTGTACAATTGTACATGGGTAAGGTGTATTCAAAACTTGCATATAAAGTTTGAAAAACTTTAAATAAACTTATAATAGAATAGTTGGTTTTGATATCTTCGGTTTATATCAAAATCTTAAGTCAATAACCAAACACAGGACATTTGTTTTAGTATATTATTATAAACTTTACAAGCTTCAAAAGAATTCAAAAAATTTAATCATCTTATCAAAATTAATGTATTTTCTTATAGGTTTGAATAATGTATTTAGCTTGTTAGAACTAATCTATTAATCACAAAATCCTTTTCCAATATCAACAAAAGCTTTTTCTATCCTTTAATCACACCTCAATGCTAGAACTCCCACGGAGCATGACTGATTGATACATGTGTTTTCATTATATTCATAAATTCAAAGTTTAAGTAGTGGTAAACATTTTTCACTAAACACAACTTTCGTAATTCAAACTATCATATATTCATAATGATGTATAAATCCTTGTATTTACATTAATATCATTTCAAAATGATGTTTATGTGTAATCCTCTGCTAAAACATATATTACATGTTTAAAAATGTAGCCACAAGATATAACATGTGCTTAGGATCTATATCTATTCTAGCATCTATTCTTGGCTATATTGTAACACCCGGATATTTTTATAAGACGAGAAAGAAGGAGTAAAAGTGAAGAAAAAGAAAGCAACAAAATAAAACCCAAGTAGAGGGGTTAAAAGTGTCAAATATGACAAAAAATTCAAAAGTGGGTGTAAAAGGTGGCATGGCCGCTCATGTTGTCTACACACCCTTTCATTCAGATATTTTTAGAGAGAGAATGAAAAGGAGCTGAATTTTCGGGTCTTGATGAAAGAAGAGCAGAATTTTGAATTCAGGTAAAAAATCTTGGTTTTTGTGATGTTCTTAACCGGCCTATGCCTCGGTTATGTGCTTATGTGTGTTTATGTGTTCGGATGTGTGTGTTTTGGTGGGTTCTAGGTGTTGAACTCATAGCAAATGGGTTTTGAAGGAAGTCATACTCAAAGGCTGCTAAGGTAAGTTCTAAAACCCCCTTTTTACATGTTTTAATCTAATTTGGGGCTGGAAATGCATGTATGTTTATTTTTATAAAAATGGGTTTACATCCGTAGGAATGTGTATGAATGTGTTTGCGGGAGGGGTTTGATTTGAGTGTTAATATGGTTATGATTATGTTATGAATGTTTTTATATGGCTTAGAATGCTAGTGTTAAGCTTATAACATGTTAGATGATGGATTAGGGACTGAAATATGTTGTTTAGTGTCAGTTGGCTGCCCGTGCGCCTAAATAGTGGCCCATGCGCCCAAATAGTTCCCATGAGCCCCAATAGTGTCCATGTGCCTAAGTTAGGCTGAAATTTATTAAGTGTTCCATACGCTTGAAAATCCCATGCACCTAGGCACTCATGTGCCTGCATAGTGCCCATGCGCCTATGAAGTTGCCCGAAAGTGACTAAGTGTTGGCCATGCGCCTGTATAGTGCCCATGCGCCTGTATAGTGCCCATGCACCTAGAACTTTCCCATGCGCCTAAGTGTTCCCATGCGCCCAGAAGGCCATGCGCCTGCAAAGTGACTAGGCGCCTAAACTTAGAAAAATTTCTGAGATTTTGTGGAAAATGTTAAATGTAGGCTTTGACTTGGGAGGTTCCTGGGGGTAATGTAAGTTGACTTTTTGAGGTCCTAGATGATATGATGGGTGATGTATGATGTGGCATGATGATGTGTGATTGATGCTTATGCATGATGATGATGTATGATTATGTATGTTATGTATGATATGTTTCCTTATGTTCCTTACTACGTATGATGATGTGACTTTACGTGGTGTGATTATGATAATGAACGAAAAATATTATCTTAACAAAGTGAAAGATTTAAGATAATGAAAGTGGAGCATAATGAAAGAATTAAAAGTCTTGCAAGCAAATGAAAGGAGGTTCACAACTAATTGACAGTTGTTAGCTCAACTGTGTGTTTACAGCGTACGATCTTAGCTTACCCTTAAGGGTTCACACACATGGGAGTTAGTCTATGTGACTACTCCATACGTGCGATATGTGCCATATAGGATCCTTTTCGCTTAACCCTAGATGATATAGCTTTGTGCTCAAGAGGTGGGTTAAGCATATGACAGGACCTAGATAGAAGTGAAAAGATAATAAATGTACAAAAAGTGCGATAAGTACGAAATGTGCAAAACGTGCGAAGTGTACGAAACGAACGATGATGAAGATAATAATTATTACCTTGATGTACGTATGATGTGTGATCATGTGCGATATTAAAGGAAATGTTTTAACGAATGAAAGGTAATAAAATGTTTTTATAAAACTAGAACTCACTCAGCAACGCTGACTTTCATGTGTTTCCAGTTGGCATGTAGATGTTGCTGAGGATGGCACGGGGCAGCTACTTGGCTCATTTTGGATGGTGTTCATTTTATGTTGCGATAATGTTTTTGCATTGTAATGCGAATAAACGATATTTTTAATGAATGCTGTATTATTTTGCAAAAGCGATTATTTATATGAAATAAATGTTTGTTTAAAATGATTCCGCTACAATGTTTTAATTAAGTAAATGTTTTATGTTTTATGTGCGATGATTGACCAGTTGTGAGCGTCCTGAGAACGGGGCCTTACAAATATTAAGCATGCTTACGTGAAAAGTTTTTAAAATCATATGCCAACAAAAAATCTGGTAAATACATTCAATAGACATGAAAACAGTCATGTCACACCCCCACTAAGAGCGGAAACACGGGGATGTAATGAGACGGGATCGTCATAACACGTGGTAAGCGATAGAGGTGCAATATAATTGATGACAAGCGTGTCATGACGACACCCGACAAAAAGGGGACTTGTGTCGTGTTTAGTCAATATTCACGACAACATGGCCATAAGCATAAACATGTTAAATGATTCACATAAACAAAAAGAACAATGTTTAGTCTCAAAATGCATCCTAGGGTCTCCACTAAGGCAGCACACCTAGATCTTCAATTAGCATGATCACCTATAAAAATATGCTCAAAATGGTCAACAAAATTGTTGGTGAGCTTGCAGGTTTAAATGTAAAAAGTAATTGCAGCTATATAATAATTGTGACGGAATACCGTGAATACAGTTATAAGTAAGCAAAATGACATGACATGAGCTTTACAACCAAACGTAACGACGTACACAAAGAATCTTGTCGGAATATATTCACCCAAGGCCCGTTCCTAGCTACGGTTGGTACTAACTAGTATACCAACAACAAAGGTGGGGGTGTCAACCCAGTAGTACTACCAATACCTATCCGTCGGTTCCCACACTGAAATTAAATGGTTCTAAAGAAAGAACCACACAGCAGACACAAGCATGTATTAGATAAGTACTCACAAAACAGTATCACATTGATTCTAAGTATGTAAATTGTATGTAAGTTGTACAACATAGAAAACGGGTGAGCATATTTTTCCCTATGTTTGTAAATGATTGAAAAGTTATATAAGCATAAAAAGGGGCCACGAAACTCACTTGTTAAGTGGTAAGTATGAATGATCAAAGTTCCCCAAGCGTTGTATGTAATGAACGGTCAAACACCTATTGACAGTTATTGTTAAACATTAATGATATGTATGAAGCAAATAGTAATGTTCAGTCGGTTCGGGTTGTATCGGTTCGGTTGCGCGTAACACACACAAGCTACACACGTATTAGATCTTATGTAGATCCAAGTACTAGAAACCGTCGCCATTGCTGGTGGTATTGTGTAAAAGATCCATTGTTATAAGAGAAATATTTGTAAAATATTAGTAGTCACAAATCGGTTGTTGAAATTTGTAAAATGTTAGGTTGATTTGATTTGGAATAGTATTATAGCCTTGATAGCGTTGACTTTAATCTTTGTGGTCGAGTAATGACAATTGTGTTGATGTTACCTTATCATCACACGACATTCAAGAAGGAAATTAACACACAGAGCACCTTCAATCACATGATAGGACCAGACGCTCGACTCAACACTCCATTCGCACGAATCAACCTTCATTCGTACGAATCAGCTTCATTCGTACGACTGAACCTTCATTTGCACGGCTGGCATTCAGTAGTACCACACAGCACCCAATCGCACGACTCAACCTCATATGAACGAATCAACCTTCATTCGTACGAATCAGCTTCATTCGTGCAACTAGCATTTACTCATGCGATACACACATAATCGCACACATTCATCCACATTGACTCAATCGCACACCTCATGCATCCGCATTGACTCAATTGCATTGACTCAATCGCACGCATCACTCATCCGCATTGACTCAATCGCACGCATCACTCATCCGCATTGACTCAATCGCACGCATCACTCACACACAGTTGCACGACTCAGTCGCATGACTCACCCAGTCGCACGGCTCAGTCGCATGATCGACCCAGTCGCCCAAATAGCAGAATCGCGACTACAGAAGTGTAGAGCAGCCTCCGACTGCTCCGTGCATGAGTTTTACACCATGAGGACTTCCAGAAACACACAATAAACACACACAAACAAGAAGAACATGCAGAAAGACATCAGACGCACCCACGCGACCACATGTGTTCGGGTTGAACCCAAACACCCGAAACGTTAGAAATGGACAGCAGTAAAACGAGCTAGAAACGGAAAACCAAGGTCGTTACCTGCAAAGATGGAGTAGACTAGGTTGTAGATGAAGTTTAGACGACGAAACCGAGACGAAACGGGGCGGTTTTGGTGCTAAGAAGAAGATGTAAAGTGAAGTAGAAGAATGACGAAGAAGAAGAAGAAGATGAAGAATGAAGAATGGCTGGGAAATGGGGGTTTTTATACCCATCCCATGTTTGCAACAATGTCAATTTTAGTCCCTACACTTAGCCCCCAAGTTCCCAAAGTTTGTTTCGGTTGAAAACGACTTTAAAAGTGTTTGTTATATTAATGTTAAAAATGTATTTAATGATAACAGGCACTTAAAAATGGTTTTATCAATAATAATATTATTATATAAAAATGATATATTTAGTGATAATAACGATGAAATTTGTAAAAGTTTAAGCATAGCACACGTTCACGAAGGAAACACAAGCACAAAGATAATAAAGCAAGTAGGATATCCCCACAAGGAGTTAATAAAGATGAGGAATGAACGATCAAGGAAAAGTTAACGGATAATCACGTTAATTGACGGACCTTGTGGTGACGGATGTCACAGTATCCCCCAGTTGAGAGATATTCATCACAAAATTCAGATGGAGTTAGGTCCAAGAGTGTCATCCTCGAATAGATGTGGGTATTTAAGTTTTATCTGGTCTTCCCGTTCCCACGTAAACTCTGGCCCTCATTTTGAATTCCATCTCACGTGAACAATTGGTATTCTACTGCGCTTCAATTGCTTGATCTTTCGATCCATGATCTCAATGGGTTCCTCAAAGAAATGAAGCTTTTCGTCAATCTTGATGTCCTCATTCGGCACGTGAAGTGATTCGTCAGCCAAACACTTCTTGAGGTTCGACACGTGGAAAGTATCATGTATGCCGCTGAGTTCTTGTGGTAACCTTAATCGGTAAGCCACTAGACCAATTCTTTCTGTAATCTCGAATGGTCCTACGTATCTTGGGGCTAACTTCCCTTTCTTTCCAAATCGAATGATTCCCTTCCAAGGAGAGACTTTGAGTAAAACTTGATCTCCAATGTTAAATTCTAGAGGCTTCTGACGGTTGTCGGCATAGCTCTTTTGGCGATCTCTAGCAGCTTTTAGTCTGTCTTTGATTTGGAAAATCTTGTCGGTTGTTTCTTGAATGATCTCTGGGCCTGTTAACTGACTTTAACCAATCTCGGCCCAATAGACGAGAGATCTGCATTTTCTTCCATACAACGCTTCGAACGGAGCACATCCAATTCTCGTATGGTAGCTGTTGTTGTAGGAGAACTCAATCAACGGTAAATGAGTGTCCCAACTACCACTAAAGTCGATTACACATGCCCTCAACATGTCTTCCAACGTTTTTATAGTTCGTTCACTTTGGCCGTCTGTCAGTGGGTGATATATTATACTCATATCTAATTGAGTGCCCATCGCTTTCTGCAGTATCTACCAAATCGTGAGGTAAATCGGCTATCGCGGTTGGATATGATCGACACCGGTACTCTGTGTCTTGTCACGACCTCTTTTGTGCACAATCTCGCCAATTTATCCATTTTGTAGTCTTCTTGGATCGGTAAGAAATGAGCTGACTTCGTCATCCGATCCACCACGACCCATATCAAGTCATGCCCGCTGCTCGTTCTAGGGAGTTTGGTAATAAAATCCATAGCTCTGTTCTCCCATTTCCACTCAGGAATTTCCGATTGCTGTAATAATCCCGATGGTTTCTGATGTTCAACTTTAACTTTTGAGCATGTCAAGCATCTGCTTACGTACATAACAATGTCTTTCTTCATGCCTGGCCACCGGTACAGATCCTTGAGATCATGGTACATCTTGTCTGCACCAGGATGAATAGAATATCGCGTCTTGTGTGCTTCATCCATGACCAGGGTGCGTACACCTCCCCATCTGGGTACCCATATACGATCTATGAAGTATTGTATACCATCATCCTTGCAAATCATTTGTTTATCCAACCCTCGGAATTCTTCTCCCGCAAGGTTTTCTTCTTTCAACGCCTCACTTTGTGCAATTTGGATCTGAGCTTTTAAATTCGTTTGAATCGTCAATCCCAACGCTCGAGCACGTAGTGGTTTTGCGCATTCTTTGCGGCTTAAAGCATCAGCCACCACGTTGGCTTTCCCTGGATGATACCGGATTTCATAATCGTAGTCACTAAGAAGCTCTACCCAACGTCGTTGACGCATATTAAGCTCTTTCTGATCCAGAATATGTTGCAGGCTCTTATGATCAGTGTAGATGACGCATTTGGTTCCATACAGGTAATGCCTCCATATCTTAAGTGCAAATACTACAACGCCCAACTCCAAATCATGGGTTGTATAGTTCTTTTCGTGCACCTTAAGTTGTCACGAAGCGCAGGCAATCACCTTATCCTTCTGCATTAGCACACATCCCAATCCTTGATGTGAAGCATCATAGTATACTGTAAAATCATCAGTTCTGTCTGGGAGGGACAATATTGGTGCATTGCACAACTTCTCTTTCAATGTTTAGAACGCTTGTTCTTGTGCATGTCCCCAATCAAACTTCTTGTCTTTCTGAGTGAGTAGCGTTAACGGTTGAGAGATCTTTGAAAAATTCACGATGAAACGACGATAGTATCCGGCCAATCCTAAGAATTGCCGTATCTCTGAAGGCGTCTGGGGTGTATCCTATTTCTTCACTGCTTCGATCTTGCCGGGATCTACATGAATCCCATCCTCGTTAACCACATGACCCAAAAACTTCACTTCCCGCAACCAGAATTCACACTTCGAGAACTTGGTGAAAAGTTTCTCTTCCCGTAACAGTTCCAGAATTGCCCGAAGGTGTTCTTCGTGATCCTCTTTTGATCAGGAGTAGATATGTATATCGTCTATGAATACGATCACAAACTTATCCAAGTAAGGTTTACACACCCGATTTATTAGGTCCATAAACACAGCTGGTGCGTTAGTCAACCCGAACAGCATGACCAAGAACTCATAGTGCCCATAACAAGTTCTAAATGTTGTTTTCGGTATGTCCTCCTTGAAAACCCTTAGTTGATGATATCCGGAACGAAGGTCGATCTTGGAGAAATACGAAGCTCCTTGCAGCCGGTCAAACAAATCGTCGATCCTAGGGAGAGGATATCGATTCTTAATGGTTAACTTGTTCAACTCACGGTAATCAATACACATGCGGAACGACCCATCCTTCTTCTTGAAAAATAATACTGGTGCTCCCCACGGTGAGTGACTCGGCCGAATAAATCCCTTCTCCAGTAGTTCTTGTAATTGACTAGATAATTCCTGTATTTCAGAAGGTGCTAACCGGTATGGTGACTTTGCTACCGGTGTAGCTCCAGGAACCAACTCTATACGAAATTTCACCTGTCGTGGAGGAGGCAAACCAGGCAAGTCATCAGAAAATAAATCTAGGTAGTCCCGGACTACCGGAATATCTACCAGTTTCCTCTCTTCTTCCTTCTTTTCTACCACATGAGCTAGAAAAGCGTAGCACTGTTTTCGTAAACTTCGGCGTGCTTTCATGCAGGAGATAAGCTTTAGATTTCTTCCCGGTCGTTCTCCTTGAATTCTGAGTACCTCCCTATCTGGCATGGGGATTCGTACTACTTTGTCCCAACAGACAATCTCAGCTCCATGTTTCGACAACCAATCCATTCCCACGATCACGTCGAAACTTCCTAACTCAAAGGGTATCAAATCTATATCGAAGGCATGGTTCTCTAATATCATAGAGCACTTTCTAATAATCTCATCAGCTTGAACGACCCTACCATTGGCTATTTCTACGGAGTAGCTAGTTTCTAGCCTACTAGGACTCAAATCAAGCAATTGCACAAGCTCAGAATATATAAAGCTATTGTCTGCTCCAGTATCAAATAATATAGATGCGAAGTGATTATTGAGTAAGTGCGTACCCGTGACAACATTCGGGTCCTGACAGGCATCATTGGCTCCAATGAAAAATGCACGTCCCCGAGCTGTATTCCCTTGATTTTCTGGGCCTTGATTTCCAGCTATGGCCATCACCGGTTGTTGGTTGTTCCCTTGTTGACCCGGCGCCTGATTCAGCCTGGGGCATATGTTTCTGTAGTGATCAGGGCTTCCACACTCATAACAGCCCTTAGCATTCCCAGCGGGGTTAACCGCATTGACTAGTGCCACCAGATTCGGTGCCGTTCTGCAGTCTCTTGCTAGATGCCCCGGGCGTCTACAGTTCGCTCACACTCGACACGGCATTGCTGGGGGATGATGGAAGTTGCACCTATCACATTTCGGGTGCGGCCCAACATACTCTCTCCTGCCTTGTGTCACGGCCACAAAATTCTGGTTGTCTTGGCCCTTTTATCAAATCTCCCGGCACTCGACCGGCTCGTTTCCCCAACATCCTTTCTTTTCTCTACTCCCCTTCCCAATACCCCTATTCTCACCATCTCATCAGTTAGAGCGCCAGCCTTCAGAATTGCGCTCTGAATCGTAGGAGGAGCAGCTGGTGTTACCATTGCCCGGATTTGAGGCGCAAGTCCCCAATGTACATCTCGATCCTCTTTGATTCTGGAGTGACCAGATGTGGAACCAATCTTGCCAACTCATGAAAACAATCAGTGTAGGCTGCGTGCCCGGCCCCCACCATAGCATGATTCCAGAATTCATGCTCCAATTTCTGCATCTCATTGAGGGGGCAGTATTCCTCAGTGATTAAGGCCTTAAATTCATCCCATGACATCTGCATCGCTGATTCTCTTCCCCTAGCCTGTATCTATGTGTTCCACCAAGTTGGCGCCTTGCCCTGTAGTGAACACGTGGCATACTTGATTTTCTGGCTGTCGAGGCACTCGCTGATGTCAATTACTACCTCCATTTTCTCAAGCCATCTGGTCAGGGCTATAGCTCCACCGTTTCCATCAAACTCTTTCGGTTTGCAGGCTACAAACTCCTTGTTCGAGCATCCCCTTCTAGCATTAACAACCCCAGTCTCATTATCGTTTGTACCACCATTCCTGGTCTCCTGGTTACTCTCGTTTCCAGTCGGGTTCCCATTATCCTCATTGTCATTGCCACCATCCCCGTGGGGGTGGTGATTTTGAAGAACATCGCTCACTTGGGCCACAATAGTCGGGATCAGTGCAGCTAGCTGTTGAGCGATCAGGGCTGCCATGTTGGTGTTTCATGTTCCCTGATTGTTGTTGGCAGGGCCATCATTTGTTCTTGGTGCTCTACCTCTGCCTCTGCCCCTCGGGGCTTCACTTCTGCCACTGTTGGTGCGGGTAACTCTTCGAGGTGGCATTTTCTAATCATAGAGGTAGTAAACACATAAGCTTTAACCATTTCAAAGCGTATTAACCATACTAATCAGCAAAGTCCTGCATTCCAAGTTAATATCACACTTGTTGTTACCACACATCACATACAAGTCATGTATTCTCACACCATGTATAGGAAATGTTCCAACAGTAACCCATCATATTAACTGCAAACCCATTCATATAATCACATTAGTCTAGCGAAGGTTGTCTATCTCCTCCTCTTTCGAGGTTTCAGACATAACCTCCTCAGGCTAAATCCTAGTGTCCAAGGTCAAGCGCAATAGCGTGATCTGTAGAGATCTCTTCGGGTTTAATACCCGGATTTGATAACCCAACTCGGCACGCAGAGGGAATGGAAGATTCGATAGAATCATCCCATAAAGAGTGAGCACAAGGGCTTTCTCATAGGGTGAAAAGATCACAAGGCAGATAGATAAACGAATCAAGTAAAGAGGAACACATACACGAGATTTAAAATGCACACAACCCTAGCATGCAAATCTACATGAAGGTTCCTAGGTTATAGTCTAGGTCAAGTGTATTGCTTAATTCTTTATAACCAATGGCTCTGATACCAGTCTGTCACACCCCCGCTAAGAGCGGAAACACGGGGATGTAACGAGACGGGATCGTCATAACACATGGTAAGAGATAGAGATGCAATATAATAAATGATGACAAGCGTGTCATGACGACACCCGACAACAAGGGGACTTGTGTTGTGTTTAGTCAATTTTCACGACAACATAGCCATAAGCATAAACATGTTAAATGATTCACATAAACAAAGATGATAACATTGTATGTAATTCCCACAACCCAGGAACAACTTACAAAAGTATAATGTTGTTTCAGGCAACTACAACAAAGTTCCAAAGGACAATGTTTAGTCTCAAAATGCATCCTAGGGTCTCCACTAAGGCAGCACACCTAGATCTTCAATTAGCATGATCACCTGAAAAGATATGCTCAAAATGGTCAACAAAATTGTTGGTGAGCTCGCAAGTTTAAATGTAAAAAGTAATTGATGTTGTATAATAATTGTGATGGAATACCGTGAATATAGTTATAAGTAAGCAAAATGGCATGACATGAGCTTTACAACCAAACCTAACAACGTACACAAAGAATCTTGTCGGAATATATTCACCCAAGGCCCGTTCCTGGCTACTGTTGGTACTAACTAGTATACCAACAACAAGGGTGGGGGTATCAACCTAGTAGTACTACCAATACCTATCCATCGGTTCATACACTGGAATTAAATGGTTGTAAAGAAAGAACCACACAGCAGGCCCAAGCATGTATCAGATAAGCACTCACAAAACAGTATCACGTTGATTCCAAGTATGAAAATTGTATGTAAGTTGTACAGCATAGAAAACGGGTGAGCATATTTTTCCCCCATGTTTGTAAATGATTGAAAAGTTGTATAAGCATAAAATAGGGCCACGAGACTCACTTGTTAAGTGGTAAGTATGAATGATCAAAGTTCCCCAAGTGTTGTATGTAATGAACGGTCAAACACCTATTAACAGTTATTGTTAAGCATTAATGATATGTATGAAGCAAATAGTAATGTTTAGTTGGTTCGGGTTGTATCGGTTCGGTCGCGCGTAACACACACAAGCTGACACATGTATTAGATATTATGTAGATCCAAGTACTAGAAACCGTCGCCATTGTTGGTGGTATTGTGTAAAAGATCCATTGTTATAAGAGAAATATTTGTAAAATATTAGTAGTCACAAATCGGTTGTTGATAATTTGTAAAATGTTAGGTTGATTTGATTTGGAATAGTATTATAGCCTTGATGGCGTTGACTTTAATCTTTGTGGTCGAGCAATGACAATTGTGTTGATGTTACCTTATCATCACACGACATTCAAGAAGGAAATTCACACACACAGCACCTTCAATCACATGACTGGACCAGACGCTCGACTCAACACTCCATTCGCACGAATCAACCTTCATTCGTACGAATCAGCTTCATTCGTACGACTAAACCTTCATTCGCACAGCTGGCATTCAGTCGTACCACACAACACCCAATCGAATGACTCAACTTCTATACGCAGGAATCAACCTTCATTCGTACGAATCAGCTTTATTCGTAGGACTGAACCTCCATTCGTGCGAGTGGCATTCAGTCGTGCGATACACGCACAATCACACACATTCATCCGCATTGACTCAATCGCACACCTCATTCATCCGCGTTGACTCAAGCGCACGCATCACTCATCCGCATTGACTCAATCGCACGCATCACTCCTCCGCATTGACTCAATCGCACACATCACTCACACACAGTCGCACGCATCACTCACACACAGTCGCACGACTCACCCAGTCGCACGGCTTAGTTGCATGGTCGATCTAGTCGCCCAAACAACATAATCGTGACTACAGAAGTGCAGAACAGCCTCCGGCTGCTCCGTGCACGAGTTTTACACCACGAGGACTTCCAAAAACACACAATAAACACACACAACTAAGAAGAACACACAGAAAGACATCACACGCACCCACACGACCACATGTGTTCGGGTTGAACCCGAACACCCAAAACCCTAGAAATGGACAGCAGTAAAACGAGCAAGAAAGGGACAACCAAGGTCGTCTACCTGCAAGGATGGAGTAGACTAGGTTGTAGATAAAGTCTAGACGATGAAAACGAGATGAAACGGGGCGGTTTTGGTGCAAAGAAGAAGATGTAAAGTGAAGAAGAAGAATGAAGAAGAAGAAGATGAAGACTGAAGAATGGCTGGGAAATGAGGGTTTTTATACCCATCCCAAGTTTGCAAAAATGTCAATTTTAGTCCCTACACTTAGCCCTCGAGTTCCCAAAGTTTGTTTCGGTTGAAAACGACTTTAAAAGTGTTTGTTATATTAATGTAAAAATGTATTTAATGATAACTGGCACTTAAAAATGGTTTTATCAATAATAATATTATTATTAAATAAAAACGATATATTTAGTGATAATAACGATGAAATTTGTAAAAGTTTTAAGCATAGCACACGTTCACGAAGGAATCACAAGCACAAAGATAATAAAGCAAGTAGGATATCCACACAAGGAGTTAATAAAGATGAGGAATGAACGATCAAGGAAAAGTTAACGGAGAATCACGTAAATTGACGGATCTTGTGGTGACAGATGTCACAAGTTAAACATAACTATGGATAAACAATTTAATTACAATTTCATGATAACTACATATTTAGTAGTCTATTTCAGATGTGGTGTTCACCATCCATATATACCGGTCCATTTGTTTTGTTTGACTAATAACGAGACCTTTGAATAATTATCTTTACTATATCTAAACCAGCCCCACTATAGGAATTTCACCTCCAAGATATAATTTGGCCAAACTATACAAATAGTTCTAGTTTAAATGTTATATTCAGTATCACTTTTACACATTAAAGCATGTTTAACATGTTAATGCTATTTTCAAATATTCAAATCACTTATTTATTTTGAAAGTATCAAACGTATTCACATAAATCATATTCCAGTGTTTAGCCAAATAACTACTTAAGATCAAGAAAGTAGTTTATATGTTAACAACACTTCATCTTATGTCACTCGGCTTATCGTTTTAAATTGCTATTCGTCGTGCAACTCCTTAAAATCACCTAAAATTGATATAATATTAGTGAGAGTTTGTTTTTAGAGATAATTTAGAGTGAGAGAGCAAAGATCTTGTGATTTAGGAGTTTACCTACATGCTCTTCATATAGAGGTTTTGGTTAGCTGATGCGCCCCACATCGCTAAGCTGATGTAGGCCGCATCATCATGAGGCAAACATGGTTGGCACGTGTCAATACCGTATCAATCCTAATATTCTTCATCCGATGTAGCCAACATCCACTCCTGATGTGCCTCACATTGTGGCCACATGTCAAAATCCAGACTCTAGTCATTAGACACATGTCACCTCCCGACTCCTCGTCATTAGACATGTTTCACTCATCCAGAGATCATATCCACTTTGTTGTGGCCGACATCTAGTTGAGAATGCAGCCCTTATCCTAGCCATATGCCATATTCATTCTTTCTACTTGACCATTGACTCCATAGGCATTTTCATGTCTAATGTAGCTGATGGAGACCTATTAACCAAATAAGTTGTAGTTGTCACAGCTTCAGCCCAGAACATATTGGGTAACCCTAAACTAGCCAACATACACCTTACTTTTTCAAGCAAAGTCCTCTTAATCCTTTTAGCCAAACCATTTTGCTATGGATTCCCTGGCACAGTTCTATGTCTGGAAATACCATGAGTTTTACAATACCGATTAATTCATGATTGCAAAAATCCAACCCATTATCAGTTCTTAGCTTCTTGACTCTCCTTTCAGTTTGAGTCTCCATAAGGACTTTCCATTCCTTGAACTTACTAAAAGCATCACTCTTATTCTTCAAGACAACCCCCCAAACTCTTGTTGAAAAGTCATCAATCAATGTCATAAAGTGTAAGGCCCCGTTCCTGGGACGCTTACAGCTGGGTTCTCATAGCACATAAAACATATGATTACATTTGTGTTTCATAAATCGCAGCGGAAAACTAAAACAATCTTTCATTTCCATGTAAATGCTTTTGCAAATTAATACAACATTCATTACAAAATAGCTTGTTCGCATTACAATGCAAAAACATTAATCAAAAGAATGCCATCCCAAAAGAGCTGAGTAGTCGCCCGTGCCATCCTCAGCAATCATTACCTGCCAACTGGAAAACATATAAAATGTCAGCGTTGCTGAGTGAGTTCTAGTTTTATTACAAAACATACTTTACTTTACATTCGTTCACGATCATACATCATACGTACATACAGATAATATCAGTATTATTCTCATCATTCCGTTCATTAACTTTGCCCATTCAACGTGTTACATTATCGTTCACTTCTCTATCTAGATCCGGTTAGACTTTACCCTCTTCGTGGCACTCAGCCACGATTACTGAGGTCGAATGACCAAGATCCTGTTCTGTACATTATTCCGATAATTCATTTACGTTCATTCATACTTCGTTCTTTCATACATAATCTTTTGTTCCTTTATACGTTCATTCCTTCGAGTCTGTTGCGACACAGGGTCGCTCACCTCATTAACAATCCCAACGACTTCGCGTTAACCGAGTCTGTTGCAACCATAAAGTTGCTCACCCCAAATTGCCAGTTTTAAAGATAACATTTTATGCGAGTCTCTTGCAACCATAGGGTGGCTCACCTCATGGCAACTTCACGATAACGCGCTGTTCGAGTCTGTTGCAACCATAGGGGTGCTCACCTCATAGCAATCTCAAGGATTGCATACCATCCGAGTCTGTTGCAACAACAGGGTTGCTCACCTCATTGCCATTCTCATCGATGGCACGCTATTCGAGTCTCTTGCAACCATCGAGTTGCTCACCTCATATATGTGCTTGCAAGCCTTTCCTTCGTTTGTTCATCATTCAATAATGCATGCATTCTTACTTTATGTTTCCCTTTCATTATCTTTCACTTTACGTTACATAATACTTCATTCATTCATTAACATGACACATAAGGCCACAAGAAAGATAACATACATCATATTAAGGAACATATCATACACATTCATCATCATCATACAGGACAACATCATGCATACATAACAAGCCCTAACATGCAACATCATCATCATCATGCCCAACATGCTCTCTAAGGCCCCAATCGTCATCTTACATGCTCTTACAGGAACCTTTACGTCAAAACTTACATCTACACTTTTCCCCGAAAGTCAGAAGTCAAACTACACTTTCCTCGGGTGTGACAGCCCTACTCGGGCGTATGGACACCCTTCAGTTGCATGGCCTCCATGCGACTGAACATCATGCGAATGAACTAATATGGATGAACACCTATGCGAATGAACATCCAGTCGTGCGAATGGACAATGCGGATGGACCTCATGCGAATAGGATTAATGCGGATGAGCACTTATGCGACTGGAACTTCAGTCGAATGACCTCCATGAGACTGGCCTTTCAATCGTGCGAATGGACCTTCAATCATGCGAATGGACCTTCAATCGCACCCTAGTCGGCCGTATGGCCTCCATTCGGCCTCCAGTCGATCGCTTAGCCCTAACTGATGCAGAATGCAGTTCATCCCGACTGCAGCCGAGGGTTTCGGCCTCCAAACTCATCTAAACCCATTTAAAGCCTAAATCGACCATCCTAAACCTTAGGAATGTATACCATAACACCATACAAGCACACACACGCCCGGAAACATATACGAAACGCATCGCACACATCACACCCAAATGGGTCAAACACATACACATACAAAAACGGGTTTTTTATGCTTTCCAGCCCCAAAATCGTTTGAAAACAAGTAAAAGTGGGGTTCTAGAACTCACATAAACGATCACAAGGACAAAATATTCGATTTGGCTTGCTTCACGACGATTTTGGCGACCCGAACCAACTCGAACCAACTTTTTCTCCTTTCACTCTTCTTCTCTCTAAGAAATCTAAAATGTGGGGTGTGTGGGGAGAGTGGGCTGCCCTCTCCCTACTAATATCACCACATTTCCCAACTTTTCTTCGTTGGCAAGTTTGGTCCCTTGACTTTGAACTTTATTTTCTTTTCTTTCCTCACCGGCTTCAAAATAATAAATATTCGGGTGTTACAAGTCCACCCCCCTTAAATAGGTTTCGTCCCCGAAACCTGTTATTCGTCGAACAAACGTGGATAATGCTGTCTTATTTCTTCCTCAGTCTCCCACGTTGACTTGGATCCCTTCCTGTGCTTCCACTGTACACGCACAAGAGGAACCACTTTATTTCGCAGCCTCTTTTCTTTACGATCGAGGATTGCCACTGGTTGCTCCACATAATTGAGCCTTTCATCTATTTCAATGTCCTCCAGTGGAACAATCATGTCTTCATCAGCTATACACTTTCTCAGATGAGATACATGGAATGTCGGGTGAATCCCACTTAACTCATTTGGCAACTCCAATCTATAGGCCACCTCCCCTACTCGAGCAATGATTCGGAAAGGGCCTATATATCTTGGGCTCAACTTGCCCCGCTTTTTGAATATGATAATACCCTTCCAAGGTGAGACCTTCAACATAACCGGTCACCCACCTGGAACTCAATTGGCCTACGTCGCTTATCGGCATACGACTTCTGTCTATCTTTGGCTGCCTTCAGGAAGGCTTTAATCTTTTCAAGCTTCTCTGTCGTAGCCTTGATTACCTCGACGCTCCCCAATTCCTTCTGACCAATATCACCCCAACAAACGGGTGTTCTGCATCTCCTACCGTATAGCATCTCATATGGTGGCATACTAATGCTGGCATGATAGCTGTTGTTGTATGATAATTCAGCTAACGGTAAGTGGTCATCCCAACTTCCACCAAAATCGATCATACATGCCCGGAGCATGTCTTCCAGTGTCTGAATGGTTCTTTCTAACTGACCATCGGTTTGGGGATGATAAGCCATGCTAATATGTAACCTCGTCCCCATGGCGTCGTGGAATTTCTTCCAAAATTTAGATGTAAACCGAGTGTCGCGATCGGACACAATAGACACCGGCACACCATGACGAGTTACAATTTCCTTGATGAACAGATCAGCCAAACTCTCAGATGAATACGTCTCGCGGATCGGTAGAAAGTGAGCACTCTTCGTCAAACGATCAACTATCACCCATATGGCATCATACACTTTTGGGGTACGCGGCAGCTTTGTAATGAAATCCATGGTGATGTGCTCCCACTTCCATTCCGGTATATCCAATGGTTGGATCTTCCCATACGGCTTTTGGTGCTCGGCCTTCACCTGTAAGCAAGTAAGGCACTTACTCACATACTCCATCACGTCGCGCTTCATACCCGGCCACCAATAATCTTCTTCAAATCATGGTACATTTTTGTGGCACCAGGATGAATGGAGTATCGAGTCTTGTGAGCTTCATCCATTATCTTCACCCGTAGATCCCCAAAACGAGGAATCCACACACGACCGAATCGAGTTCTAACACTGAGTGTGTTTTCACCCAATTCCCCAACCAAACCTCTCATTCTTTCCGAATTAAGATGATCTTCTTTCAATGCCTCATCTTGAAACTCCTTGATTTGCTTCATCACATCAGAGGGCATGATTAGTTGACAAGCTTTCACCCGAATCGGTTCGGGCCTTTCCTTTCGGCTAAGGGCATCCGCCACCACATTAGCTTTGCCCGGATGGTAATGGATCTCACAATCATAATCCTTTATAAGCTCCAACCATCGCCTCTGCCTCATGTTCAGATCCTTTTGCTCGAAGAAGTACTTCAAGTTCTTATGGTCGGTGAATATGGTGCACTTCGTCCCGTAGAGATAGTGCCTCCAAATCTTTAGTGCAAAGACCACGGCTGCTAGCTCCAAGTCATGAGTGGGATAATTAACCTCATGAACTTTCAACTGCCGGGATGCGTAGGCTATAACCTTCCCTCTCTGCATTAACACACACCCCAACCCTGAGTAGGAAGCATCAGAATAGACCACCAGATCTTCGCTTCCATCGGGTAATGACAGAACATGAGCTTGAGTCAGTCTTGCCTTCAGCTCTTCGAACGCCTTCTCTTGAGCTTGACCCCATACAAATTTCACATCCTTTCGGTCAACTTAGTTAGTGGAGAAGCAACCTTAGAGAAGTCTTGGATGAATCTTCTATAGTAGCCCGCCAAGCCCAAGAAACTACGGATCTCGGATGGCGTCTTTGGTGACCTCCACTGCATAACCGCCTCCACCTTCGCCGGGTCCACCATAATCCCGTCAGGATTCACCACATGACCCAAAAACTGAACTTCGCGCAACCAAAATGCGCACTTGGAGAATTTAGCATACAATTTCTCCTTCTCAACGTCTCTAGAACCTCTCGAACATGACCGGCATGCTCAATCTCGCTCTTCGAATAAATCAGGATATCATCAATAAACACAATCACTGATTTATCCAACATAGGCCGACACACACGGTTCATCAAATCCATAAGAGCAGCTGGCATGTTGGTCAAACCAAAGGACATGACAAGAAACTCGTAATGACCATAGCGCGTGCGGAAAGCTGTTTTAGGGATATCTTGCTCCTTCACCTTCAACTGATGATAGCCAGACCGAAGATCTATTCTTGAAAACCAACTGGCACCCTGAAGCTGATCGAACAAATCATCTATCCTCGGTAAGGGGTAGCGGTTCTTCATCGTCAACTTGTTCAGCTCGCGGTAGTCAATGCACATCCTCATACTACCATCCTTCTTCTTTACAAACAGGACCGGAGCACCCCAAGGAGAGATACTCGGTCTAATGAACCCCTTATCAAGCAACTCTTGCAACTGTTCCATCAACTCTTTCATCTCCGTCGGAGCTAACTGGTATGGTGCCTTGGCAACAGGTTGGGCACCCGGTATCAGATCAATCTGAAATTCAATTTCTCTGTCAGGTGGTACCTTGGTAAATCTTCTGGGAATACGTCTGGAAAGTCACACACAACCGGTACATCAGACAGTTGTGGTGTTAGTGCATCTACATCCTTACATAAGCCAAGTAGGCGCTACATCCACGCCTTATACAATTTCCCGCCACTGCCATTGAGATCACCTTCGGGATCGTCGTGACTCGATCACCATAAACCGTTACCAAACTTTCGTCAGGCGCTGTCAACCGAAACATCTTCTTACGACACACAATGTTCGCCTTGAAGTCCGCTAACCAATCCATCCCAAGAACCAAATCAAAACCACCCAAGGTCATCACGAACGGTCTAACAGGAAACTTGTGACCTTCTAACTCCACCTCACAGTTTTCTATCATCTCCGAAATCCTGGTAGACTTACCTATGGCAGTTTCTACATCAAAGGGCATATCAATACGCCTACTACTAACAGGCAGCCTAGCACAGAAAGCAGCAGAAATAAAACTCCTACTAGCACCAGAATCAAATAGCACAGAAGCTAAAGTTTGGTTCACCAGAAACGTACCGGACACGACATCAGGGCCTGTCCTAGCTTCCTCCTGTGTCATGGTAAAGGCCCTGGCCATCGCCCTCGGTCCTTCACCTCCAGTTCTCTTCATCCCAGAACTCTCAGCCCTCAACTTCTTACAATCCTTACTTATGTGACCCTCTTCACCACAGTTATAGCACCGGACTTTACGACAGTCCCTTGCCAGGTGCCCCGCCTTCCCACATTTGAAGCATAAGTTTGACCCAAACCTACATTTCCTGCCGTGGTCCCTTCCACACTTGCCACACCTTTTCGACCCCGCACTTGATGTGACCACACGACGATCATCCGCTCGTGCCTTCTTATTACCCGTCGAGGCATCACCCCGACCAAACCTCTTCCCCCGCTAGTTTCGATCACCACCGCTCTTCTTGCTACCCTCAGTCACCACCATTGTTCTCTCATCGTACAATCTCCCTCCCAAATCCACCGCCGACCTAAACGTACTCGGCCGGGCGGCTATCATGTGGCTGCGAATATCCGCTGGCAAACCCTAAATATATCTTTTAATCTTTCGTGACAAAGGTGTCACCTGATCCGGCACCAGACGTGCCATCTTGTTGAATTTAGTGGTGTACTGCTGGTGCGTCATAGTTCCCACCTCCAGTTGCAAGAACTCCCTTTCGACCTTGTCCATTTCCCGATGAGGACAAAATTCCTCAATCACCAACCTTCTCAGCTCAGGCCATTTCATTTTCCCAATGGCCCTACTACCCTCAGCTTGGACAATGTTGTCCCACCAGCACAGAGCTGAATCCACAAAAGAGTGGGTAGCAAACTTCACCTTTTGGTCCTCTCGGCACTCGCTGATATCAAGAACAGCTTCCATTTCCCTCACCCACCGTGAGCAGCTGCAGCTGTGCCGTTTCCATCAAAAGTAGGGGGCTTGCATCTCATAAAAGCCCCATAATTACATCCTCGTGCCGTCTCCGGCGCAGGCTCTTCTTCTTCCTCTTCGTCATCAGATAGAACCGTTTCTGCTCTGGTTGTTCCCGTTCTCTAGGGGATCTGTTTCTTTCTTTTCTTTCCCCTTCTCGTACAGCCTTAATAACTTCTGTCACCACAGACGGTAAGATTGTCTGCATGACCTGATGGACTTCCTCTACAACAGCCTCCTTTACTGAGGCTCTCAGATTGGCGCTTTCGTCGCCACCCTCCGGATGGGGGGTCTCTGGTTCTTCATGAACCACCCTCTCAACTCTGGGTCTCCCTCTCTTGGGTCGCGGTTCAGCACCGTGACCTCCACCCCTAGAAGCTGTTGATACATGTATGTCCCTAGATCATGATATATGATGTAATAGATCTTGTTTGGTATGATTGATGAAATGATATTGATTGTTTGTTAGTTATAATGTTTAATGTTTCATTAATGAGTTGACATTGAATTGGTTAATTAGGTTCGTGATTGCTTGAATGATTACTCATAATGTTTATTAATTAATTAATACATTCAAACTTAACATAATGAAGTTCTCATGCGAATGGCTAATGCGAATGAACCATACGCATGAATAACTTCACACGACTGACTCAGTCGCACGACTAAACCAGGAGACTGGATCAGTCGTACGATTGTAACATAAGATTGGCTCAGTCGCACGACTGAACACTCAGTCGTACGAATGAATCAACCGCATGGTTCAATCGCACGACTGAACCAGACTAATGGTTTAGTCGCACGATTGAATAATACCAACCTATAAATACAACTCAATTCGTGAAAAAGAAGGACTCTCGATTAATTACGATTCCAGACGTACCCTAGCCGTCCAGAAACCTCTCAATTCGTTCTCCAAGTTCATAGAACACATTAGATCGATTCCCAATCGATTTCTAACGTTAGTTTCAATTCTTGATTGATTCTTCGTGTGTTCTCACTGATTGGATCGCCAATCAAATAGGATTCCGCACTATTTGATCTGGTTTACAAGTTAATCTCTAGGTATTTTGGTCAAATACCAGGTCCTAACAAGTGGTATCAGAGCCATTGGCTCTTGATTACGTGTGATTCAATCAAGATTGATAAAAAGTTTGTGGTTTTGCACTAAAAAACGCAATCTTTTGTGTCAAAAAGTGATCTTGGACGTTCCTTGCTCATCAAAGTTTGGTTTCTACGGACTTAGGCAATTCAACCTTGCGAAAGTTTGAATTTTTACTGCTAAAACACGTTTAACCTAGAAATTTTCGCATAACAGCAGCTTCAGTCGCACGAGTGAGCCATTCGCACGACTGGACTCATTCGCATTGCTTAGTCGCACGATTGGACATAGTTCGTATCTCCATTCGTACGATTGAACCGTTCGGTCGCACGGTTATATGCATCAGATTCATTCGCACGACTGAGCTAATCACTTAGTTCAGCTGCACGATTGAACCAGTCGTAGAGTTCATACGCACGACTGAGTGTTCATACGCACGCCTAGTCCATTCGCACCCTTCAGTCGGCCGAATCAAAATTGCTTATTAGACTTAAAGTTATTTACAATGGAAGATCAATTGTCAGCCTTTACTGCTGGGAAGGACTCTAGGATCCAGAACCTGCTGCTACTTGAGAGTGAGGTGGGTAATCATAATAAACCACCAAAGCTTTTAACGTTAGATGAGTTTCCCCACTGGAAACAACGTTTTGAGATCTACCTCAATGGAGTGGATCCGAATCTATGGGAGGCCATCGAGATTGGATATAGTACACCGGTGGGAGCCGATGGAGTAAAGTTAACCTTAGGAGGGATGACAGACGCGCAGAAAGTCAAATATAATGCAGAGAAGAGGGTCTATGCATTGATTACACAGTCTATCCCTAAAGATATATTCCACCAGTACTCAGAGAATAAGCAGTCCAAGAAACTATGGGATGAGCTAGAGAAGAGGTACGACGGGAATGCCTCGTTGAAGGCAATCAAGGCTAAGGAGTTAAAGAAGGAATTCGACAACTTCTCATCGATGGGAAACGAGAGTTTGGACGATGTTATAGATAGATTCTACCATCTGATGAGTGAACTGCATACACATGGGGTGGCTACTACCATGGAAGAGAAAGTTAATAATTTTGCAACGGATTGCCTGAAAAATGGGTTTCATTCGTGTCTAATCTTAGACAGAATGGAATGCTGTCAAAACTGGATATTAATGACTTCATTCTTAAGTTACGAGAAGAATCACTTAGAATGAAGTACAGAGCTCAGAAGTCTACGTACAATCAAAATCCAGCTTTATACAATGCCACTCCTCAAGCTAAGACATCTGGAGCACCCCTCCAGACTGCATTTGTGTCTAGCTCATCGAGTCCTACACATGCACCTTCTTCAGGTTCAGAAATGTCAGGGTCTTCTTCTACCCAATACATTGGATCTGAAGCAAATGCTACTAGACTGAAGACCGAGAACCTCGGTAATGTGACTGTGGAAGTAGCTTGGGAGCACATGGATCTATTAGCAGCAATGGTCCATTCCTATGATGAACTTGTTGCTGGAAAGATTGGAAACGGCCATCTGGTAGACGAGGACTACGAGCAGGTGGACGAAATGGAGCTTGAGAGAATGGACATAATGTGGGCCTTAGCAAGTGTGTCCGGAGGGCGAAGAAGTTTGTGAAAAAGACTGGACAGAACTTGTTGCTACTAAGGATACCACCTTTGGCTTGACAAGAGTAAAGTGACCTGCTTTAACTGTGGTGAAAAGGGGCACTTCAAGAGAGAATGTGTGAAGCCAAAGAAGACTGGGAAGGGAACCCGTTCTTATCCTTCACTCGTCTAGACAAGCAAACTACCAGTCTACTTCCTCAAACAAGGACTCAAAAGCCTTGACTGCTCATGATGATGAAGGACAGGATTGGAGTTTTAGGTTTGTCTCACCAGGGGAATCAAACATTGCAAATGTAGAAGATATTGACAGTGATTCGCTAGTGAAGTAGATCTAGCAGTTGAGATAGCAATGTCACATAGTGAAGAAGCAACTGCAACCGAGGTCAGTTACAAGCCAAAAGTGGAGACTACCATGTCAGAGACAGAAAAGACAGAAGCAAAAGAATCAGAATCATCTGATACTGCATTGATGGCAAACGCTTCTGAATCTGCTCAGGTAAGTACTACTGACACAATGTTTAATAATCATGCTTGTTCTGATTGTGATGCCTTTAGGAATAGCATAGATGCTAAATTTTCTAGGTTATTAGATCATAATGAAAACTTGATAAAAGATTTGCATCTATGCACTGAGGCTAATAGGGTACTAAAACAAAATGAGCTCAGTTATAAGAAAAGATAGACCTTTTGACTAAACAGCTTAGGGAAACCGAAGTAGTTGCCTTTAATCAAGCTAATGACATTAGGTATTATCTAAACTCCCTAGAAGACACTAAGAAACAAAAGGCAGTTCTAGAAGTAGAGTAGAAGAAATTCACTAAAACAGAAACTGCATAGTTGGACTAGTTCGTCGCACATAGTCCAACACTTAGTAAAAGAAAGGAACAACGGGGAGGGACTAGGTTATAAAGTGGTTCCGCCACCACCTGAGACTTTGATGAACACTAAAACTAGACCTTTAAGTAGTAATCCCATCAAGGATCATGGTGTCTACTCCTCTTGTTAGTGATCCAGATTCCTTATGTTCATCTATTGACACTGGAAACAAACAAAAGGAGACCACTTCAAAGGCAAAGGGTAAATGCCTTGTGTTAATCTGGAAAAGAAATTTGAAAAGGTTACCTTAAAGTCAGGTTCAAACAAAGTCAAATCAGAACCAAAAAGGGCTTCTAAGGATAATCTTTCACATACTTCAAGTCAAAGACCAATTAACCAAAAAGAAAGGATGTCAAACATAAAATCAGTTAATTTTGTTAAACCAGTAAACACATCAAAAGAACCAGAGTCAAAACCTAAAGTGAGTGATATTACTAGAGTGTCACACACATCTCCACAAAGAAAGTTTAATCATAAAGTTGATAGCAGGGCGTGCTACAACTGTGGAGAATGTGGACACATTGCTTCCTACTGTACTTATTATCAGACACCTAGGAAGAAGATTGAACTTCAGGACTCAAAACCTAAGTCTTCTAAGAGGAGCTCTTTAACTCCACCTAGAAGAACTAGTGAACAGAAAGTTCAATCCGTTAGCTAGTTGACTGTGTATCACAAACAGGCTTTGCACAAATCTGGCCTATGGAAAGAAAAGTCAACCTCTATGGCTGATATGATGACAAGAAGGAACCTGAGCTACCCTCACCTTCTAAGGGTCAATGGGTTGAATTTCTGATGTGTGATGCCTCTGGGAAACCCAAGCCAGTAAAAGCTTGGGTTCCTAACCTAAACAAACCCTTTACCTTGTATGTGCAAGTTGTTCAATACAGTGCTGAAACTAACACGTGGATAGTAGACAGCGGAGCATCCAGGCACATGACAGGAAACAGAGCTCTTTTATCAAATGTCAAACAAATCAAAGGAGGGCATGTTTCATTTGCTGGAAACAAGGGAGGATATATCACAGCTCAGGGAGAAGTTGGAAATCAGAAAGTTAAGTTTGATAGGGTGAACTATGTTCAGCAACTTCAAAACAACTTACTCTCTGTTTCACAAATATGTGATAAGGAATTTAAAGTTATCTTCGACAACAAGAAGTGTTATGTACTGAAGAAAGACTACGTGATCCCAGAGGACCAAGTTTTGATGACTACTTCAAGATATAAAGATCTTTATGTCTGGATCTGTCAACAGCTTCTACAATGGATCATGAGGTTCAGTGTTTTCTATCCAAAGCTACTGAAAAAGACTCCATCTCCTGGCATAGGAGAATGGGACACATCAGTCAAAGGAAGATGAATCACTTGATTCAGAAGGATCTGGTGAGAGGTGTAAATGTCAAGAACTTTCAGCTTCCTGATTTCTGTATAGCTTGCAAGAAAGGTAAACAGACAAAGAAGTCTATAAGGAAAAGAAAGTTAATTCAATAGAACTTCCTCTTGAACTTCTACACATGGATCTGTTCGGTCCAGTCAGTACAAAGAGCATTGCAGGCGACCTGTACTGTTTTGTGGTCACCGATGACTACTCAAGGTTCACTTGGGTAATGTTTCTGAAATCCAAATCAGAAACATTTGAATCATTCAAGGAGTTGGTAACCACATGGAATCTCTCTACAAGCTGAAAGTTAGACAAGTACGCTCAGACAACGAACGGAATTCAAGAACCATTGGATGGAGGAATACTGCAAGGAAAAGGGGATTGTGCATCAATTCACTTCTGCTTACACACCTCAGATGAATGGCGTTGCTGAGAGAAAGAACAGGAGCTTGATAGAAACAGCACAGACTATGATGGCAGACTCGAAACTGCCTATCCAATTCTGGAATGAGGCAGTGGCAAATGCATGTTATACACTGAATCGAGTCCTGATAGTCAAGCGCCATGAAAAACATGTTACGAGCTACTACAAAGACGCAAACCGAACTTGGAGTATCTCGAACCATTTGGGGCGCCGTGCACACTTCTGAAGAAGACACAAGAGGGTAAATTCAGCGAGAAGGCAGATGTAGGCATCTTTCTAGGATACAACATACCTAACAAGCGAGTTTACAATAACTCCAGGTCTAGTAGAAGTTTGGTGTAATGTTGATGTTCAGCGATTCACCACACCGCCTACTGGCAAAGGACCCGCCTACTTCTTTGACTATGATGGATTCTTCAAGTCCTTCAACATTCCTCTCTCTCCCTCGGATGACGAATTAGCTACACGAATGATGTATGATAGCTTGAATCCACCAACATCTAGCTCACAGGGAGAATCATCTACTCATTCAGGGGGAGTAATCAACGACAGTGACACCTCCTCTGAAAATGAAGCTGAAGAAGATACCCAGAACAGTCAGGAGGAACAGGTTCCAGTTCCTGAAAGTCCACAAGCATCTACCAGTGGTGCACCTTCGACGTCAGAGCCTCAAACTCCAACTACCTCAGATGAAGAACCAAATGTTATCATCTTGGCTCTGAGGTAGCTGTTCCTACTACTCCAGGATCACGTCTAAACGTTTATCATCCCTTAACAATGTCATTGGGGATGTCCAATCAGGTACAAACCTGAAATCAGCTGTACTCAGCTGACTATGCCTCTGTTATGGAAAAGGATATATCATGATGGTGCCTATCGGTGTTTTGTCTCACAGGTTGAGCCAAAATATGTCAGTGAAGCACTAAATGATGAGGCATGGGTGAGTGCAATGCAAGAAGAACTTCTTCAGTTCAAGAAGTTAGGTGTATGGTCTCTGGTTGATAGACCTAAAGGTGCTAAGGTCATTGGCACCAAATGGGTTTTAAAATGCAAGAAAGATGACTAAGGGATCATTATCAGGAACAAGCTCGACTGGTTGTTCAGGGATTTCGCCAAGTCGAGGGAATTGATTACAATGAGGTATTTGCACCCGTGGCAAGGATGGAAGCCATTCGTATCTTCCTAGCCTATGCATCGTACATGAAGATTAAAGTCTATCAATTAGATGTGAAGAGTGCATTTCTTCATGGGGAAATTCGAGAAACAGTTTATGTCAGTCAACCCGAGGGATTTGAAGATCCTTATCATCGGGATAGAGTCTACAAGCTCGACAAGGCTTTATACGGGCTTCATCAAGCTCCAAGAGCTTGGTATGAGAAACTCTCGATCATCTTGTGAAACACGGCTTTCACAGGGGAGTCATTGACCGCACGCTGTTCATTAAAGAAAAAGATGGCGACCTACTGCTCGTACAAATCTATGTTGATGACATAATTTTTGGTTCAAAGAACGAAGAGTTATGCAAAGAATTTGAAGCAGTTATGCAGAAAGAGTTTGAGATGAGTGCTATGAGGATGAGTTCTTTCTCGGGCTACAGGTGGATCAAACACCAAATGGGATCTTCTACATCAGACCAAGTACGTAAGCGACATTCTCAATCGTTTTGACATGGAGAATGCATCTGCTGCAGGTACTCCACTGGCTACGAATCACGACATAGCCCCTGATGAAAATGGAGATTTGGTGGATGCCACGATGTACCGAGGAATGATTGGATCCCTCATGTATCTCACTGCCTCTAGACCTGATATCATGTATGCGACTTGTTCTGTTCTAGATATCAGGCTAAACCTAAGGTCAATCATCTGATCGGGGTCAAAAGAATTTTTGCTATCTAAAGGGTACACCCACACTGGGTTGTGGTATCCTCATGATGATGATTTTGAGCTCACGCGTATAGTGACTCGGACTACGGAGGCTGCAAGATGAACTACAAGTCTACATCAGCAGGGTGTCAATTCTTTAGGAGAAGATTAATTACCTGGCAGTGTAAGAAGCAGACATCGGTTGCATTGTCAACCTGTGAAGCCGAATATGTTGCTGCTGCAAGTTGCTGTTCACAAATCATCTGGATTCAACAGCAAATGCGGGATGATTACGGTTTAACGTTCCATTCTACTCCTATTTTTGTAGATAACTCTGCTGCAATTGCAGTAACTAAAAATCCGGTCCAACATCCTAAGACCAAACATATCGGTATTAAATATCACTTCATACGAGATTGTTTCGAAAAGAACTAATTGATGTGGTAAAAATTAATACTGATTTTCAACGCGCTGACCTCTATACTAAAGCCTTTGATAAACCACGTTTTCAATATCTGCTAGAGGTCAACGGCGTTAAAAAGAGAAGTGATGTTATTCCTGATGATGATCATGTGTAGTCCGATGTAGTTTAGTTAATTTTTCTTTTTTATTTTATTTTATTGTTTGTTTTAGTCTATTTAAATTAAATCATGTTATTCTGCTTTTATTAAAATCCTAAAATAATTAAACCAGGTTGATTTTAGTATTTTAGGGGGAGAATAAGTCAGCAAGCAACATTCATAAAATAATAATATAAGTAATAATATAATCTAATAATAATAATAATAATAATATAATAAGAATAATAATAAAAGGGAACCGAGGGAGAAGGAGTGGAAAGCTGATACAAGGTAGATCGTATCTGTGATACCGATTCAAACCCTTTGGAATATGATAGTACACAGGAACAAGTCAAGAGGGACTTTAAAATCCTAATTTAAAAAAAAAATTCAAAGTATAAGTCTGTGTAGTTTAAGCAATATAAAAGGGAAAGTGATAGAAAAACTGGTAACTCCTAAGGTAACACAATGAGAGTAGACCTAGAGGTTGCTAGACCACAATTGATATGTCGGTAGATTCAACACAATAGATGATTAGACCGGACTGGTGATCTCAAGATCAAACTAAGTTGTTCAACTGACTGTGGGCTTCCATCTTATCACTGGTTAACACAATCAAGATATTCCAATAAGGGGTAATGAGCATGTAAACGCCACAAATGTGTGCGGATGACCATAAATAGAGCAAAGCAAAAAAAAATGAAAGAAAAATGCTATCAAGCTAATGACCTATGTGTTGGTGCATTTGGTGCAAAATAAAAGCTGCTCTAACAAGGAGATAGGTTGTGTGCCTCTCTGCTGTGCGATGGCACTGACCTGAGGATAAGCATAACCTAGATATTCTAGAATTCATTGTTGTTTGCCGCCTCTTTGCTGTGCGATGGCACTGACCTGAGGACTGGTTTCTCTATGAAAGATCTAAGAATAGTCTCTTCTTGTAACAATACCCGTAGACCGCTCAAAAGCTCCTGAGGGATGTTGATTACCATATAAGTGTGGGATCCACAAATGTTCGTTGAATTAAATAAACCAAAACCAATCACCGGTTTGAGTCAAGAGTCTGTGTATGGATTTAAGTGGACAAACATATTGACAATCATTGTGGCTGCAATTCTTAAAAGTTCAAATCAATGTAGTAATCTAAGAGTTCCAGTATGATTCCCTAAAGCTGCTGATGACTCTGGATGAACACCAAGAATTGAGCATCGAAAGATTTTGACAACAAGTCCCAAATGATTTGATGTTCCTGTATGATTCCAAAATTGAATTGGTCCAGGTGTGGTCAATCTAATTGAAGCTTTCGATTCCGGAAACAAATCCCGTAGATTTCCATCTTAGGGTTTTATCTCTCACAAAAAGTCCAAAAACAAATTTTATTATGTATTTAGTTTAAGTTTCTAGTTTAATCTTTTAGTGTGTGTGTCTGTCGGACTACATCAGGAAAATCAAATGGAATTAACTCACCTAAAGGGGTCATGTCTGAGATGGCCACATGTTTTTCAAAGTTTAAAGAGTCACGTCAGAGGTGACAATGTGTTTTAAAGAGTCACGTCTGAGGTGACTGAATTGGTTAAGAGCTTATAATGTTATTGTCAAAAGTTATAAGGGTCTTAAAAGTAAATGTTCAATGACTGTAAACTCACTAAGTGTGACCCATTCGCACGATTGGATCATGGTTATGGACCAACTATGCGAATGGCTCCCAATCGAGCCGAATGGACATGAGAATGATCCATTCGACCGAATAGAAGGGGGAGTATGAAGCAGTCGACCGACTGAGGCTCAGTCGGTCAACTGAAGATGCGAATGAAAGACCGAATGAGGAAGTCGACCGACTGAGACTCAGTCGGCCGACTGAATGCGATTGACTTGGCCAATCGTACGACTGAGACTCAGTCGCCCGAATGAACTGAGCGAATGAGGCCAGTCGGCCGATTGAACTTAAGTTCAGTATTTAAGGGCCTCAGTCGATCGCATGTTCCTCATCACACCAACAATCGCACTCCAAATCACATTCTTCCCGTTACTCTGCCAAAAATTGCTACAGATCCTGACTTACATTGTTGTTGAGTTTTACTTACATTCGAGTGACAATTTTACACACATTACTCTTGAATCTTACCAAAATCAGAAGATAAAGAACCTACATCAGAGACCTCGATTGAATCAAGAACCGAACTGTGAAATGACCTAATCACCTACGTAACTAAGCAAAATGTTAAATTAAGTTTAATAGGTTATTAGTGACAAGTAGGCGAGTCTAATGGACCATTAAGCACTGTTAAATGACTTAAATTGGTCAAGATTCGACCCACAGGCAATCGAACAGTGGGGCAAGTGACTGGTCGTTCGAATGAACTCCAATCGCACGATTGTACCTTGCGATTGGGTCATTCGGCCGAATGAACCACCCGAATGAGTTCAGTCGGCCGACTGAACCAATCGAAGACTCAGTCGGCAGATTGAACTCAATCGCATGTCTAAATCAACCGAATGAACTCAGTCGTACTTAAGAACAACCGAATGACTCCAGTCGCATGATTCATTCGCATGAATGAATCAGAATGGAAGTGAAACACTACACTTAGAACTGAATTCTGATGTATTATGTACTAATGATCATGGGATTTGTGTTTCAGGAAAATGACTGACAGATGGTCTCTAATCCAAAGCACAACATATGTGCCCATTTGGACCACACAACTCGAAAGGGGCCAAGTTCTCCAAGATTATAGCCTTCCTCAAACGCTCACGGATTCATAAGGCTATATCTACACCGTGCACGCCTTACAAACACTACACCATGCATTCTGGGAGAATGCCTCAGGGGATCGCTCTCATGAGCCATACAGCATCCGAAGCACCATTTTGGGTCAAGATATAGACATTACCGCTACTGACATCCAGAGAATCCTTGAGTTTGGGGATGACTCCACTCACCCCACTAAGTTACATCCTTTGACAGTGCGAGGGTGTTTCCTCCGAATCAAGTATGCGGGGGACATTAACTCGGGGGTGCTAAATAAGAGCAACCTGTGCCCCCAATACAAATATCTGGCACATGTGATTCTTAAGGCATTGCTTCGAGAAGGGGTGGTTTCGATGACCTATCAGATCAGATACAAAATGCCTTCGTGGCTTTGGTGCTGAACCACCCTTTCAGCTTCTCTAATATGATCTTTGCTTATTTGGTAGAGAACATTGAAACAAAAGGGAAAGAAGGTTTTTGTATGTATCCAAGGTTCCTTCAGATGATATTCAATGAGAAGCTGCCTCTGCTCCCCAAGGAAAGTCACGATTGCAGTGACTTTGGAACTTATGGATGACACTACTTTGGGTAGGATGGTGGTGTACCGGGGCAAGCAAGTGAAGCCCCAGGCAAAGAGGCTGATTGGCCATTTAGCAGATGAAAGTTATGTGGCACCGGGGAGACGCCAATGGCGTCACGAGGACAGTGACTCCGACGTGGAGCCAATTGTCCTACCTACTAATGTTTCAGATGATGATGATAGTGGGGATGTCGGAGACAATATGCCTTTTCCACAGAGAGGCACTACGTCTGATGTCGTGCCTCCAGCATCGGCCCCGGCTGCAGAAGTTACCGAATCAGCTGGGTTTCATCATGATTTTTTCCTTGAGACAGAAGTAGAAGAAGAAGAGTCTGATGAGGAGCCCCTCACCAGGACTGTGGGAAGAAAAGTGGTTCCCACAGTACATGGGCTTCGGGTGGTTGGTGAGCACCAAGAGACTCTGGAGAGACAAAGACCAACCCGACCTATGTTCCAGGGTCAATCGGCAGGATAGGAAGGGGAGCATCCACCCGAAGGAAGGGACGAGGAGAAAACGGATGGCTCAACCCCATGGGCAGAAACCAAAGAAGAAGCGTCGTTTGACCTTCATCACTACTACCTCAGCTACTACAGCCACTACCACCACCACTCCCTCTTCAGACACACCATCCACCACCATAGCCACCACAGGCCCCACAGCAACCACAGACACACCAGACCGACCACCCAATACAGATCCAGCCACCACTCATCATTCAACCCTCACTCACCACCATTATCATCTCGACCTGACCGATATTTACCACAGCCACCACCACCACACTAGCCACCAAACCGAGCCCTCAGCCTATCCCTCTTCACTTACATATCACCTCTACCTACAGTTATGGTAGAAGAACATTGTCGGCACTAAACAGAATGGTAATGCGTTTGCTGGTGCCGATGAGGAAAAGGCCTCCCAAATCCGCCAGCTTACAGACCTGATTGCTGCACAAACTCACCAAATTACAGAGCAGGCTCAAGTGATAGAAAGGCAGGCCCGACAGATGACTGCCCAGAGCAACGAGATAGCCCTTCACCAAGCTCAAAGCGTCACCTCATGGAAGAAAATAGAGGAGTTGGAAAAGGCTAAAAAGACCATTTTGCTAAAGCTGAAAGGATCGAAGGAGGAGCCCTTAAAGATAAGGGATGGGGACAGAAATGATGATGATGATGAAGACGATGATGATGATGAGAGTGAAACTGACGAAGAGAAAACTGAAGAATGGCACGAAGATGAAGACACTGACGGAGGAGAAGCAGCTGAATGAATGTCTCAGCTCCAGGGCAAGAGAAAAGATCAAAGAACAGACAAGATCAGTCAGCTTCTGCTTCTGCACCTTCACGTGATGAGCCGAGTATTTAGGATAAAAGTAAATAGTAGATGTTTATGTATTTATTTACTTTTGTATTCTGTATTAAAAAACCATGTATTAAATGTTTTATTAAGTTAATGCATTTCGTTTGATAAATTACTAATGATTTGAGTGTGAAATGTGTAAATCAAACAGATCCAAATTACAAAAAAGATGAGTTTGATATTGCCCCCTTCAGCAGGTCAAGTCTCAACTCACAATGGTTCTTGATCTTCAAGGGATTGTCAGAAGGTCAGTGAGTTATACCCCTGAAGAAGGGGAAATAATTCACGATCTATCAAACGAGCAACTGGCAGAAATTTTCAAGCTCATCCTGATGAAATAGTGAAAGATGCTCCGACATGTAATGCTACCTGTGATGACGAGCTAAATGACGTTGATGAATTAGAGATAGAATATGTCACGCAGAGCACTATCCTCAGTATGCTGACAATGAGGGCAATGTGGTTCCCAATCTGGGTGAATCCCTTGTCGGTGATACATTTGAGATGTTAGACAAAATGGAGCAAGAGTCAGAGAAGACAGAGGGAATGGCCCAAGCCACAAAGGATGATTTGATATCCGTAAGGCTGAATGGGCTGAATGTTTTAAAGAAGTTAGAGCCCAACGTTTGCACTGAAGAGGGATGCCTACACCAAGCTCTACAGAGTCAAGAAACATCTTAAGTGTCAGGCAGGATTATAGCATGGGCATATTTGATGATCTTAACATTTATGCCATTAAGAGGGAGAAGGGCATTGAGTACTTTAGATTTCCACATGATCTAAAGACTCTACCAGGTTTTGAGCTCAACCATCTAGCCAAATTGAAGCTGTTGTATGCTGACCCGAGAAAAATGTCAGGCTGGTTTGAGGCTGCCCTAAAGAAAGAGTACCACACCAGGTGGATTAACTTCAGACCTAACAACCTACAAGGTATATTAGAAGGTCTGAGATGGATGCCATTACTGGAAAACCAAAGATAGTGTTAAGTGGAATCCTCCGCACAATGTCAAGAATCCCACTCCGGGAAATGACAAAGGATTTCACACCACATTTTAAGTGGTGGTACTACGATTGGAGAACAACAGAAGCGGTCATAGTCCTAAATAAAGAAGGCCAAATGGATACAATCAGAGTATTCGATCCATGTGGCTTACCAACTTGTCGGAAAATGATGTCTATACATTTACAAGTGGCCTCTGTTCTATGATACACAAGATATTGTACAGGCCCTCCAGTTCCAAAATGTCATAAGACTTTGCTTCGCGTTTGATATTCACGGGGAGTCACAAAAGAGGACAAGTACAAAATATGAGGAGGTAATGAAGAAAACAAGACATTAGAGAGATCTAGGTCCAAGGGGGTGTTTTTGATACATGTATCCCTAGATCATGATATGTGATGTAATAGATCTTGTTTGTATGATTGATGAAATGATATTGATTGTTTGTTAGTTATAATGTTTAATGTTTCATTAATGAGTTGACATTGAATTGGTTAATTAGGTTAGTGATTGCTTGAATGATTACACATAATGTTTATTATTAATTAATACATTCAAACTTAACATAATGAAGTTCTCATGCGAATGGCTAATGCGAATGAACCATACGCATGAATAACTTCACACGATGACTCAGTCGCACGACTGAACCAGGAGACTGGATCAGTCGTACGATTGTAACATAAGATTGGCTCAGTCGCACGACGAACACTCAGTCGTACGAATGAATCAACCGCATGGTTCAATCGCACGACTGAACCAAACTAATGGTTCAGTCGCACGATTGAATAATACCAACCTATAAATACAACTCAATTCGTGAAAAAGAAGGACTCTCGATAATTACGATTCCACGTACCCTAGCCGTCCAGAAACCTCTCAATTCGTTCTCCAAGTTCATAGAACACATTAGATCGATTCCCAATCGATTTCTAAATTAGTTTCAATTCTTGATTGATTCTTCGTGTGTTCTCACTGATTGGATCGCCAATCAAATAGGATTCCGCACTATTTGATCTGGTTTACACGTTAATATCTAGGTATTTCGGTCAAATACCAGGTCCTAACAGAACTTTCGAGATCTACCTCGGCCATCACCGCACACTGAAAGATTCAACACCAACACGTTCATTCAAGGAACAACTCAGTTTATGTCAAGTATAGTAAGTCCCTAATTACAGTGGCCAGTTGTGATTAGCCACTTCTTTACTCTCATACCCCAAGTATTACCTGTCCTGACTACATCAGTATTTAAATCTACACAACACATAACCACATACCATGCGCATATAAAACAGTTAACTTTACGAAAATACCTGATGGCACCAGCTACTCAGATTGGCATTCCATTTCCTTTTTTCGTCCCATTCTCATTTAAGATTAGGTTTATTTTGAAAATTTACCCTTTCACTTAAACTTGACTCTAATACCAACTTGTAAGGCCCCGTTCCCGGGACGCTTACAACTGGGTTCTCATAGCACATAAACATATAATTACTTTTGTGTTTCAAAATCGCAGCGGAAAACTAAAACAATCTTCATTTCCATGTAAATGCTTTTGCAATTAATACAACATTCATTACAAAATAGCTTGTTCGCATTACAATGCAAAAACATTAATCAAAAGAATGCCATCCCAAAAGAGCTGAGTAGTCCCCTGTCATCCTCAGCAATCATTACCTGCCAACTGGAAAACATATAAAATGTCAGCGTTGCTGAGTGAGTTCTAGTTTTATTACAAAACATACTTTACTTTACATTCGTTCACGATCATACATCATACGTACATACAGATAATATCAGTATTATTCTCATCATTCCGTTCATTAACTTTGCCCATTCAACGTGTTACATTATCGTTCACTTCTCTATCTAGATCCGGTTAGACTTTACCCTCTTCGTGGCACTCAGCCACGATTACTGAGGTCGAATGACCAAGATCCTGTTCTGTACATTATTCCGATAATTCATTACGTTCATTCATACTTCGTTCTTTCATACATAATCTTTTGTTCCTTTATACGTTCCTTCCTTCGAGTCTGTTGCGACACAGGGTCGCTCACCTCATTAACAATCCCAACGACTTCGCGTTAACCGAGTCTGTTGCAACCATAAAGTTGCTCACCCCAAATTGCCAGTTTTAAAGATAACATTTTATGCGAGTCTCTTGCAACCATAGGGTGGCTCACCTCATGGCAACTTCACGATAACGCGCTGTTCGAGTCTGTTGCAACCATAGGGTGCTCACCTCATAGCAATCTCAAGGATTGCATACCATCCGAGTCTGTTGCAACAACAGGGTTGCTCACCTCATTGCCATTCTCATCGATGGCACGCTATTCGAGTCTCTTGCAACCATCGAGTTGCTTACCTCATATATGTGCTTGCAAGCCTTTCCTTCGTTCGTTCATCATTCAATAATGCATGCATTCTTACTTTATGTTCCCATTTCATTATCGTTCACTTTACATTACATAATACTTCATTCATTCATTAACATGACACATAAGGCCACAAGAAAGATAACATACATCATATTAAGGAACATATCATACACATTCATCATCATTATACAGGGCAACATCATGCATACATAACAAGCCCTAACATGCAACATCATCATCGTCATGCCCAACATGCTCTCTAAGGCCCCAATCGTCATCTTACATGCTCTTACAGGAACCTTTACGTCAAAACTTACATCTGCACTTTTCCCCGAAAGTCAGAAGTCAAACTACATTTTCCTCGGGTGTGACAGCCGTACTCGGGTGTATGGACACCCTTCAGTCGCATGGCCTCCATGCGACTGAACATCATGCGAATGAACTAATACGGATGAACACCTATGCGAATGAACATCCAGTCGTGCGAATGGACAATGCGGATGGACCTCATGCGAATAGGATTAATGCGGATGAGCACTTATGCGACTAGACCTTGAGTCGCATGACCTCCATGCGACTGGCCTTTCAATCGTGCGAATGGACCTTCAATCGCACCCTAGTCGGCCGTATGGCCTCCATTCGGCCTCCAGTCGGTCGCCTAGCCCTAACTGATGCAGAATGCAGTTCATCCCGACTGCAGCCGAGGGTTTTCGGCCTCCAAACTCATCTAAACCCATTAAAGCCTAAATCGACCATCCTAAACCTTAGGAATGCATACCATAACACCATACAAGCACACACACGCCCGGAAACATATACGAAACGCATCACACACATCACACCCAAATGGGTCAAACACATACACATACACAAACGGGTTTTTATGCTTTCCAGCCCCAAAATCGTTTGAAAACAAGTAAAAGTGGGGTTCTAGAACTCACATAAACGAGCACAACGACAAAAGATTCGATTTGGCTTGCTTCACGACGATTTTGGCGACCCGAACCAACTCGAACCAACTTTTTCTCCTTTCACTCTTCTTCTCTCTAAGAAATCTAAAATGTGGGGTGTGTGGGGAGAGTAGGCTGCCCTCTCCCTACTAATATCACCACATTTCCCAACTTTTCTTCGTTGGCGAGTTTGGTCCCTCGACTTTGAACTTTATTTTCTTTTCTTTCCTCATCGGCTTCAAAATAATAAATATTCGGGTGTTACATAAAGTCTCTGGCACCACCCAAAGAATCAACCTTAGCAGGACCCCATAAATTAGAATGAATGTAGTCTAATACCCCACATGTGATATGCTTGGCCCTTGTAAGCTTTACCCTCTTGTGTTTACCAAGAATGCAAGTTTCACAAAAACCAAAATCACAACTCTTTCAACTTAGTCATTAACTGTTGCTTCTACAACTCCACCAGTCCTTGATGACTTATATGACCAAGCCTTCTATGCCATAACATGGCGTTAGTACTACTATCACTTGAGGCAGTGTCCACCTAGGACTACTACTCCAACATTATCTAGTAAATAGATATTGGTATCCCTTCTACTACCAGACAATACCACCATTGATCCCTTAATCACCTTAGCCTTACCATCTCTAAGACTAACATGGTAACCAGAACTCTTCAACAGCCCTAAAGACAACAAACTTTTTTTAGACTAGGGATATACCTTACATCATTAAGATCTACTTCCATACCATTCTTCATTTTTAGAGTCACTACACCATGACCCACAATCTTGCAAGGACTATCATCCTCGAGCTTTACAGATCTAAGATCTTCAAACTTCAGATCTTTAAAGAACTTTTTCACAAGTTTCATATGGTATGAGCACCCTGAATCCATCACCCACTCATCCCCCTTACCACTACTTGTGACAACCAGCACATCTACACTTTCATACCCATCAGACGAATCATCTTGTGCATTGTGTCTGGAATGAGTTTTTGACCCACTTAATTAACCCTTCTTTCTTTTCCAGTCAGGACAATCTTTCCTGAAGTGATTTTCAAACCCACACATATAACACCCCCTTTTAAACTTGGATCTCGACTTTGAGACACTTCTTAGCTTGAAGTTCCTTTGTTTAGATCTACCCTTGACTACCAAGCCTTCTCCACCATCTTCCTTATAATCAGTTCTTTTCTTCAATTCCTTTGAATTAAGAGCTGCCAACACTTCTTCCATGATAATAGTGTCCCTACCATACATCAAAGTATCAACAAAATTCTTATAAAAGGATGGCAGAGATGTCAAGAATATGATTGCTTGGTCTTCATCATCAAATTCAACTTCAATGTTCTCAAGATCCAACACCAATTTGTTGAATTTATCAGTATGATCTTCAATTGACTTCCGAGGAGCCATTTGGAACATGTATAAACATTTCATGAGATACAACCTATTCGTAAGAGACTTTGTCATATATAGACTTTCCAATTTTGACCAGACCCTTGCAGCAGACGTCTCCATCGATAATTCTTTGAGTACCCGATCCCCCAAGTTCAAGAAGATCGAACTGTGTGCCTGTTCTAGCATCTCCTTCTTCTCCTTGTCTAACATTGTATTCGGCAACTTGGATTTTCCAGCCAAGGCATCCACCACTCGTTGGTGAATGAGTAATGCCTTCATCATCAACCGCCATAACCCAAAGTCATTTTTCCCGTTGAATTTCTCAACCTCGGACTTTGTTGACACCATTGTTGCCACCAATCGATCTTTGATTAAATCTTGATCCTCAATTAAGCCTCTAACCAGGCTCTGATACCAATTGTTGTAAAATCAATTGAGAACAAGAATGCGGAATATCAATAATACAATACAAAGATGATACAAGAAAGAATGAAATCGTGAAAAAGAATTCCTCGGTGATTTATTATTCAAGAGCTATATTGAATTATTAAGGATATCTCACCAATTAAATAAGAGCCCTATTTATAGTAGTATCAATAGTAACTAACTATAACTACCAAACTCAACAACTATTGAGAAATTACATTAAGGACCCTTCATTATTACTTCCGAACGGAAAGAACCCTTCAGAAGATATCTACAGTGAACCTTAAATCACTTCCAAAGCAAACATAACCTTCGCAAGATATCAACTAAGCTTCGGAAGAACTATGTTAAGCTTTGGGAGTATACTCAACTTCGGAAGAATACTTGTTTTGGCTTTTAATACTTCACAGAGGTATTAGTCTAAATTATAGCCTGAATGCATTTTAACGACTTGTTATCTTATTAATAGAGCACCTTCTTCCATCTTGAGTGGTAAGGCTCTATATGAGTTAGTGTGTGACTTTAAACCCTCTCTTAATTATTTTCGTATATTTAGTAGTTTGTGCTTCAGTAAAGTTATTAATACAAACAACTTTGCTAGTCATGCTGAAAAAATTGTGTTTCTTGGTTAGTTAAACAAAATAAAAGGTTACATGCTTTAAGGTTCTGATATAAAAAAACAAATATTTTTTATAGATATGTGAAATTTTAGGTGAAAATATTTTCATATAAAGATAATAAACAATTTTGTCAACATGTTTTCATTACTGAACACTCTGGTAATACTTTATTATTTCAAAGCTAGAGACAGCTTATGTGAAGATGAAAAAAATCAGTGATGATGAGAAGAGGGTAGTAAATGGTTTTGCAAATAATGTTTAGTAGTTTTAAGACACTACTAGAGCTGAAGGTAAGGCTATTAATCAACGGCCTAATCGAAGTGGTGATCTTGCCGAGTAATGTTATTGGAAGAACTAACAAGAGAATAGCTCTTTGGTGGGTTTATGTTTCTTGCCTTCTTATTTATGTTGATTGATCTTTCTAAAATTGAAAAAGTTAAATGTGTCTTGTAGTCTAAATTTGTAATTAAAGGCTTCGGTTGTTAAAGTATTTATGTGGAATTAAAGTAATTAGATCCAATCATGAAATTTGTTGGTCATAAAGAAAATATTTTGTGCAAGTATTGGCCGAATATTGTTATACTCTGTGTAAACTTGTTAATACTACGATTAAAGAAAATGACGATGTTATGTCTATGTCTAAGAACAATAAGAATGGATTATCTAATGTAGTTGGATTATAACAATTTATAGGTAAGCTCGTAAATCTTTCGCATACAAGGACTGATATTTGTTATCTTATTTAGTTTTTAAGCAAGTTTATGTATAAACCTTATGGTTCTAATTTGAAAATTTCTTTTAAGACTTTAAGGTATTTGAAAAAAAGCATACATCTTTTGATTTAGCTACATTTAGGGATTTTGAATAGGGAAAGTGATTAAATATATAATATTTGTAACTAGTTTTTGTGTGTTTCTAGGTAGTTCTCTAATCTCATGGATAAGTAAGAAGCACGAGACAATATGTAGGTCATCTACTGAAGCTGAGTACCAAGCTATGTGTCATGCTACTAGAGAAATTCTTTGGTTAATAAATTTTCTTCAAGAGTTATAGATCCTTATTAATGTTCCTATAAATTTGTTTTATGCTAATTCTACAACCATCTTAATACTGCTAATTAAGTATTTCATGACAAAACTAAGCATTTTAAATAGATCTCTTTCCTTTAAAAGAAAAATATTCTCCAATTTTCTTAAGACAATATCAATTGATTCTAACAACAATAGGCTAATGTTTTATTAAGGGGCTTTTTGTTAATCATCATCATTTTTTATGTGCAAATCTAAAGTTGGTAGATGAGTTTGCCATATGAATTAAAGGGAGCTACTTAAAACAATAGATATATTTCAAACAATAGACTCTTTTGTTTTATTTTATTCTTGTGTTGTTCCTTGTTTTTCTATTTGTATATATTAAATTAGTAGAGTGGGCTTATTTGGAGGTGCATTGATGTTTGTTGGGTTGTTTGTGTAAATCTGGGTTGTTAGTTCAAGTCGAATATATAAATTAAGAAGACACACATTCATCTCTGGAAGTCACACATTCTTTTCTTGATGGATATTATAAATTAAGAAGAGAGGGTGTGAATAGCTTAGTTCATTCACTCATTTATTCTCTAATTTCTCAAATGATCAAATCATTTTGTATCAAATCAAGTGGGGTTATGGGCTAATGTAGTAGGGCGGTAGAAGAGAGCAAAACCATTGTCACACCCTAGAACCAGACATGTAACTTTGCTTGGATTTACTCATCATAAATAGTGTAAACCGTTGGAATACCACATCATATAATTTACATTGCAAATTTCACACTTTAAACTATGCACACACACATACTATTCTAGGATGTCAACTGTCCTCGCTAGACAGCCCAAGGATACCCTATCATTTCTCACTTAAACTTATCTTGACATGTACTAAATAGGCCAGCTTTCACACTCAAGTTTGTAATTAATCAAACACACATACTTTATCAAAGATAACATTTAATTTTTCAAAACGATATTAAATGTTTATTTATATCCTCACATCCACAAACCCACATTCTATTGATATATATACCACCAATCATACAATACAGACACACACCATAATTCATACACATTATATACCTCGAACCATTTAAAACACGTGCTTGTTCGATAACACGCACTTGTTTAGAAACACACATTATCCATGGTTAGGAAAATTTCCTACTTTCCGCACTCAATTGTTAGCTTCATATAGAAACTGGAACTTACTGGCCTTAAGCTATTATCAATGTAAGGCCCATGTTGGTTTCCTCATAAATAGACTTTACACACTTTTGTCACCAAAATAGAATTCACACACTTTTTTGTATTAATCGGGCTTCCCACCTTTACTCACAAAGTAACACTAACGGGTTGTTTGGCAGCCTCTTATAGTTCAGATGTCTGGATGGTTCAACATTTAATAGTTCAGACTGTTTGTTTTGCGAGCACATGCCTGAATGGTTAAGACATTTACCTCTAAATGGTTAAGCAGTATACTAATGATGAATGGTTAAGAGGTCTAATGCTAAATGGTTAAGACATATTATCTGAATTGGTCAGACATTTGCCTTTGAATAGTCAAATAATATACTACCTTTTAATGGTTTAGACCTCTTAAGGGTTCAACACTTAATGGTTCAGACCTCTTATTGGTTCAGCACTTAATCATTCAGAAGTTTCCAAATAGCTCCTGAGTGCACACTCACTACTGATACATATTTCACTACCTTTCATAATCCTTGGCTACTTACGCTTGTTTATTATAAGTCACGCTTCTTTTATAAATGTTGCATTATTAAATGGTTAACCCATATATTAATCTCACACATTGTAGATACATATGTACCTATTTTATAAGCTTAATGTAAAAGTCTTTCATGTCTTACATATATGTAAATGGATAGTTGAATGAAATACAAGGTGTGGTTTATGCTTATAATGTTTAATATTTCATTGGTTATTGTGTATTAACGCTTATTGAACTAACTATATAGGTTTGTGGTTGTTTGAATAGATCTAAGTCAAATAATGATTGTGAAACATATTCAAACTTAATCATATAAAGTTCTCATGCGAATGGCCCATGCTAATGGACCATACGCATGAACAACTTCATGCTAATGAACCAGTCGCACGACTTAACCAGGAGACTGGATCAGTCGCATGATTGTAACATGAGATTGACTCAATCGCACGACTGAACACTTAGTCATGCGAATGGATCAACCGCATGAGTCAATCGCACGATTGAACCATGCTAATGGTTCAGTCACCTGAATGAGAAACCCTAACCTATAAATACCACTTAAATCGTGGAAAAACATAATTAAATCGTACCCTAGCCGTCCAGAGACTTCTAAGAACATGTTCCAAGTTCATAGATCACACTAGATCGATTACCAACTGTTCTTAACGTTTAGATTCAATCTACAATTGTTTCTACGTGCGTTCTCATTGATCGGATCGCCAATCAAATAGGATTTCACACTACTTGACTTGGTATACACGTATTTAAGTTAGTATTTTGTTCAAAACACAAGTGGTATCAGAGCTTTGTCTCTTGATTTACGTGTGACTCGATCATTTTTGATATAAAATTGTGTTTTTCCATAGAAAAACGCAATCCTTTTGTGTCAAACAATGTCTTAGACGTCTCTAGTTCATAAAGTTAACGTTTTTCCGGCATACGACAATTAGGGTTCTTGAAAAATTCGTGTTTTTGCGTCAAAATACCTTAAGCTTTCGAATTTTCAAGTTTCAGCAGCTTCAGTCGCACGATTGACTCAATCACACGACTGAATTCATACGCATCCCTCATATGCACGATTGGACTCATTCGTACTCCCATACGTACGACTGAACTGTCTAGTCACATTGTTCATTTGCACCTGTCCAATCGCCCGATTGATTCCTCCGCATTGGTTCATTCACACGTTTGAGCCATCCGCATTGTTCAATCGCCCAAATAGCCCAATCGCACACCTTCCTTCGCAAAATTAAAACACTTTGATCTAAAGTTTAAAGTTAAGAGTAATGGAGGACAAGTATTCAGTGTTCACCGCAGAGAGAGATTCGAGGATCCAGAATCTATTGCTTCTTGAAAACAAAGTAGGGAATCACAACAAACCCCCTAAGTTAATTACGTTAGATGATTACCCGCAATGGAAGCAAAGATTTAAGATTTACTTGATTGGCGTAGATCTTAATTTGTGGGAGTCGATAGAGATGGGGTACAACATGCCTGTAGGTGCAGATGGAGTCAAACTTACATTAGGAGGCATGACTGATGGACAAAAGGTTAAGTACAATGCTGAGAAGAAAGTCTATGCATTGCTCACTCAGTCAATTCCGAAGGACATTTTCCATCAATTTTCTGAGAACAAGCAAGCTAAAAAGCTATGGGATGCATTGGAAAAGAGGTATGAGGGAAATGCATCGTTGAAAGCTCTGAAGGCTAAAGCGTTGAAGAAGGAGTTTGACAACTTCTCGTCAATGGGAAAGGAGAGCTTGGACGATGTCATTAATCGTTTCTACCATCTGATGAGTGAGCTACACACTCATGGAGTTACTATGTCTATGGAAGACAAAGTTTCAAACATTGCAGATGGTTTACCCGAGAAGTGGAGTTCGTTTGTCTCTAATCTCAGACAGAATGATTTGCTAGCGAAGTTAGACATCAATGTCTTCATTTTGAAACTGAGAGAGGAGGAATTGAGGATGAAGTACAAGGCACAAAAGTCTATATGATCAAAACCCAGCCTTGTACAACTCAACTCCTCAAGCCAAAACATCTGGAGCACCACTATAAACAGCTTTTTTGTCGAGTTCAACTAGTCCATCTCAAGCTTCTTCTTCAGGATCTGACACGTCAGGGTCGTCTGGTACCCAATACATTGCACTTGAAGCAAATGCTACAAAACTGAAGATCGAGAATCTCGAGAATGTGACTGTTGAGGTAGCGCAGGAGCACATGGACCTCTTAGAAGTGGTAGTCCACTCTTATGATGGGCTAGTTGCTGGGAAAATTGGGAACTGCCATCTGGCAGATGAGGACTACGAGCAGGTAGATGAGACAGAGCTGGAATGGATGGACATCATGTGGGCCTTAGCAAGTGCTGTTCTGAGAGCAAAGAAGTTTGTCAAAAAGACCGGACAAAATCTAGTTGCCACTAAGGACACAACTTTTGGCTTTGACAAAACAAAAGTTACCTGCTTCAATTGTGGGGAAAATGGGCACTTCAAATCTGAATGTGTAAAGCCCAAAAAGACGGGAAATGGGAATCCATTCTCGTCTTTCACTCGTCAGGATAAGCCCACAAACAAGCCTACTTCGTCGAGCAAGGATCCTAAAGCCTTGACTGCTCATGATGACGAAGGACAAGATTGGAGCTTTCGGTTCGTGTCTCTGGGAGAATCCAACATTGCTAGTGTTGAGGACTTAGATGACGACTCAGCAAGTGAAGGTGATATTGTAGTTGAGCTCGGATGTCAATATTGAAGAAGCTGCAACAATAGTTGATCACCAGCTTGAAGAAGGGACAAGCTCAACAAGTCCAGAATCACCAGAACCAGAAATGTCAGACTCTGCTTTGATGGCTGATTCATCCACACCCTCTCAGGTAAGTTCTGCTACCTAACTATTCAATAATCATGTCTGTTCTGATTCTAATAAATTTAGGGAAAGCATTGATTTAAAATTTGCTAGGTTATTATATCATAATGATAACTTAGTAAAGGACTTACAACTATGCACTGAAGCAAATAGAGTCTTAAAACAAAATGAGCACAACTATAAAGAAAAGATAGAACTCTTGAACAAACAGCTTAGTGAAACTGAAGTTGTAGCCTTTAACCAAGCTAATGACATTAAGTTCTATCTGAACTCCATAGAAGACACTAAGAAACAAAAGGCAGTTTTGGAAGTAGAAGTAAATTCACTAAAACAGAAACTGCATAGTTGGACAAGTTCATCCCACATTGGCCAACACTTAGTGAGAGAGCGCAATAATGGGGAGGTTTTGGGATATAAGTGGTACCACCACCACATGAGACCTTGATGAATGCAAATAGTAAACCATTAAATAATAACCCAATCAAAGATCACGTGGTGTCCACTCCTCTTGTAAGTGATCCAGATTCCGAATGTAAATCAAATGAATCTAGCCCTAAACAAAAGGAGGCCACTTCAAAATCAAAAGGTAAGATGCCTTGTGTCAATCTGGACGAACAATTTGAAAAGGTTAAAGTTAAGTCTGGGTCAACCAAGTCTAATTCTGAACCCAAAAAGACCAAACATGTTAACCACCCACGTGCTTCATGTCTAAGTCCAGAAAAGCAAAAGGGAAAGGATGTTAAAAATGTTCAAACAAATAATTTTGTTAAACCAGATAAAACATCTAAGCAAGAAATGTCAAAACCCAAACAAAACAATGTCACGCGTGTGTCCTACACTTCTCCACAGAAACATTTAAATCGTCAAGTTGAAAGCAGATCATGCTACAACTATGGAAAGTATGGACACATTGTGTCTTATTGTCCTTATTATCAGACGCCAAAGAAGAAGGTTGAACTTTACAACACTAAAGTAAGCTCTTCCAAAAGAAGATCCATGAATCCACCAGAAAGATTCAGTGAACCTAAAGTTCAACCTATCAACCAGTCGTCTGTTTATCACAAACAGGCCTTACATAAGATTGGCTTATGGAAAGATAAATCTATCCATGAATCTGATAATGAGAACAAGAAGACCATAGATCTTCCCTCACCATCAAACGGTCATGGGTGGAATTTATGATGTGATGCCTCTGGGTCACCCAAGCCAGTTAAGGCTTGGGTACCTAACCTTAACTAATGTTTTTAATTGAATGTGCAGGGTGTTCGCTATAGTGCTGAAACAAACACATGGATTGTAGATAGCGGAGCATCTAGGCACATGACTGGAAACTGGGCACTCCTACCAAACGTCAAACAAATCAAAGGAGGTCATGTTTCCTTTGCGGGAAATAAAGGAGGTTACATTACAGCTCAAGGGGAGATAGGGAACGAGAAAGTAAAGTTTGATAAGCTAAACTACGTTAAACAACTTCAAAACAATTTACTTTCTGTGTCCTAAATTTGTGACAAGGGTTTTAAGGTAGTTTTTGATAACAAAAAGTGTTATGTCCTAAAAAAGGACTATGTGATCCCGGAGGACCAAGTCTTAATGTCTGCCTCAAGATATAATGACCTTTATGTCTTAGATCTATCAAAGGCCTCAACAACGGATCATCAAGTACAGTGCCTCCTGTCAAAAGCTACCGAGAAGGATTCAATCTCCTAGCATAGGAGAATGGGGCACATCAATCCATGGAAGATGAATCACTTGATCTAGAATGATCTAGTGAGGGGAGTAAACGTCAAAAACTTCCAACTCCCGGATTTTTGTGTCGCCTGCAAGAAAGGCAAACAGACAAAGAAGTCTCATAAGGCAAAGAAAGTTAATTCTATAGAACTACCTCTTGAGCTTCTCCACATGGATCAGTTTGGTCACATCAGTACAAGAAGCATAGCAGGCGACTTGTACTGCTATGTAGTTACAGATGACTACTCAAGATTCTTTTGGGTGATGTTTCTGAAATCAAAATCAGAAACATTTGAGTCATTCAAAGAATTGGTAACTACAATGGAGTCTCTTTACAAGCTGAAGGTAAGACAAGTACGCTCAGACAACAAAACCGAATTCAAGAACCAATGGATGGAGGATTTCTGAAAAGAAAAGGGAATTGTGCATCAGTTCACTTCCGCCTACACTCCTCAGATGAATGGGGTTGCTGAGAGAAAGAATCACAGCTTAATAGAGACCGCACGCATAATGCTAGCAGACTCGAAACTGCCTATCCAATTTTGGAATGAGGCGGTAACCAATGCGTGTTACACGTTAAATCGAGTTCTGGTAGTAAAATGTCATGGCAAGACATGTTACGAGTTACTTCAACGACGTAAACCAAATCTGGAGTATCTCGAACCATTTGGAGCACCATGCACGTTGCTGAAGAAGACTCGGGATGGGAAGTTTAGCAAGAAGGCTAAAGAGGGCATCTTTCTAGGATACAACATACCGAATAAGATAGTCTACAACAACTCAACGGGTCAATTAGAGGTGTGGTGTAACGTCGATGTTCAGAGACACACCACCCCTCCTGCTGGAAAAGGACCCGCTTTCTTTTTCGACTATGATGGATTCTTCAAGTCCTTCAACATCCCTCTCTCCACATCTGATGATGAGTTAGCAGCTAAAATGATGTATGATGTTCTAACACACCATCATAGGAATCTACATCTTCTTGCTCACAAGGTGAATCACCAACCATCTCAAGGGGAGCACTCGAGGTAAGTGACTCTTCCTTTGATGATGAAGTCGTGGAGAATGATCAGGACACTCAGGAGCAACAGGTTCCTCCTACTGCAAGTCCACAAGCATCTGACATTGATGCCTCTGAGTCCTTAGAACGTCACACTCCTACTACCTCAGATACGGAACCAAACCTTCGTAATCTAGATTCTGAGGTTGTTGTTCCCACCACTCCTGGATCACACCTAAATGTCTATCATCCTCTGAACAATGTTATTAGGGATGTCAGATCAGGATTTCAGATAATAAATCAGCTGTATTCAGCTGATTATGCCTTGGTAATGGAGAAAGGGTACCTTCACGATGGTGCTTATCATTGTTTTGTGTCTTAGTTTGAGCCAAAATACATTAGTGAATCCCTAAATGATGAGGCATGGGTCAGTGCCATGCAAGAAGAACTTCTTCAGTTCAAGAAGTTAGTTGTATGGACACTGGTTGATAGACCTAAAGGTGCTAAAGTCATTGGTACCAAATAGGTCTTGAAGTGTAAGAAAGATGTCAAGGTGTGATCATCAGGGACAAGGCTCGACTTGTAGTTCAAGGATTTTGACAAGTCGAGGGAATAGATTACAATGAAGTATTTGCACCTGTGGCGAGAATGGAAGCCATCCGTATCTTCCTAGCCTATGCCTCTTACATGAAGATTAAATTCTATCAATTGGATGTAAAGAGTGCATTTCTTCATGGTGAAATCCGGGAAACAGTGTATGTAAGTCAACCCGAAGGATTTGAGGATCTATATTATCGAGACAGACTTTACAAACTTGATAAGGCTCTCTATGGGCTTCACCAAGCCCCGAGAGCTTAGTATGAAAAACTCTCAACTCACCTGGTGAAACATGGATTTCGCAGAGGTGTAATTGACTGTATAATATTCATCAAAGAGAAAGATACTGATCTGCTGCTGGTTCAGATTTACATGAATGACATAATCTTTGGGTCCAAGAACGAAGAATTATGTAAAGAATTTGAAGCAGTAACGAAGGTAGAATTTGAAATGAGTGTCATGGGAGAGATGAAGTTCTTTCTCGAGTTACAGGTGGATCAAACACCAAAGGGATATTTCTGCATCAGACCACGTATGTAGGGGATTTCTCAGTCGGTTTGACATGGAGAATGCTTCCATAGCTGGGACTACACTTGCTACAAACCATGATGTAGCACCTAACGAGAATGGTGATCTGGTTGATGCCACCATGTACCGAGGAATGATTGGATCCCACATGTACCTCACTGCCTCAAGACCTGATATTATGTATGCAACATGTCTTTGTTCAAGATATCAGGCAAAACCAAAAGTTAACCATCTTATGGGGTCAAAAGGATATTTCGCTATCTGAAGGGTACACCCATACTTGGATTGTGGTATCCTCATGAGGATGACTTCGGGCTAACCGCGTACAGTGACTCGGATTATGGCGGCTGCAAGATGAACTACAAATCCACCTCAGCAGGTTGTCAATTCTTTAGGAGAAGATTAGTCACGTGGCAGTGTAAGAAGCAGACATCAGTTGCGTTGTCAACTTGTGAAGCTTAAGTTGCTGTGGCAAGCTGTTGTTCTCAAATCATCTAGATTCGACAACAGATGCGGGACTACGGTTTGAAATTTTCTAACACCCCTATATTTGTTGATAATTCTGCTGCAATAGCCGTTATTAAAAATTATGTCCAACATCCTAAGACCAAACACATCGGGGCAAAATATCACTTTATACATGATTGTTTTGAAAAGAATCTAATCGATGTTGTTAAAATAAATATGGATTTTCAACACGCTGACCTCTATACAAAAGCCTTTGATAAACCACGTTTTCTATATTTTCTAGAGGTCAATGACGTTAAAAAGAAAAGTGATGTAATTCCAGACGATGAACAGGTCTAGTCCGATGCGTCAAGTCTTTTTTTTCTTTTCTTTTCTTTTATTCAAGTTTAGTTTATTTAATTTAGTGATTTCAATTCTTCGCCTATTAAAATCCTAAAAACGCATCTCGTTTACGGTTTTAGAATGTTAGGGGGAGAATAGGTTAGGTTAGTAATAAAAAAACAAGGGAGGAGGACAAATAAGCTAATAGAAATGAGATCGTATCCGAGATATCGATTCAAAGACTATGGAAAATGATAGTACACAGGAACAAAGTATTTGGGACTTTAAAAGATTTAAATTGAAATAGATGCGAAATTCAAAGTATAAGTCTGAGAAGTCTAAGCAAAAATAAAAGGAAAAATGATAGTAAAACTAGCTACTACTAAGGTAACTCGGAGAAAGTAGACCTAGAGGTTGCTAGACCATTAGATGATATGCCAGTAGATTCAACACAATAGATAAGTAGACCTCTTTGGTGATCTCAAGATCAAACTAAACTGTTCGACAAGCTGTGGGTTATCATCTTACCCCTGGTTAACACAATCAACAAAGTTCCAATAAGGGGTGACGAACAAATTGAATGCCACAAATGAGTGCGGGTGACCAAAATATGAGCAAAGCACATGATGGAAAATGCAAAAAGCAATCAAACTGATAACCTATGTTGTTGGTGAGATCTTTGCAACAAATAAATTGCTCAAACAAGAAGATAGGTTATGTGCCTCTCTGCTGTGCGGTGGCACTAACCTGAGGATAAGCATAACCTATATATATTCTAGAATTCATTGTTGTTTTCCGCCTCTCTGCTGTGTGGTGATACTGACCTGAGGCTTGTCTTCTCTTTGAAAGCTCAAAGAATAGTGTCTTCTTGTCAAAATACCTGTAGACCGCTCAAAAATCTCCTAAGGAATGTTGATTACCATATAAGCGTGGGATCCACAAGTGCTTGTTGAAATAATTAAACCTTAAACTATCACCAATCTGTGTCAAAAGTCTGTGTATGGATTTAAGTGGACGTGTATACTGACAATCATCATGGCTGTATTTCTTGAAAGTCCAAATCAAAATGTGCATCTTATAGTACTAGTATGATTTTCTTAATTTGCTAATGACTCTCGACGAAAACAAGAATCTAGCATCTAATGAATTTGAAAACACGTCCTGAATGACTTGATTATCCGTATGATTCCATAATGAATTGTTTCACTTATGGTCAAAATAACTTGAATCTGCCTGTTCAAGAAATAAATGTGTTAGATTTCAATCTTAAGATTTCCACCTCCCACAAAATCACAAAAATATGTCTTAATTTCTAGTAGTTTCTTTTGTTTAAGTTTTTCAATTTAGGCTATATGTCGGACTATGTCATGGAATTCAATCTGGGATTCAATCACTTAAAAGGGGTCACGTCTGAGGTGACCACATATGTTTTCAAATGTAAAATAAGTCACGTTTGAGGTGACAAAATGTGTTTTGTATAAAAAGATCACTTCTGAGGTGATTAAAAGTTTTCAAAGTTAAAAGGATCATGTCTGAGATGGTTGTATTCTCAAAATGTTTATTCGATAGTCAAATGAAGTTAAATGTCAAATGGTCATAAAGTACAAATCATGAGTTTGATCCATTCGCACGACTGGACCATGAGTATGGACCAGTCGTTTGATTGGACCATACTTATGCACTAGAAAACCGAATAGAGCATGAGTATGAACCATTCACACGAATAGCTTACAAGATTGAGCCAGACGCCCGAATGGAGTTGTGTGAATGAGTCAGTCGCCCGACTGAAACCTAGTCGGCCGACTAAAACCCAGTCGGCCGACTGAATGTGATCGACTGAACCAATCGCACGACTGAGGTCCAATCGCCCAAATGAACAGAGCGAATGGGTCCAGTCGGCCGATTGAAATCAGATTCAGTATAAATAGGGCCATACTCGATCGCATAACCTCATCACCCACCCCCATTCGCCCTAAAATCGCATAAAGTGTTGTTACTCTGCCAAAATTTCTTCAGACCCAAATTAAGTTCATCTTGTGATATTCTGACGATCTCTGTTGATTATACAGGTATAATGCAGTGCTATCCAACCAAACTACGGTTGATTTGAGCCCTAATTTACAAGATTCGGCACTAACAAGACCCAAGACTGATATTGGACAAATAACCTAACTAAAATAACTAAAATGTTGAAAGGAAAGGTTATTAGGTGATTAGTAGAGTGATTGCGAGTCTAATGAACCAATACACAATGTAAAGGTGTTCAAAAATATCCGAATCCGAAACCGAATCCGAAATATCTGAAAATCCGAAATTTTGGATTCGGATTCGGATAGTGATTTTGAGAATTTTCGGATATTTCGGATATCCGAAATATCCAAAATATTTTTATAAAATTTTAAAAATATTAAATATTAATTACATATTTTAGATATTTTCAGATATTTCGGATATTTTAATAAATACTTTGGATATATGAAATAAATTTTAATAAAATTTATTATATTTTTATAAAATTTATCCAATAATACAATTTTTTGAAATTCGGATATCTGAACGGATATCCGAATCCGAATCCGAATCATAAATTTCGGATTCGGATAGTGAATCCACTATCCAAAATTTTCGGATATCCAAAAATAAACACCCCTAACACAATGTCTAATTTAAAGAATTGGTCAAAATTCGAATTTCATTCGAACAAACAGTAGGTCAGACGACTTAACACCCGGATGAACTCCAATCGCACGACTGGGCTGGCCGAATGACTCAGTCGGCCGAATGGATAATCCGAATGAGCTCAGTCGGCCGATTGAACCAATCACAGGCTCAGTCACCCGATTGAACTTAGTCGCATGTTCAGTCACCCGACTGTATTCAGGCACATGTTAGGTCAACCGATTGAACTCAGTCGTATGGTTCAATCACATGATTGAACCAGACTGAGCTCAACCAGGTTAATTTGAACTGGTGTTTGTTGTGTGGTGATCTAATGTCTATGTGTCTTGTATTAGAGATTGATGGCTGATAGGTGGACAATAAACACCAAGCACAATATTTGTGCTCATTTCGATGCTACAACTCGGAACGGTGTTGAGTTTGCTGGGATCATTGCATTCCTAAAGAGATCCGGGATTCACAGAGCTATATCCACACCGTGCACTCCTATAGGTCTATACAGTAGGCCTTCTGGGAGGGGCATCGGTTGATCATTCACATGCGCCCTACAGCATCCAGAGTACCATTTTTGGGCAGGCTATCGAGGTGACTGCTGATGATATAAGGCCCTGTTCCCGGAAACCTCACAGCTGGTCAATCACAATAGTTAAAACATTAAACATTTTAATTATACAAACTTAAGCAGCGGAAATGATTTATCAAAAACCCATTCATTTCATTTAAAACACTGTTGTTAAGCAATACATCATCATTAACTGTTTACAAAAGAATTGTTTATATGCATTACAAAACAACAACACCACAGAGTACGAATAGATGTCAGACTTTCCCTGCCGAGTAGCTTCACCCTCGTGCCATCCTCAGCAATAATTACCTGCCAACTGAAAATGTATAAAAGTCAGCATTTCTGAGTGAGCTCTAGTTTTAAAAGTAATAAAATACCTTCTATATGTTGTATAAGAAAATACTCTTTTATGAAAAATACAACTCTGTACTGTATATGCGAGCACGTATCAACTATATGAACAGATATTGTTCGTTCTCTTTACTGTATGCCTTGTATGTTTTGTAAACTTTTATTTTTATCTTTCACTGTCTGTATGGACCAATGAGCAATACCCCAACTATATGCACAATGGAAAACGGGTGATGGGCCATCTATATCCCTCGAAAGGGTCAACTGTATCCCCCGAAAGGGTTCTATGTACTGTGTACAAGGCCAACCTAATCACCCAGGGTACGCTACAATGGTCCTTCCAATCTCAATTGATTGGCCCTGTGTGCATAACAGGGTAGCTAACCCGCAGCACAGTTGAGCTAACGACAACACGGTCGTGTCCCTCCTATAAGCTTGCAAGACTTGTTAACATTGTATTAATGTTCCTCTTCTTTTCTTTATTGCTCTTTCACTTTATTATTACTATATACTTTACGTTACGATAATAAACATACCACGTAAAGTCACATACTATAAGTAATAATAATATCAAAAAACAATAATAAGAAACATTCATAAACAATCATATCATGCATGAAACATCATCATAAATAAGCCCTTAGTCAACCTCGGTCAAAACCCTAAAGCACAGACTCCCAAAAAATTCTGCAGAAATTTCTAAGTGCTTAGGCGCATGGGAACTATTTGGGCGCATGAGCCCTGTTCGGGTGTTTCATCCTTACGTAGGCGCATCAGCCAACACTTAAGCATTTTTCACTTTAGGCGCATGAATGATTCAGGCGCATGGGCACTATTTGTGCGTATGAACAATTAGACGCAAGGGTAATTTGGACGCATGGGCACTTAGGCGCATGAGCCACTTGGGCGCATAGGCACTATTGGGGCGCAAGGCCCTACACTTAGTCGTCTGGCTAACATTTCTAGGTGCATGGGCCACTGTTCAGGTGCTTGGGTTGTACTTAAACATTTCTAAGGTAATCTTAGGCGCATGGGCTATTGTTTAGGCGCATGGGCTACTGTTTAGGCGCATGGACTACACTTAAACCTTTCTAAGGCAAATTCAGGCGCATGAGCCTTATCTAGGCGCATGGACCTTCTGTTCAACATGTTTCCAGTATGTTTTCAAACCCAATCATCAAACCCATCTGTTCTAAGCTTAATGTGGCTATTCTAAATATGAACAACCTATAAGCATTCAAGAATCAACATCCAATCATGCACATTACATACGGGTAAACATACATAAGTTTTGAAAATCGTTTTAATACATTTGCAGCCCCAAAGATAGTTTAAAACAAGTAAAAACCAGGGTCTAGAACTCACCTGATGCACCTTGGGTGTTTCTTCCTTTCTAACCCGCTTGCAATGAGTTCAAACACCTAAAAACAACACCAAACATACACACACACACCCAAGCACATACACAAACACATAAGCACATATGCATATAATCAGGATAAAACCCGTCATAAACATTTAAAAACCTTGAATTCACTTCTCTTTTCTTCTTCTTCTTCAGCCGAGAGTTTCCCCTGCTCTCTCTCTAAAACCGAAGAAATGTTGATGTGAAGTGAGGGTGGGCGGCCATGCCCACCTTTACACCAACTTTTTTAAAGTTTTGTCCTTTTGGACACTTTTAGTCCCTCCACTTGGACTTTATTGCTTTTATTTCTTTTTATTCCTCATGTCTTGTCTTTTAAAAAAAGCCGGGTGTTACAAGTCCACCCCCCTTATATAGGTTTCGTCCCCAAAACCTGTTATTCCTCGAACAGATGAGGATAATGTTGCCTCATCTCCTCCTCAATCTCCCATGTAGACTCAGATCCCTTCCTATGCTTCCACTGTACACGCACACGAGGAACCACTTTATTTCTCAGCCTCTTCTCTTTATGATCGATGATTGCCACTGGTTGCTCCACATAATTGAGCCTTTCATCTACTTCGATATCCTCCAGTGGAACAATCATGTCTTCATCAGCTATACACTTTCTCAGATGAGACATATGGAATGTCGAGTGGATTCCACTTAACTCATCTGGTAACTCCAATCTATAGGCCACCTCTCCTACTCGAGCAATGATTTGGAAAGGGCCTATATATCTTGGGCTCAATTTGCCCCGCTTCCTGAATCGGATAATACCCTTCCAAGGTGAGACCTTCAACATAACCCGGTTGCCCACCTGGAACTCGATCGGTCTACGTCGTTTATCGGCATACGACTTCTGCCTATCTTTAGCTGCCTTCAGAAGGATTTGATCTTCTCAACCTTCTCAGTCGTAGCCTCGATTACCTCAACGCTCCCCAATTCCTTTTGACCAATATCAACCCAACAAACGGGTGTTCTGCATCTCCTACCGTATAGCATCTCATATGGTGGCATACCAATGTTGGCATGATAGCTGTTGTTGTACGAGAATTCAGCTAATGGTAAGTGGTCATCCCATCTTCCCCCAAAATCAATCACACATGCCCGAAGCATGTCTTCCAATGTCTGAATGGTCCTTTCTGACTGACCATCAGTTTGGGGATGATAAGCTGTGCTAATATGTAACCTCGTCCCCATGGCATCGTGGAATTTCTTCCAAAATTTAGACGTAAACCGGGTGTCACGATCAGACACAATGGACACCGGGACAACATGACGAGTTACAATCTCCTTGATGAATAGGTCAGCCAACCTCTCGGATGAATATGTCTCACAGATCGATAGAAAGTGAGCACTTTTCATCAAACGGTCAACAATCACCCATATAGCATCATACCCCTTCGGAGTACGTGGCAGCTTTGTACTGAAATCCATGGTGATGTGCTCCCACTTCCATTCCGGTATATCCAAAGGTTGGATATTCCCATACGGCTTCTGATCTTCGGCCTTCACTTGCAAACAAGTAAGGCACTTACTCACATACTCCACCACGTCACGCTTCATACCCGGCCACTAATAATCTTTCTTCATATCTTGATACATCTTTGTGGCACCAGGATGAATGGAGTATCGAGTCTTGTGAGCTTCATCCAGAATCCTCACACGTAGATCCCTAAAATGAGGAATCCACACCCGTCCAAATCGAGTTTTAACACCGAGTGTGTTTTCACCCAATTCCCTAACCAGACCTCTCATTCTTTCAGAGTTTAGATGATCTTCTTTTAATGCCTCATCTTGAAACTCCTTGACTTGATTCATTACACAGAGGTCATGATAAGTTTATATGCTTTCACCTGAATCGGCTCGGGCCTCTCCTTTCAGCTAAGAGCATCAGCCACTACGTTGGCCTAGCCCGGATGGTAATGGATTTCGCAATCATAATCTTTTATAAGCTCGAACCATCGCCTCTGCCTCATGTTCAGATCCTTCTACTCGAAGAAGTACTTCAAGCTCTTATGGTCAGTGAAAATGGTGCACTTCGTCCCGTACAGACAGTGCCTCCAAATCTTTAGTGCAAAGACCACGGCTGCTAACTCTTTGTCATGAGTAGGGTAGTTGACCTCATGAACTTTCAACTGTCGGGATGCATAGGCTATAACCTTCCCTCTCTGCATTAATACACACCCCAACCCCGAGTAAGAAGCATCTGAATATACCACCAAATCCTTGCTCCCTTCGGGTAATGACAAGACAGGAGCTTGAGTCAACCTCACCTTTAACTCCTCGAATGCCTATTCTTGGGCTTGACCCTATATAAACTTTACATCCTTCCAGGTCAACTTGGTCAGTGGAGAAGCGATCTTGGAAAAGTTGAACCTTCGATAATACCCCGCCAACCCCAAGAAACTACGAATCTCAGATGGCATCCTTAGAGATTTCCACTGCATCACAACCTCCACCTTAGCAGGGTCTACCATAATCCCCTCGGGATTTATCACGTGACCTAAGAATTGAACTTCGCGTAACCAGAACGCGCACTTGGGAGAATTTGGCATACAACTTCTCCCTTCTTAAGGTCTCTAACACCTCCTGAATGTGGTTGGCGTGCTCCTCCTCGCTCTTTGAATAAATCAGGATATCATCAATAAACACAATCACTAATTTATCTAACATTGGCCGACACACTCAATTCATCAAGTCCATAAAAGCAGCTGGCGCATTGGTCAGGCCAAATGGCATAACAAGAAATTCATAGTGACCGTAGCGCATGTGAAAAGTTGTTTTAGGGATATCCTGCTCCTTCACCTTCAGCTGATGGTAACTAGATCGAAGATCTATCCTTGAAAACCAACTAGCACCTTGGAGCTGGTCAAACAGATAATCTATTCTTGGTAGGGGGTATCGGTTCTTTATCGTCAAATTGTTCAGCTCTCGATAGTCAATGCACATCCTCATACTACCGTCTTTCTTCTTCACAAACAAGACCGGAGCACCCCAGGAAGAGATACTCGGTCTAATGAACCCCTTATCGAGCAGCTCTTGCAACTGTTCCATTAGTTCTTTCATTTCTGTTGGAGCTAACCGATACGGTGCCTTGGCAACGGGTTGAGCACCGGGTATCAGATCAATTTGGAACTCAATCTCGCGATCCGGTGGCACGCCGGGTAGGTCTTCTAGAAATACGTCCGGGAAGTCACACACAACCGGTACATCAGATAGTTGTGGTGTTGGCGCGTCCACATCCTTTACGTAGGCCAAGTAGGCACTACATCCACGCCTCATGCACTTTCCCACCACCACCATCGAAATCACCTTCGGGATCGTCGTGACGCGATCACCATAAATCGTCACTTTATTCCCATCAGGCGTTGTCAATCGGATCATCTTCTTGCGACACACGATGGTTGCTTCATAGGTTGCTAACCAGTCCATCCCTAGTACTACATCAAATGCACCTAGGGGTATCACGTGTAACCTAGCAGCAAACCTATGACCTTCTAGTTCTATGGCACAGTCCTTTATCACATCAGTAATTCTAGTGGACTTACCAATAGCAGTTTCTACGTCGAATGGTGCACTGACCTTTCTACTACTAACAGGCAACTTAGCATAGAAAGTAGTGGAAATGAAACTTCTACTAGCACCAGAATCAAACAATACAGAGGCACAAGTTTGGTTACTAGAAACATACCTCACACAACATCGGGATCAGCTCTGGCTTCCTCTCGGTTCATGGTGTAAGCTCTAGCACTTGTCCTCTGCCCTTCTTCCTCCGGCTTCTTCTTCTCTGCTCCAGAGCTCTCCGCCCTCGGCTTCTTACAGTCTCTAGCGATGTGGCCAGGTTGGCCACACCTGAAGCATACATTCATCCCCATCCTGCACTTGCCAGTATGCGCTCTTCCATATTTGTCACATTTCTTCCTTCCTGCACCAGCTGTGACCACACGTCGGTCACCCACCTTCGCCACCTTATTGTTTGGAGCAGCTCCACCACATCCAAACCGTTTCCCATTCGAGTTCCTTCCATCCCCACTCGTTTTCTTCATCTCAGCCACCACCACCTCGCGCTTATCATACAATCTACCAGCCAAATCAACCGCCGACCTAAAAGTGCTCGGCCGGGCGATGATCATATGCCTACGAATATCCGCTGGTAGCCCCTGGATGTATCTCTTAATCTTTCATGACAGTGGTGTCACTTGATCGAGCACCAGCCGCGCCATCTCATTGAATTTTGCAGTGTGTTGCTGGTGTGTCATCGTTCCCGCCTCCAGCTGCAGGAACTCTCTTTCTACCTTATCCATCTCTCTGTGGGGGCAAAATTCTTCAATCACTAGCTTCTTCAGTTCAGGCCATCTCATTCTCCCAATGGCACTGCAACCCTCGGCTTGGACAATGTTGTCCCACCAGCACAAAGTCGAGTCCAATAAAGAGTGGGTAGCAAATTTCACCTTTTGGTATTCACGGCACTTACTAATATTGAGGACAACCTCCATTTCCCTAACCCACCAGTGAGTAGCTGTAGCTGTGCCATTTCCGTCAAAAGTAGAGAGCTTGCATCTCATAAACGCCCAGTAGTTACAGCCTCGGATCGCCTCCGGCGCAGGCTCCTCTTCTTCCTCCTCCTCATCATCAGAGAGAACCGTTTCTGGCTCTGGTTGTTCTCGTCCTCCCGAGGACCTGTTCCTCTCCTTTCTTTCCCCATCCCTTATAGCCTTGATCACTTCGGTCACCATAGACGGTAGTATAGTCTACATGACTTGGTGAACCTCTTCCACCACAGCCTCCTTTACTGACGCTCTCAGATTGGCGCTCTCGTCGCCTCCCTCCGGATGAGGGGTCTCTGGTTCTTCATGAACCACTTTCTCAACTCTTGGTCTCCCTCTTTTGGGCTGCGGAGCAGCACCGTGACCTCCACCACGAGAGGCCTTTGAAGTTCTACCGCCAGCAATCCTCTAAAAGCACACTATAAGATTCAAACACTAACACGGTCATTCAAGGTAATAGTCAGTTTATGTCAAGTATAGTAAGTCCCTAATTACAGTGGCCAATTGTGATTAGCCACTTACTTTACTCTTCATACCCCAAGCATCTCCTATCCTAACTTAATCAGTATCAAAATCTACTAAGAGCACATAATCAAATAGCATGCGCACATAATACCGGTTAACATTAGGAAAAGACATACCTGATGGCACGTAGCTACTCGGGCTGACATCCCTCCATTTGTCCCATTTTCAGTTTAAGTTTAGGTTTTAAAAGTTTATTTAACCCAGTTCTCTTAAACTTTGGCTCTGATACCAACTTGTGAGGCCCCGTTGCCGGAAACCTCACAGTTGGTCAATCACAGCAGTTAAAACATTAAATATTTTAATTATACAAACTTAAGCAGCGGAAATGATTTATCAAAAACCCATTCATTTCATTTAAAACACTGTTGTTAAGCAATACATCATCATTAACTATTTACTAAAGAATTGTTTATATGCATTACATAACAACAGCACCACAGAGTACGAATGGATGTCAGACTTTCGCTGCCGAGTAGCTTCACCCTCGTGCCATCCTCAGCAATAATTACCTGCCAACTGAGAATGTATAAAAGTCAGTGTTGCTGAGTGAGCTCTAGTTTTAAAAGTAATAAAATACTTTCTATATGTTGTATACGAAAATACTCTTTTATGAAAAATACAACTGTGTACTGTATATGCGAGCACGCATCAACTATATGAACAGATATTGCTCGTTCTCTTTACTGTATGCCTTGTATGTTCTGTAAACTTTTATTTTTATCTTTCACTGTCTGTATGGACCAATGAGCAATACTCCAACTATATGCGCGATGGAAAACGGGTGATGGGCCATCTATATCCCTCGAAAGGGTCAACTATATCCCTCGAAAGGGTCAACTGTATCCCCCGAAAGGGTTCTGTGTACTGTGTACAAGGCCAACCCAATCACCCAGGGTATGCTACAAGGGTCCTGCAAATCTCAATTGATTGGCCCTGTGTGCATAATAGGGTTGCTAACCCGCAGCACAGTTGAGCTAACGATAACACGGTCTTGTCCCTCCTATAAGCTTGCAAGACTTGTTAACATTTTATTAATGTTCCTCTTCTTTTCTTAATTGCTCTTTCACTTTATTATTACTATATACTTTACGTTACGATAATAAACATACCACGTAAAGTCACATACTATAAGTAATAATAATAATAGCAAAAATAATAATAAGGAACATTCATAAACAATCATATCATGCATGAAACATCATCATTAATAAACCCTTAGTCAACCTCGATCAAAACCCTAAAGCACAAACTCCTAGAAAAATTCTGCAGAAATTTCTAAGTGCTTAGGTGCATGGGAACTATTTGGGCGCATGAGCCCTGTTCGGGTGTTTCATCACTATGTAGGCACATAAGCCAACACTTAAGCATTTTTCACTTTAGGCGCATGAACTATTCAGGCGTATGGGCACTATTTATGCGTATGAACACTTAGACGCATGTGTAATTCGGACGCATGGGCACTTAGGCGCATGAGCCACTTGGGCGCATGGGCACTATTGGGGCGCATGGCCCTACACTTAGTCGTTCGGCTAACGTTTCTAGGCGCATGGGCCACTGTTCAGATGCATGGGCTGTACTTAAACATTTCTAAGGTAATCTTAGGCGCATGGGCTACTGTTTAGGCGCATGGAGTACACTTAAACCCTTCTAAGGAAAATTTAGGCGCATGAGCCTTATCTAGGCGTATGGACCTTCTTTTCAACATGTTTCCAGTATGTTTTCAAACCCATCATCAAACTCATATGTTCTAAGCTTAATATGGCTACTCTAAACATGAACAACCTATAAGCATTCAAGAATCAACATCCAATCATGCACATTACATACGGGTAAACATACATAAGTTTTGAAAATCGTTTTAATACATTTTCAGCCCCAAGATAGTTAAAACAAGTAAAACCGGGGTCTAGAACTCACTTGATGCAGCTTGGGTGTTTCTTCCTTTCTAACCCGCTTGCAATGAGTTCAAACACCTAAAAACACACCAAACACACACACACACACACACACCCGAGCACATACACAAACACATAAGCACATATGCGTATAACCGGGATAAACCCGTCATAACATTTAAAAACCTTGAATTCACTTCTCTTCTTCTTCTTCTTCTTCAGCCGAGAGTTTCCCCTGCTCTCACTCTCTAAAACCAAAGAAATGTTGATGTGAAGTGAGGGTGGGCGGCCATGCCCACCTTTACACCAACTTTTTTAAAGTTTTGTCCTTTTGGACACTTTTAGTCCCCCCACTTGGACTTTATTGCTTTTCTTTCTTTTTATTCCTCATGTCTTGTCTTTTAAAAAAAGTCGGGTGTTACAGATGATGTACGACGAGTTCTCGATCTGGGTGACGATGCAGATCACCCGACCAGGCTACACCCTCTGACAGTTAGAGGGTGCTTCCTCAGGATTAAGTACTCTGGGGATATAAATGAAGGGTGCTCAACAAGAGCAACCTGTGTCCCTAGTACAAGTACTTAGCACATGTGATTCTTATGTGCATAGCCTCTAGAAGGGGTGGGTTTGATGATCTTTCAGACCAGATTCAGAATGCCTACGTGGCACTGATGCTGAACCACCCCTTTAGCTTCTCGAGCCTAATATTCTCATACCTGATTGAGAATCTGGAGGCTAAAGGCAAAGAGGGTTTTTGCATGTACCCGAGGTTTCTCCAAATGATCATTGATGAGAAGTTGGCATCTCTGCCTAAGGAGAGCCGGGATGCGGTGTCATTGGAGGTGATGGATGACACGACACTAGGCTGCATGAAGGTCTACAGGGGAAAGCAGGTCAAATCCCCTATTAAGAGACTAATCGGGCATCTGGCCCAGGTGGCGTATGTGGCGCCGGGAAGGCGAAAGTGCCGCCACGAGGAGAGTGATTCAGATGTTAAGTAGATTGCTCTTCCATCTGAGGACTCCGATGATGATGACAGAGACACGGGTGGAGATTCTGGCCCCGCTGTTTCTAGGGTCGGCCCTGCTCATACTACATCTCTACCCCCTACTCATACAGATGCCACCACTGCCAGCTTTCATCAGGAAATCTGTCCTCCCGATGAGGAGGCAGAGAGTGATGAGCAGCCTCTGACGAGGACTGTGGGCAGCAGGGTGGTTGCCACAGAGAGAGGTTTGAGGGCGGTTGGTGGACGCCCAGGGGAGTCCGGGGATGTTGATGTTGAGTCAGATCCCTCATACACCCTGGACCCGCCCAGCAGCCAAGGGGGAGCCTCAGTGCCTAGAGGCTCAAGGAAGAAGAGGATGGCACACCCCTATGGCAAGAAGGGGAAGAGATTGAATTTCACCTTGACCTCATCTACCACCACAACCATTACCTCAGCCACACCACTACCACCACCACTGCTACAACACCACTTGCCACCACCACTACCACCTCGCACCACTCCCACACCCACTCCACTACTTACCAACATCCAATCCACCACCACTACAGCTCATCCACCACCACCTACATCTATACCACCCACAATATTCACCACTGCCACCACCACCACCACTAGCCACCAAGCCGAACCATCATCCCACCCTACATACCACACAGGATCATCTCTACCCCCCATTGGTGTAGAGGAACAGATGTCAACACTCAACGTATGGTGCTGAAGCTGTTAGCTGCTGATGAGGAGAAGACTGTCCAACTACGTCAGCTTGTGGAGCTAAACGCTACCCAAGCACAGCAGATCTCATAGCAAGTTGGGCAGATTGCCCAAATCCAAGAGCAAAACGTCCACTTATCAAAGAGGATAGAGGAGTCGGAGGCTTCGAACAAGACCATCATGTTCAAGCTCAAGGGCTCAAAGGATGAGCCATTCAAGATAAGAGAGGAGATGATGATGATGATGATGATGATGAGGCCAGTGAAAAGGAAGAGACAAGGGAAGGGCAAAACAGTGATGATGATGAAGAAGGAGATGCAACTACATCTACATTAGCTCAAGGTCAAGAGAGACGTACAAAGAGAAATCCAAACCAAGGAGCCTCATCTTCTGCCCCTCCAACTGACGCGCCGGCTATTCAGGGGAAAAGTAATGTTTAGACATTTATGTACTTGAAAACTTTGTAATTGAATTTTGGATTAATGTTATGTAATTAATGTCTATGTATATATTTGATGTTTACTACTTTGATTAATTACTGATGCATGATATGTTTATATGTTTAAATCAAGCAGGTCACACATCTCAGCAAGATGAGTATGACCTTGCTCCCCTTCTGCAGATCAAGTCTCAACTCATAATGATACTTGATCTGCAAGGGATAGTCAGGAGGTCTGTGAGTTACACTCCTGAAGAAGTAGAAATAATCCACGACCTTACTAATGATGTTCAGACTGAATCCCGATGAGATCGTGAAGTATGCTCCTATGGTGGATATAGACAGTGACACTGAGCGTAACGATGTCGATGAAATTGAAATTGAAGATGTCACTGCACAGCATTATCCAGAGTATGCTGACAAGGAGGGAAATGTTGTCCCCAATCTGGGTGACTCCCTTGTTAGTATACTTTGGAAACTCTGGATAAAATGGAGCAAGAGTCGGAGAAGAAGGAAGACCGGGCCCAAGCCTCAGACGCCGATGTCAATATCAGAAAGGCTGAATGAGCTGCATGTTTTACAGAAATTAGAGCCCAGTGCAGTGCTCCAAAGTCAAATGTCTACACCAAACTCTATAAAGTGAAGAAGCATCACAAGGTGTCAGGCAAAATTATAGCGTGGACCTATTTTGAAGATCTTAACATTTATGCTGTTAAAAGAGAGAAGGGGATCGAGTACTTTAGATTCCCACACGATTTGAAGACTCTTCCAGGTTTTGAGCTTAACCAGCTAGCAAAATTGAAGTTGCTATATGCTGACCCTCGTAAGATGTTCGACTAGTTTGAAGCAGCTTTAAAGAGAGAGTACCACACCCGGTGGGTCAACTTCAAACCTCAACAACCAACAAGGTATATCAAAAAATATGAAGTTGATACCATAACTGGGAAGCCAATATTGTGTTGAAGTGGAGTCCTCCGTGCACAATGTCAAGAATCCCTCTAAGGGAAATGCCTCAGGATTTCACTCCACACTTCAAGTGGTGGTACTACGATTAGAGAACAGGCGAGGCGGTCATAGTGTTGAACAATTTTGGTAGTATGGAAACTATCAGGGTGTTTGAACCCATGTGGCTCACTAACTTGTCGGCTGATGATGTTTACACCTTATACAAGAGGCCACTGTTCTATGACTCGGAGGATATTGTACAAGCTCTCCAATTCCAAAATGTGATACGACTCTGCTTTGCTTTTGAAATATATGCAGGAGTCACAAGAGAGGAGAAGTACAAGAAATATGAAGAGCTAATGAAGAATGTTAGACAATAGATTAAACTAGGTCCAAGGGGGAGTTTGTAGATACATATGTACCTAGTTTATGAGCTTAATGTAAAAGTCTTTCATGTCTTACATTTATGTAAATAGATGGTTGGATGAAATACAAGGTGTGGCTTATGCTTATAATGTTTAATATTTCATTGGTTATTGTGTAAATAGATGATTGAACCATGCTAATGGTTCAGTCGCCCAAATGAGAAACCCTAACCTATAAATACCACTTAAATCGTGAAAAAACATAACACTTCGAAAACCTACGTACTAAATCGTACCCTAGCCGTCCAGAGACTTCTAAGAACTTGTTCCAAGTTCATAGATCGCACTAGATCGATTACCAATCGTTCTTAATGTTTAGATTTAATCTACATTTTTTTCTACGTGTGTTCTCACTAATTGGATCGCCAATCAAATAGGATTTCGCACTATTTGACTTGGTATACACGTATTTCAGTTAGTATTTCGTTCAATATACGATCCTAACACACACACATCATGAATTGTATGGAAATGGAATTACATATGTACGATTCTATTGACTTACCCAAATAAGTGAAGCTATACTAAATCATTCTTGTAGTCCTGCTTACATAAACTTGATTATACATAGTAAGTTTATACAATATCATTTACCTATGTCCTTTCACATAATTCGACTCAAAAAGGTTATTAACATATTATTGTTTGCATTATCCTCACATATAACATCGTATATATTCATAATTACACACCTTAACACACATAAAACATATGATCAATAAACATGCACACAATATCCCACCACACTTTATAATACCCACAATACACATGAATAATTCTATATGTAAACCATCCACTAATTCATGGAATGTGAATAATACATAATATCCCTCATTTTAAATTTTTTTTGTTATATACTAATATCGATTGACATGTTAATTTTCCTTTTATTATAATTTTATGGTTTTAGATGGCTACTTTGTGATTGAATAAATTGAATTTTGGCCATTGACACGATTGTGTGAGCTCTTTGGTGTCTGGTTATCGAGCTAGCTACTGTGTACTTGGTCAATATAGTCGTGTCATTTTTGACACAGTTTTGTGTGGCTTCGGAATACCTTTTTTTACCTAATATGAGTCTCATTTATGAAAGACAAGTTAAGAGGCTTAAAAACCTATTTCACTCTAATCTTCAAGGTTAGATTCATGCATCTTCATAAAGAAGAAGATTATCAAATCCAAGGAAGGAATGAACATCATTTTACCAACTCTAGCTTGATTTTGGTTTGATTTACTCTTTTCTAACTACATCTTTCTTTGGTTATTCAAGATATATGGGTATTACTTAGATTAGATGACTTCTAACTAACTTAGATAATGCACATATGATTTTTTTATTATGTTGATGACTAACATGTTCTTGAACCTTCCTTAATGATTATTTGTGTTTATTTGACTTGATTATATGTTCAATCTCATGGGTATCTTTGTCACACCCTGACCGACGGTAAAATCATCGAGGCGGATGAATGTGAATTGATTGTTCATAACTCATGGAATTAACTAAGTTGAAATAATATTAAATGTCATTTTCATTGAATAATACAAATCAAATAATTTATTACAATTCAATAAAGATTCAAATAACATAATAAAGTTTTTTCTATAAATCTAGGTCCAAGTCCTATATAAGCATGAAGAAGTCCACTAAACATTATTCTGAAATAATGTGAAAAAGTAACGAGTCAGCTAACGAATTAGTCGGTGAGTAACCACAGGTTTGCATACATATATATATTGATTGAATGATTGCAAACAATTGAATTCACATAGCAATGTCAAGACTTATAAGTGCAATAGTGTAACATAAAAGAAAAACAAACACAATCAAACCTAATTATTAAATTGACTCAGTCCAGAAATGAAGCCTTATAGAATGAATGATTCCGGTTCCAATCACCACACAACTAAACAAACGGGGTGGGTTTGTCAAACCAATAGATCTATCATTGTTATCGTGGTTGCACGAATTAATTATTGTTTTCTCATCTACTTTATCTAACTATGCACACATAATCGCAATTAATAACGTATCATGTCTTGAAATGAATTTAAAATAAAATAGAATAACAATGATATTGAATCACATGATTTGCCCAAAATATAAAACACATAAGAAGGACAAGAGTGCTCACATGGTATAATAATATGGTTTGAATAATATACAAGATTAGAAACCAACGGTTTTTTCACGGATTTAACTATGGAATGGTGTGTTAGATTAAAACAATATAATGATTGAAGAATATATATGAATTAGGGTTTTAATTGTGATTTGAGGGTTTTAATAGTTAGTTGAAAAATAATGTATTAAAAAATAAAATAAATTGATAAAATAACTAAGATTATAGATAATGAAAAATTAGTGAACTTATATTGTTAAGTATTATTTAAATATTTAATTATAGTGAGGGATTAAATAATGTTTGAGTATTAGAGTGGGAGAAATAATTAATAATAGTTAATTATTTAGCTTTGGTCAAAAATATATAATATAATAATTTACTATTCAAAGGATTTTCAAGAAATTGAATTAAAATGACTCGAAATAGTTTGAATAAAATTTATTACCTATAAATAAATTTATAATACTCTTATATCATTTATAATCTTTTATAAATAGTAACAATATAAAATTAAAACTTTTTAGTAGTGTTCAAAAATTACATATTACTTCATTGGTCAAAGTTGTTTAACAAAATAATTCATTTATAATAGATTGCTATTTTTTGCAATTTAAAATGTGAAAGAATAATGTTTTAGAAACAATATAGGATGCCCGGATTTGAACCCGAGTTTCCTGTGTGGACAATGTGTGTGTTACCATTAGGCTATAAGCCGGAATTTGTTTAAAACCTTCTAAAAATTTTATAAACATTTCATGCTTAATTCCCTCAAATACACATTAACCCTATATTAGATTTGGATCAAATTGAACCTCAATTTAATTTTGTTGATCAACAAAAGATTAGGACTTTTAATACCCATGTAAAATCTAGTGTGTGTAGAATTACCTAAATTAATATTGATTTGAGTGGAACAAGTATAAGAAGAGTCACGATCGAGATGCTATCGAATGGAGTTGATTCTGGATAATTTGGTTCGATTCTAGATAATTTGGTTCAATTCAAGGATTGTGAAGCTTCTTATGGTGAATACAGATGTAATTTATTATTCAATTGAAAGATATGATGCTCCAAAGGAAACAAACGGATCAGTTGTAGGTCGATCAAATGGTGATGATCGATAAGGGTGTTTGGGAGTTTTCTAGATGAATTTTGATGTTGCTATAGATTCAAGGGATCGAATTCATTGTTTGCCATCGATTATAAAGGCTTGATTTAGTCCGTTTCATGTAATATGGTTTCAATGTTATGAATACGGGTTCAGTTTTGAGTGCACCTGCTTAACAGTCAAATAACTCAATTGAAACGGGTATCGTGTTTGAAACGGGTTCAACATAAGTTAATATGGTTTAATTGTGTTTTAATTGAGTGTTTGGGTGTGTGAGGCTCACTGGAGTTCGGCTGGAGGAGTGGCCAGAGGTGGGAGGGTGTCGACGGTGGGTGGGGTTGGGTTTTTAACAAATTACAAATTTGGCCCTTGTAGTTTTACTATTTATTATTTTATGTACAAAGTGTTTAGTTAACTTTCAAAAATTACAATTTAATCCCTTAACCTATAAAACTTAAATTTTCATATTAAATTAAATTGTTAATTTATAAAACTTACAATCATTATATATTTTATAAAAATTAGTGATTCATTTACAAAATGGCTAAAATCTTATAATAGATAAATAAAACTTTATAATTTTATAAAATTATTTTATGAATTATAAAATTATTATACTTTGATTGAATAATGAAAATTGGATAAAAAATTCACAATGATGATTAAATAACACATATATATTGCAATAAATTTCAAAATGTAATTTCCTGTGTATGAAAGTTCAAGATGGGTTTGGGTTTGGGTTTATAGCTTGTAAATGGGCGGATGTTACAATATTACTATATTATGTTGGAACCTAAAGAGTTAAGGTATTTATTCAAGAATATGGTTATGGATGTGTGTGTTCACCATATGTGACAGGGAATGGTGGATAGAGATTGGAACATGTAGGATTGTTTTTCAATGTGTTCCGTAGTGTACACACTTTAAAAGAGTGTTATATTCATTGTGAAGGCCATGTAGCATTATGTACGTAGGATTATGGTTTACTAGTGTAAATTTGAAGATAATATATTTGTGGCATGATACTCACAAGTAGAAGAACTTCATGATCTCGTCTTTATTACATGATTTGATGTGGTTAGTATGTGTTTATCATATCAACATTTCAAAGGATTCTAATTAAATAACTTTAACAAGAGTTTATTGCACCTCTGTATTCAACATGATTGTATGATGAAAATTAATGAAATGACTTTAGGCGTTTATTAAGTTAAGATCATTTAACTTTTCCAAAAGGCATATGATTACGTAGCAATGACAGGGGTCTACTCTACTTTCGTGTTACAAGTGTATATAATGATTTTATCATAAATTTGTGTAAGTTGTCATCGTTTGGCTAGAAGTTCAAAGTTTAAGTGGACACTTCTTTTTTATTATATTTTCTAAAACTTATTCTTTTTATTTCTTTATGTATATTTTACTTTAAAATATTCAATCATCTATGTTTATCTGCTGAATAATTATAAGGCTTTATTATCAGTAGCTATCGTACTCTTGAAATGATACTTGGTTCTTGCAAGAGCTATGTTGCATATATCATAGGTACACTTTTTTATTTGTGCATAATTTATATCTGTGATGAAAAATTATTTCTATAAATTATAAAGAAGTTTGTTTGGATATGTGATATATATATACACCTCGCACATATAATTCACACAAATGATTATAAACCTTGACTGTAACACTCGGTTATTCTTTAAAAGTTATTAAAGAAAGAATAAAATAAAGAAAAAGAAAGAAACCCCATTTTACCCAAGTTGAGGGGTTATGTATCTGGAAAAGGACAAATCTTTAAAAAGTTGGTGAATTAAACCACTTGGCCGCCCATGTTGCCTATTCACATCAACTCTCGGGTTTTGAAGAGAGAGAGAGAGAAAGAGAAGGCTGAACTTCGAATATTTTGAAGAACAAGAGCATAAGTTTGAATTCAAGGTAAGAATTCATGATTTTGAGATGTTCTTAACTAGCCTTAGCCTCGATTATATGCTTATGTATGTTTATATGTGTTCGGGTATGTTTTTGGTGGGTTTCTAGGCGGTGGAACTCAATTGCAAACGGGTTTGAAGAAGTCATACCCAAGAGGCTGTTAAGGTGAGTTCTAGAACCCCCTTTTTACTTGTTTTAAACTACTTTGGGTCTGGAAATGTATGTATGGATGTTTTTATAAAAGTTAGGTTTCATACCTGTATGTATGTATGTGGGTGTTTACAGTTGGGATTTGATTTTGGGCTATGTATGTGTTTGATGATGTTATGGTTCTGTTTCTAGGCTTAGGGTGTATGATTTAAGCTTAGAACATAATAGATGATGATTAGGGACTGAATTATGATATTTAAGTGTGTAATAAACTGCCCATGCGCTTAAACAGTGACGCATGCGCCCAACAAAAATAACAGCCTAAGTGTCCCATGCACCCAAAACCTCATGCGCACGTATAGTACTCATGCGCCTAAAAATAGGCTGAAATTTACTAAGTGTTCAAACGTCCAGACAGCTCAGAAATGACTAAGTGTTGCCCATGCGCCCCATAGTGCTCATGCGCCTGAAAGCTTGCCATACGCTTAAGTGTTCCCCATACGCCTGAAAGGCCATGCGCCTTCATAGTGCTCATGTGCTTTAAGACTTAGGAATATTTTTTTATTTTGCGAAAAAGTGAAATGTAGGCCTTAACTTGGGAGGTTTCCGGAGGCTATATAAGTTGAATTTTTGAGGTCATAGATGATGAGATGGGTGATGTATGATATGATTTGATGAAGTATGAATGATACTTATGCATGATGGTATGTATGATGTATGTATGTATGATGGTGCCTTGTATGGTGACGTTTGTATGTTCATGTTGATGTTCCTTATTAGGTATGATTATTTTCCCGTTGCTTTACGTTAAATGTTAATGAATGAAATGAGAAGTATTATGTAACGTAAAGTGGAAGCTATGAAAAGAGGAACAAAATGAAAGAATGTATGCATTAATGAATTCATGAAAGTATGAAAGTCTTGCAAGCAACGTATGGAGGTTCACACCCAATGAAGGGTGTTAGCTCAACTGTGTGCGGGTTAGCTACCCCAAAAGGATGCACATTGGAGTCCAATCCTTGTGATTGACCATATGTATGGGACCCTTACCGCTGGCCCTAGGTACTGGAGTCAGCTTTGTGCACAATGTTCGAGGTCTATGAAAGACCTTAGGCCCAGTAACCAGCTTCGTGCATAATGTTTGTGGTATAGCATATGGCATTGATCCGAAATGAAAGAGAAAATATAAGTGGTGAATGTACTTGCCCTAGGTACTGGAGTCAGTTTCGTGCATAATGTTCGAGGTCTATAAAAGACCTCAAGCCTAGTAACCAGCTTCCTGCACAATGTTCGGGGTATTGTACATGTCATCAAAAGTAATGAACGTACGAATGAAAGTAAGAAAGTTATGTATGAAAGTGAATGAAAGTAAACGAAAGTGAATGGTAATGACGTACGATGAATGAACGAAAGTTAACGAACGAATGATGAAGATAATAATGATATTATCTATGTGTACGTATGATGTGTGATCATGTACGAAAGTAAAGAACGGTTTTAAACGAAAGTAAAGTATGTTTTATTTTAAAACTAGAACTCACTCGGCAACGCTGATTTTTATGTGTTTCCAGTTGGCAGGTAAAGGTTGTTGAGGATGGCACAGGGCGGCTACTTGGCTCGTTTTGGATGGCATTCTTTTGTATAATGTTTTTGCATTATAATGTGAACAAACATTATTTTGTAATGATGTTGTATTATTTTGCAAAAGCGTTTATTGTAATGAAATGAAATGTTTGTTTTAATGATTCCGTTGCAACGCTTTAGTTAAGATAATGAAAATGTATCTTTTATGTGCGATGATTGACCAGCTATGAGCATCCCAGGAATGGGGCCTTACAAGTTGGTATCAGAGCCAAAGTTTAAGTGTAGCGGGTAAATTTTCAAAAGAAACCTAAACTGAAAATGGATGGAAAGGGAAGGGATGCCAGTCTGAGTAGCTGCATGCCATCAGGTATTTTCTTAATGTTAACCGACATTATGTGCGCATGTTATGTGGTTTATGCGTATTAGTAGATTTGGATATTGATGTAGTGAGGATAAGTAATGCTTGGGGTATGAAGAGTAAATTAAGTGGCTAATCACAACGTGCAACTTTAATTAGGGACTTACTATACTTGCCATAAACTGAACTATTCCCTTGAATAACCGTGTAAGTGTTTGCATCTTATAGTGTGTTTAGAGGATGGCTGGTGGTAGATCATCGAAGGCTTAACTTGGTGGAGGTCATGGTGGACGTGGTACTGACCCACGGGTCACGAGAGGAAGGCCTAGAGCTGAAAAGGTGGTTCATGAAGAACCCCAGACCCCTCATCCAGAGGGCGGAGACGAGAGTGCTAACTTGAGAGCTTAGTGAAGGAGGCTATTATGGAAGAGGTGCATCAGGTCATGCAAACGATCTTACCGTCTGTGGTGACTAAAGTGATTAAGGTTGTAAGAGAAGGAGAAAGAAGGGAGAGGAATTGGTCCTCGAGAGGACGGGAGCGACCGGAGACTGAGATGGGTCTCTCCGATGATGATGAGGAGGAGAAGGAGCCTGTGCAGGAAACGACACGAGGCTATAACTACGGTGCCTTTCAAAGATGAAAGCCCCCTACTTTTGTTGGTAACGGCACTGCTGCTGCTGCTCACCGGTGGGTGAGATAGATGGAAGTTGTTCTCGACATCAGTGAGTGCCGGGAAGATCAGGAAGTGAAGTTTGCCACCCACTCATTTGTGGACTTGGCATTGTGCTAGTGGGACAACATTGTCCAAGTTGAGGGTAGTCGGGCTATCGTAAGAATGAGATGGCCGGAGCTGAAGAAGTTGGTGATCGAGGAGTTCTATCCTCATAGAGAAATGGATAAGGTAGAGAGGGAGTTCCTGCAGCTGGAGGCGGGAACGATGACCCATCAGTAATACACCACCAAGTTCAATGAAATGGCACGGTTGGTGCCTGATCAGGTGACACCTCTGTCACGAAAGATTAAAAGGTATATCCAGGGCTTGCCGGTGGATATCCATAGGCACATGATTGCTGCCCAACCGAGCATGTTTAGGTCGGCAGTTGACTTGGCGGGGAGGTTGTATGATAAAAGGACCATGGTGGTGGCTGAAGGTGGCAAGAAAGGTGGTGGTGATCGGAATTGGAATGGAAAGCAGGTTGGACGTGATGGGGCCACTCCAAGGAACAAAGGTGCACGGGTGGACGACGCCGACGTGTGGTCACATCCGCGTGGCGGAGACAGAGTGTGTGGTAAGTGTGGAAAGGAGCACAGGAGAGGTAGATGGGGTTTGAACGTGTGTAAATAGGGGAAGCCTGGATGGAGAGAGAATGTAAGGCAACGAGATGTTTTAACTATGGCGGGGAGGGCCACATGAGTAGGGACTACAGAAGCCAAGGGTGAAGGTTCGAGAGTAAAGAAGGCTGGAGGAGAAGGGCAGAGGGCGAGTGCCAGAGCGTTCATAATGACACAGGAGGAGGATAGGACGAACCCCAATATGTTGTGTCAGGTACGTTTCTAGTAAACCAAACTTTAGCCTCCGTGTTATTTGATTCTAGTGCTAGTAAAAGTTTTATTTCTGCTTCTTTCTATGCTAAATTTCTTATTAGTAGTAAGAATATAGATACGCCCTTCGACGTAGAAACTGTCATAGGTAAGTCTACCGGGATCTCCAAGATGATAGAAGGTTGTGACGTGGAACTAGAAGGTCACAAGTTTCCTGTGAGACCATTTGTGATGACCTTAGGTGGGTTCGATGTACTCCTAGGAAAGGATTGGTTGGCGGACTACGAGGCGAATATTGTGTGTCGCAAGAAGATGATTTGATTGACAGCGCCTAACGGGAGTTCGGTGACGGTTTATGGTGATCAAGTCACGATGATCCCGAAAGTGGTTTCGATGGCGGTGGCGGGAAAGTGCATGATGCGTGGATGTAGTGCCTTCTTGGCTTTTGTGAAGGATGTGGATACGCCAACACCACAACTGTCCGATGTACCAGTTGTGTGTGACTTTCCAAACGTGTTTCCTGAAGATCTACTAGGAGTGCCACCTGACCGTGAGATCGAGTTCCAGATTGACTTGATATTGGTTGCCCAACTTGTTGCTAAGGCGCCGTATCGATTGGCTCCAACCGTGTTAGAGGATCGTGTACAGGACGATTTACTAACTGATTAAAGTGTAAACCGAATCAAATAGTACAGAATCCTATTTGATTGGTGATCTAATCAGTGAGAACGCATGTAGAAACAATTATGTATTGAATCTAAAGTTAAGAATCGATTAGGAATCGCTCTACTGCGATCTATGAACTTGGAGTATGATCTTAGAGGTCCCTAGACGGCTAGGGTACGTCTGGAGTCGAAGTGTGTTTAATGCTTACGTTTTTCAACAAATTAGGTGGTATTTATAGGTTTAGGTTTAACATTCGAGCGACTGAACCATTAGTATAGTTCAATCGTGCAATTGAGCCATGCGGTTGATCCATTTGCACAATTGAGTGTTTAGTCGTGCGACTAAGTCATTCGCATGAAGTTGCTCAGGCGTATGAACTATTTAGGCGCATCGACACTTAGTCGCATGGTCCATTCGGACGCATGACCACTGTTGGGGCGCGTGGTCCATCCGGACGCATGACAACTTCATCTTACTAAGTTTGAACGTATTCAATATTATTACATTATTTATACTATTTCAAACACCCACAAACTATATAATCAATTCAATATGCGTTAAACAACTCATTAATGAAATATTAAACATTATAATCACAACCAAACATTTACATTTCATTAAGTACCCAAGTATTACATAAGTATAAGACATTAAAGACATATTACATTAAGTTCTGAAACTAGGGACACATGTACCTACAAACTCCCACTTGGACCTAGTTCCATCTAATGTCTTACCATCTTCATAACCTCTTCATAATTCTTGTACTTCTCTTCTCTTGTGACGCCTGCATGTATCTCAAAAGCAAAGCAGATTCGTATCACGTTCTGGAATTGTAGAGCTTGTATAATATCTTGAGAGTCATAGAACAGTCGCCACTTGTACAATGTATATACATCATCTGCAGACAAGTTCGTAAGCCACATAGGGTCAAACACCCTGATGGTTTCCATAACACCATTCTTGTTCAAGACTATGACTGCTTCTCCTGTCCTCCAATCATAGTACCACCATTTGAAGTGTGGAGTGAAGTCCTGTGGCATCTCCCGTACAGGGATCTTTGACATTGTTCACGATAGACTCCACTTCAGCACTATCTTTGGTTTTCCAGTAATGGGATCAACCTCAGACCGTCTGAGATACCTCGTTGGCTGTTGAGGTTTGAATTTGAGTCATCTGGTGCGGTACTCTCTTTTAAGAGTGCAGGATCGTTCAAGGGCTTGAACACAATTACAACACAACAACACAATGAGAAGATTAACTAAACGTTAATCAAACAGTGAACTAGGTAACCAAAGGTGATACAGAGAACACAAGTAAAGCAAGAGACAGAACAAGAGAGTATAGTTTTCAAGGGAGCAGTATATTGCTTTCTCAAGTTCTTTTACAAGTGTTACAAAGCATAAAGAAAGATACAAGAACTTGGAATACTTATACTACAACCTACAGCCGGCTATACTATGAAAGCCAGCTGGATACAATTGACTAGACACTAACAAAATCAATTGTAGGATCAAAAGGCATATCTGCCTTTTGACCTTGTGACTATGACATGCCATAGCTCACATCCTTATATATTACAAAAAGGATAAAGTACATAAAGTGGAAAGTTTCAGACTCAAGACCTCAATGTACAGTTACCAAAAGCATGGACCTTTTCACCAACTCTTGTAAGTTGGTGACTTATCAGAGACGCAGCGGAAAAGGTGCTTTATGGAACAGTACATCAGATAAAGCATGTGTACTAAAAGTCTTCGGAAGAAATCTGTCTTCATAGGTTGAAGCTTCGGAAGACTTTGTCTCTTCAAGCTTCGAAAGACTTCATGTTAGGCTTCGGAAGATATTGGTCTTGGCTTCGGAAGATATTACACTTAGAGTATTTTCTAATGCTTTGTGTAATTCTTCCGAAGCATTCTTCACTTCAGTACTTAGTGCATGTTGCTAAAACACTTAGGCAGTTTTGGGTTGCATCAGACTTCAGGAATCCTTACAAACTCCCCCTAGGCTGATGCTACCAAAACACTTAGAAGATCTTTAAATGTTTGTAGTCTTCAGAATAATCAAGACCATCCCTTTCTTCATTTGATGGTCAGGATCATCAAGACTCTCATAGTATCTTCTCATTTCAAAGAGATCATGCAGAGGTAAGTTGATTATGTCTTGCCATGAGTAGACATTTTCAACACCTTGATCTCTATTAACATTCCATCTTTCTGGATTGGTAGAGTAAGTCCAGGATAAGATGGGTGTCTCAGTTGCTAGAGGAGCCACTTGCATAGGAGTTGCTTGGGCTGCCTCATCATGCACTTCCTCAGGTTGATCTGATTCAGCCTGGGGTGTAGAGGTAGATGACTTTGGCTTCTTCTTTTTAGTCTTTGGTTTAGAGGCCATTTTCTTCTTCCTCTTTAATGTCTTTAACTGAGAAGACTGGTCTGCAGCACCATGTTGATCATCAGTGTCTTTCTCAGTTGGGTGTTCCTCCCTCACAGGTTCAGAAGGAGAGGGAGTTTGACCCTGTCTTGGATCAGAAGATGAAGTTTGCTGAGGCTCAGCTGGAGGTTCTGGTTCAGGTGTCTCTGGTTGTTCAAACTTGACCTCCACTTCAGGTGGGACTTGACTTGGAAGAGAGTGCAAGTCAATGAGTTCACCACTTTTAATCTTCTGCTTGATTACCCTTATATGCTCATCCATTGTAGATAGAGACATGGGACCAAGTCTCCTTCCGGAGAATCCATATGACTTCAAGAAGCTCATCATTCTTTGTCTGTCAGCAGACTTCTTTGCATTCTTTTGAATGATGGCTCTTGACTTTGCAGCTTCTTCCCTTAGATTCCTTTGGTTGTTTTTCTTTCTTTGACTAGCTCAAGCTCAAGTTGCTTTAAGTACTCAAACTCAATGAAGTCATAGGACAGGGGAAGAAGTGTATTTGCCTGATAGAAGCCTGTGGCACTCAGGTAGTTTATCATTTTGATTCTATCCTCTTCTTTATCTACCTGAGGTTCTTGTGGAGCCACATCTTCCTGTGCTTGTGAAGTCTTTTCTGTCTCCTCTCCTCTTTGAACTGGAGAGAGAGTGGGAGTATGCTTGTGAAGTCTTTTCTGTCTCCTCTCCTCTTTGAATTGGAGAAGTAACCTTGCATCCTCTTTCTCCTTTATCTCTCTTGACACTTCCATGTCAGCCAGTTCATTCAACTCTTCTAAGGGGAGGGAGATGATTTCATCAACATCATAGTTCCTGGTCTGTAAATAATTAATCCTGACTGCCTTTTGTTCATCATTTTGAGTATTTGGTCTGGGGGCAGCCCTGATTGCAGCTTGCATGAATTTTGATGACCCAGAAGAACTTTCTCCCCTTAGCCTCCTTTTCCTCTCTCTCTCTTCCTCCTCAATTTCCTCAGGATTCATTATCCTTTTCCTTTTGTCACCAACAGACCTTTGTGACTCAGGGTGGATTGAGGCTTGGCCTTCATTGCTTGGGAGCACTGTATTGTCTTGTAATACCCTTTTCATCACAAAATGTATCAAGGATTTGGTTCTTGAATTCAGTTCCTTGATCACATCTTATGGTTTTGACCTTGTGATCACATTGATTCTCAATCTTTAAGATGAAATTCTTTAGAATCTCAGGAGTCTCATCTTTAGTTCTAAGAAAGAAAACCCAAGTGAATCTTGTAAAATCATCTGTGATCACTAGACAGTATAAGGTCCTTCCTAAACTCATTACACTGGTGGGGCCAAAGAGATCCATATGTAATAAGTGTAGGGGAGTAGTGATGGAGTTCTTTTCCTTAGGCTTGTGAGATACCTTGTGTTGCTTCCCTTTCAGGCATGCAACACAATGATCATCACTTGTAAACTCTTTCTTTGGCATTCCAGTTACCAGATCATGTTTGATTAATTTATTCATATTCTTAAAGTTTACATGGCACATTCTTTTATGCCAAAGGAAAGACTCATCACTATTTGCTTTAGATAGAAAGCATGAAACTTCTCCAGAGGGAGATGTTTCTTGCAAATCCATCTTGTACATGTTCCCTTTCCTGGGGGCTCTGAGCAGAATATGCTCATGAGGAATGACCACTCCAGGCTTGAGAACAATGCACTCATGCTCAGTGAAGAGCATGTTATGACTCTGATCACAAAATTGAGATACACTCAGAAGATTGTACCCAAGCTCCTTAACAAAGTTTACCTTCTCAATGTTGAGCTTACCATTTGTGACCTTGCCCCTTCCATAAATGTAACCACCTTCATTTCCTCCAAAAGCAACTGGTCCTCCATCAATTCTCTCAAAATTATGAAGTAAAGACCTATCGCCTGTCATGTGCCTGGAACAGCCACTGTCAATTATCCAGACATTCTTGTTTGTCTTGAGCTGTTCCTGCACAAAGAAAATGATTAGTTACATTTGGAAACCCAAGCCTTACTTGTCTTGGGTTCAGTAAGTGTAATAGAAGGTAATGCAACAGTAATAGATCCTATGGTTGTACAGAGGGGATCTTCAGCTGTTGTTGATGGAGAAACCTCAGTCATTTGGTCTTTCTTAGACTTCACACCACCTTTGGAGTCTTGGACTTGACCTTCAAAACCTTAGAAGCTTTTGGAGCTTCACAAGTTTTAATGACTGACACTTCGGAAGAATCTACAGTCACTGCAGTAGACTTTAGTACTTCGGAAGAACTCCTTTCTTCCGAGACCAACTTTGCTTCCGAAGGTAATTTTCCATTACCTTCTTCTTTGATTTGGAACTTCCGAAGGAAACAGACTTTCCTTCCGAAGCTTGAGACTTCTTGAGATTCTTTGAAGTCTTTGTATTGGTCATGTGGATAGTACTTTTAGGATTGTATGGACAATCCTTGGCAATATGAGAAGTACTTTCACATAACACACATCATTTTCTTCTTTAAAGAAATCTCCTTTTGAGAGCAAGACTGGCCTTGGTCACACCTTTTTCACCTTCATCTTGGTAGATGCAGATACAGTTCCCTTGGGCTGTGAACTGTTCTTGGAATTTGATGGTCCAGGCTGTGCAGCAGTGGTACACAGCAGCTCAGTCTTCTTATTGTACTGAGATGATTTGAACATGAACCAGAACTCTTGGCTAAGAAGCTTTGGTGGATGTCTTCAGTCCTTATTGCTTTGAAACCTGCAGAGATGAACACTTGTTTCTGCTTAGCATCAAAGGTAGCCTTGATTTCTTGAGCCTTCTTTGCTTTCCTTTTGCTCTTCCTGATCAAGTTCTTTCTCTTGGACTTGGTCATCACAGTTAATTTCTTCTCCTCAGAAGGATAGTGGCCCTTGGAGGAATCCTCTTCTTCACTCTTCTCAGAGGGATTCCTCACTATCACTTCTTCATCATCCTCACTTATTGGATCTATGAGAGGAAGCTCATCTTCACAAGTTCCACACCTAGGAGATCTTACAGACAAGATTGTGTGTGGAGGAGCTATCTCATTTGATCCCAGTCCCTGTCTATTTTGATAACAAACCTTATTGTGTAGGGATGAGGATATCATGTTCTTGAAGGTCTCTTCTTCAAGAACACTTTTCTCTGCCAGGGTTTTGCTGATCACAAGCTCAGCCTGGCACTTAGTCAACTTAGTGATGAGATCTTGGATCTGAGTTCTAAAATCTGTATGTTCATGTTTAGTACTGAAATGGTTTTCTCCAAGTCTTCTATCTTTAACTTGTAATCATTTTCAGACTTTCTAAAATCAGTTTTTAATATGTTAATGACTCAAGATCAGATCTCATTTCTAGGTTGTAGGACCTGTATCTATTTACTTTAGCAATGCATTCAGGGGAGCAAAGATGTTCTAATACCTTGGCTTCATCATGATCAGCCATCAATGCTTGGTTTGGAGAAGCATCCTCCACCTGAAAACTCCAGTCAAATCCTCCCTCTTCAACAGCAACCGCAGCATGTTGCTTTGTCTTCTCAGCCTAAGGGGTATTGTTGGTGAAGTTTGGTTTGAGTTGTGTTTGACCCCCATTTGCTCTAGGTGCTTACACTCCCTAGCAAAGTGACCCATAAGGTTACAATTGTAACACTTAACTTTGCTTTTATCCAGCCCAAACTTACCACTGGTAGCATTGCTTGGAAATTTTCTTCCTGTCCTCTTGTAGAACTTCTTGGCTCTGTGAGTGAGAAGAGCCATCTGCTGAACTATCTCCATGTATTCCAGGTCATCTGGATGGATACAGTCTAGGTCTTCAAGAGTGAAGAGATAATTTCCACAGCTTTCATCTGCAGACACAAGGCTTGAGAAGAACTTGTCTCTTGGAATGGGCTTCCTTGAGTAAAGTTCTCCCTTGGTGTCAGGGAAGGTGATGAAAGGACCCTTTTGTGAGTTGTCAGGGTAGCATAGGAGATGATGTTGGGGTTCTATGCTGTCCCTTTCAACCACATGAAGGGCTGAACCCATTTGATTGTTAGAGTTGCCAGATGAACCTTGTAAGTTCATCTCCATCTGGTATCCACTGAGAATCCCATATAACTCTGTCAGAGTAAGAGTTTTAAGGTTCTCAGTCCTCTTGATTACCACACAATAGTGTGTCCATTGCCTAGGAAGTGAGGACATGAACTTCCTTACAATGTCTCTGTTCTAAAGAGGAACTCCTCCATCCACAAGGGTATCCACAATCTCAACATACCTGAAGTATTGTTGGGTCATGGTTTCACCTGTTTTAAAGGTGAAATTTTCAAACTGCTGCTTCAGAAGATCTTTCTTGTTCTCCTTGGCTTCAGAGGAGCCTTCATACATCAGCTTCAGTGCATCCCACAGCTGTTTAGCTGTCTTGCACTTCTTAAAACCTCTGTACACAGAGTTTGGGATAGCAGTCTGAAGAGCAGTCATGGCCTTCCTGTCAATCTCTACTCTTTTCCTATCTTCATCTGAGTAGTTGGCCACATCTTTAGGAATCATACCAGCACCGGTAGCAGAGGGGGTGCTAGGTATGAAAGGTCCATATTCAACAGATTCCCACATTCTTGAGTCAAGAGACCTGATGAAGCCTTCCATCCTCATGCACCAGGTGTCAAAGTCATCAAGAGTGATCAATGGGGATTTGTCATGGTTCCAGTCTCCATATCAGTCTTTGAGATGGAAGCCATTTGAAAAGTTTAGTTTTTGTGTGTGTGAGGGATCTTAAGATGGTTAGATCTTATATCACGAGCCTGAGCGCTCTGATACCAATTGCAGGATCGTTCAAGGGCTTGAACACAATTACAACACAACAACACAATGAGAAGATTAACTAAACGTTAATCAAACAGTGAACTAGGTAACCAAAGGTGATACAGAGAACACAAGTAAAGCAAGAGACAGAACAAGAGAGTATAGTTTTCAAGGGAGCAGTTATTGCTTTCTCAAGTTCTTTTACAAGTGTTACAAAGCATAAAGAAAGATACAAGAACTTGGAATACTTATACTACAACCTACAGCCGGCTATACTATGAAAGCCAGCTGGATACAATTGACTAGACACTAACAAAATCAATTGTAGGATCAAAAGGCATATCTGCCTTTTGACCTTGTGACTATGACATGCCATAGCTCACATCCTTATATTACAAAAAGGATAAAGTACATAAAGTGGAAAGTTTCAGACTCAAGACCTCAATGTACAGTTACCAAAAGCATGGACCTTTTCACCAACTCTTGTAAGTTGGTGACTTATCAGAGACGCAGCGGAAAAGGTGCTTTATGGAACAGTACATCAGATAAAGCATGTGTACTAAAAGTCTTCGGAAGAAATCTGTCTTCATAGGTTGAAGCTTCGGAAGACTTTGTCTCTTCAAGCTTCGAAGACTTCATGTTAGGCTTCGGAAGATATTGGTCTTGGCTTCGAAGATATTACACTTAGAGTATTTTCTAATGCTTTGTGTAATTCTTCCGAAGCATTCTTCACTTCAGTACTTAGTGCATGTTGCTGAAACACTTAGGCAGTTTTGGGTTGCATCAGACTTCAGGAATCCTTACAAAGAGCTGCTTCAAACCATCCAGACATCTTGCGTGGATCAGCGTATAGCAATTTCAGCTTCGCTAACTGGTTCGCTCAAATCCAGGAAGAGTCTTCAGGTCATGAGGAAACCAGAAGTACTTGATCCTTCTCACGTTTAACTGCATAAACATTGAGTCTTCGAAATATGCCCCTGCAATGATTTTGCCTGACACCTTATGATGTTTCTTCACTTTGTACAGCTGGTGTAGACAGTCGACTTTGAAGCACTACATTGGGCTCTTATCTCTTCAAAGCATGCAGCCCACTCAGCCTTTCTGATATTAACTTCAGCATCCGAGGCTTAGGCCTTATCTTCAGTCTTGTCAGGCTCTTCTTCCATTCTATCTAGAGTTTCAAAAGTTTCATGACAAGGTTGTCGCCCAGATTAGGAACAACATTACCTTCACTATCAGTGTACTCTAGATAGTGTTGGTATGTGACATCTTCTATCTTGATCTCATCAACATCGTTGAGCTCATCGTCACTTTCAACTTGGACTGTTGGAGCATCCTTAACAATCTCATCAGGATTTAGCTTGAACTTTTCAGCAATTTGCTCGTCAGTGAGATTGTGAATGATCTCTCCTTCTTTAGGAGTGTACATCACCGATCTCCTGACTATTCCCTGTAGATCAAGAATCATCATGAGCTGAGTCTTGATCTGTTGGAGGGTAGCAACATCATGTTCATCCCTCTGAAAGTTTGGATCTGCTTGATGTATACATGTAGCACAACAATCATTAGTTAATAATCAAGACAAAAATACCAACATTAAATATAAACATTCCTTACATTAATGTGATACAAGATTCAAATACATATGATTTAAATAACAAAAACATCTAAGTATTACTCTTGTCTTGGACATATGCTCCTCTGCTGACGGGGGGATGTGGAGGACTTTGATCTTGTGCTTTCTTCGTCCTCCTTTCACTTGCAGATGTGGCACCCGCAGCAGATGTGTCATTCATCACATCCACCTCATCATCCCGCATCATCACCAACTCAGTATCATCCTCAATGTCATCCCATCATCATCATCATCACTGTCAGCATCACCATCATCTCCATCTCCTTCCTTGATCTTTAAGGGCTCGTCCTTTGATCCCTTGAGCCGCAGCATGATGGTCTTGTTGGTGGTCTCCAACACCTCTATCCTTTTAGCTGCTTGGGCATGCTTCTCCTGGAGTTGGGACATCTCTACGCGCTGTGCATCCATCAGTTGGGCCTGCTGCTCTATCTGTTGTGCCTGCTGAGATATCTGCATAGATTGAGCAGAAGGTCTACTAGCTGTCGAATCTAAGCAGTCTTCTCGTCATTGGCAGCCAACAGCTTAGCACCATATGATTAAGTGCCGAGAGCTGTTCCTCTACCCCACTAGGAGGTAGAGAGGATCCAGATGGGTAGGAAGGGTTATGACGATGGTCCGGCATGGTGGCTAGTGGTGATGGTGGTGGCAGTGGTGAAGATTGGGGGTGGTATAGATGAAGGTGGTAGTGGAGTAGGTGTGGTAGATGGGATAGCAATAGTGGTGGTAGTAGGTGGATGAGTGGATGTAGGTGGAGTGATGGTAGATGGTGGATGAGTGGATGTAGGTGGAGTGAGGGTAGTTGGTGGAGTGGTGAAAGTAGTGGTGGTTATGAAGATCGTCCTCCCCTCTTCTTCTTCAATCCGTGGGGCTGAGCCATCCTATTATTCCTCGATCCCTCGAGGTGGATGCTCCCCCTAGAACACTGCTTGGCTGATTAGGAGCATAAGTAGGAACAATGTCAGCCTCTCCCGATCCGCCAAGGCGTTCACCAACCGCCCGGAGCCCTCGCTCGGTGGCAACAACCTTGCTTCCCACCATTCGAGTCAGAGGCTCCTCGTCTGACTCCTCCTCATCAGGTTAGAAGTCCTGATGGAACCTGCAGCCTCTGTCTCCCTTGGATGGGTGCTGGAGATGCTATATCAGCTGTGGGAGCCCTCGGTTGAGTAGGCCCGCATCTCCACCATCACCACTGTCATTACCGTCGGAATATCATCCGAGAGCACCAGCTGCTCAACATTAGAATCACTGTCCGCATGGCGCCATTTACGCCTCGCCGGCACTACGTAATCCTCCTGGGCCAGATGCCGAACAATCTCCTCATAGGGGGCTTAACCTGCTTCCCCCTATAAACCTTCATACGACCCAGTGTGGTGTCGTCCATCACCTCAGAAGCTACAACATCCTCCTTATCCTTAGGCAGAAACGGTATTTTCTGATCAATAATCATCTGGATGAATCGACGGTACATGCAGAACCCCTCCTTCCATTTCCCCTCAATTTTCTCCACTCATTAGGCGAAGATCATCTTGGAGAAGCTGAACGGGTGGTTCAGCACCAACGCTACATAAGCGTTCTGAATCTGGTCTGAGAGCTCGTCGAACCCTCCCTTCCGAGACGCTATACACTGCAGCAGCACATGGGCGAGGGTACTTGAACTGGGGGCACAGGTTGCTCTTGTTGAGCACCCCTGCGTTGATGTCCCCAGAGTACTTAGCTCGCATGAAACATCCTCGAATAGTAAGGGGATGCAATCGGGGGGGACAGTCAGCTTCATCCCCAAACTCGAGAACTGTCCGAAGATCAACCTCAGTGATCTCAATTGCCTCTCCAAATATCGAGCTCCTAATGCGATGGGGCTCTGAGGATCTATCCACCACAGCGCTTTCCCAGAAAGCCTGTTGGACTGAGCGATAGGGAGTGCAAGGAGTCGAGATGGCACGGAAGATCCTCGATCTCCGTAGAAAAGTAATAATGCCAGAGAAGTCTGAAGCATTCCTCTAGGTCAGATCCAGATGAGCACAAATATTGTGCTTAGTGCTCATTGGCCAACGACTCGTCATCTATGACACACTACAAATAAACATTACTGTAAGTCAATGTGTAACAAGTTGAGTCATTTAACTAGACATCTTCTGTTCTCTCGTGCGAAAGAGCTGTGCGACTAAGAATTGGTTATGCGGTTGGCCTCTTTCGTACGACTAAACATGCGACTGGGGTCAGTCGTATGCTATTCCATGTGATTGAACCAGTTGTGCGACTGAGCTCATTCGCATGGGGCAGTCGTGCGATTTAGCCATACGCTTATCTCAGTCATGCGATAGAGGTTCATCTGGTTGCCCATTCGCATGACAGACTGATGTTACATTCAAATTTCGATTTGAGCAAAATTCGATGTTAGACTTGTAGTTTGGCTCATTAGACTCGCATATGTCCGATATAGCACCCAACAACCTTAATTTTACACTGTACTAAGTTTAATTAGTTTCCTAGACAAACAAAGTTTCGGTTCTTGTTAGGGCTCAAATCGGTCATTTTAAGTTCGAATCAGGGTATAGATGAGTGATCACACCACAATTTACCTGAATTTCAACTGGAAGTCGTTAGAGTGCAATAAACAAGGTCAAGCACAATAAACGAAAATTTGGCAGAGTATAGGTAAGTCGTGCGATTTGGGGGCGATTTGGGAGTGATGATTGACTGCGACTTCCTCTATTTATATACTAGGGTTTACTTCAGTCGTACGACTGAGCCCAGTCGCATAGTTGATTCGGGCGACTGAAGATCAGTCATGCGATTGGCATAGTGGTCACCTTCAGTCGTGCGACTGGAGATCAGTCGTGCGACTGTGTCATTCGGTCACTCTCATCCATACGATTTGGTTCATTTTGTGATTCATCATGTGATTTTATTCATGCTTATTGTCCAATCGCATGTATGGCCCATACGTGTGGGTTAATCGTGCGATGGGCTCATTTGTATCCTCCAATCGTAGACTGGTCCTTACTCATGGTCCAGTTGTGCGATTGGATCATACTCATGGTTTTGACTTTATGACCATTTTGCACTTAATTCCTTTTAACTTTTAATTAGACGTTTTAAGCACTCGATCATCTCAGACATGGTCATTTTAATCTTGAAAACTTTGATCACCTCAGACGTGATCCTTTTAAAAGCACTTTGTCACCTCAGACGGACCATTACATTTGAAATCCCTGTGGTCACCTCAGACGTGACCCTTTTTGAGTGATTAACTTCCCTATCAACTTCCATGACATAGTACGATGTTTAACAAACTAAATAAAAAAATGATATGAAAATAAAAGATTAAACTGAATACAAAACTAAACTTGGTTTTGACTTTTTGTGTGAGGTGTAGATCTTAAGATAGAAATCTAATGGATTCGGTTCCAGAATCGGCAGCTTCAATTATTTTTTACCATAACTGGACCAATTCAAATTGGAATCATACAGGCAAGCCAAATCATTTGGGACATGTTATCAACACCTTATGATGCTCAATTCTTGTTTTCATCTAGAGTCGTTAGCAAGTTTAGGAAATCATACTAGTGCTATTAGATCCCACCTTGATTTGGACTTTCAAGAATTGCAGCCATGATGATTGTCAGTATACTGGTCCTCTTAAATCCATACACAGACTTTTGACACAGATTGGTGATAGTTGAGGTTTAATTATTTCAACAAGCATTTGTGGATCCCACACTTATATGGTAATCAACATTCCTCAGGAGATTTTTTAGTGGTCTCAGGGTAGTGTCCAAGAAGAAACTATTCATAGAGCTTTCAAAGAGAAGCCAAGCCTCAGGTCAGTGCCACCGGATAGCAGAGAGGTGGCAAACAACAATAAATTCTAGAAGATATAGATTATGTTTATCCTCAGGGCAGTGCCACCGCACAACAGAGAGGCATAACCCTATCTTCTTGTTTGAGTAATTTTATTCTTTTTGCACAGATCTCACCAACAACATAGTTATTAGTTTGATTGCTTTTGCATTTTTCCATGTGCTTTTTCTCATACTTTGGTCTTACGCACACATTAGTGGCGTTTATTTTGCTCGTCACCCCTATTGGAATCTTGTTGATTGTGTTACCAGGGATAAGGTGTTACCCGCAGCTAGTCAAACATTTTAGCTTAATCTTGAAATCACCAATAAGGTCTAATCATCTATTGTGTTGAATCTACCGACATGTCATCTGTGGTCTAACAACCTCTAGGTCTACTTTCTTTGTGTTACCTTAGTAGTACCTAGTTTTACTATCATCTTTCCTTTTATATTACTCAGACTACATAGACTTATACTTTGAACTTCGTATCTTATTCAATTTAATTTTTTAAAGCCCTAAATGGTGCGTTCCTGTGTACTATCATATTACAGAGATTGAATCGGTATCACAAATATGATCTTATGTTTATCAGCAAACCTCTCCTCCTCCCTCATTTTTTTATATTACTGCCTAAAACTATTCTCCCCCTAAAATTCTAAAATTGTTAAAGATTAGCGTTTTTAGGATTTTAATAGGAAAAAAAGTAACACCAATTTTAATTAAAAACTTAAAATTAAACAAATAAATGAAAACTTTAACATAAAAGAAAAATACAATACACATCGGACTAAACATGGTCATCTTTAGGAATGACCTCACTTTTCTTTTAACGCCATGACCTCTAAGAGATATAGAAAACGTGGTTTGTCAAAAGCCTTTGTATAAAGGTTAGCGCGTGAAAATCAGTGTTTATTTTTACAACATCGATTAGGTTCTTTTCAAAACAATCACGTATAAGTGATATTTAATTCCGATGTGTTTGGTCTTTGGATGTTGGACCGAGTTTTTAGTGACTGCAATTGCAGCAAAGTTATCAACAAAGATAGAAGTAGAAGAGATTTCAAACCGTAATCCGCATTTGCTGTTGAACCCATATGATTTGTGAATAGCAACTTGCAGCAGCAAGCGTATTCGGCTTCACAGGTTGACAATGCAACCGAGGTCTGCTCTTACACTGTCAGGTTACTAATCTTCTCCCAAAGAACTGACACCCTGCTGAGGTAGACTTGTGCTTCATCTTGCAGCCGCCGTAATCCGAGTCGCTATACACCGTAAGCTCAAAGTCATCATCATGAGGATACTGTTGGACCAAAAGACAACAATGAGCCTGATCAGAAAAACTCTAAGTCCCACAAACATTACAACTGCTGAAGAAGATCACAACAGCTGAAGACATTAGCTGATTACAAGGTCTGAAGACAAAGTCTGAAAGTAAAGTATTAAAGAACAAAGACTGAAGACAAAGTCTGAAGCCATCAGCTGAAGACAAAGTCTGAAAGTAAAGTACTGAAGATAAAGACTGAAGACAAAGTGATCAGTAGTTGTCACAACAGCTGAAGTAATTAACTTCAGTAGTTGTGATGGTTTCCTTTCGTACTTGTAATTACTTTTCAGTAGTTATAGTTTCAGTAGTTGTACTTCAGTGTTTTATGTTTTTGTACTTAAGCATTCTCTGTGATGTAATCAGTAGTTGAGAACATTCTCAGTAGTTTGGCATAGTTTCAGTAGTTTGAATAATTCTGTTATATGTCACTATCAAGTGACATCAGCAGACGTCACATATCCTATATAAGGAATGTTGACCTAGTTGTAAAGTATGACATTGAGCCACCATGAAAGCATATGAGTGAAATATCTCTTTTGCAGAATTCTCTTTTTCTATAACCATTTACTTTTACATTGAATATCAATTGTGTTCTTGTGAATTGTTTAATTCATTGTTCGAATTCCACTGCAATACTCTCTAATTAATCAAACTCAGATCACTGATCCTAACAAATGGTATCAGAGCTGGTTAATCATTGATTGATCTAACAATTGATCATTGAAACTGCTATTCGATATCTAAGTTTGATTGAATTAGCATATTTGCATGAATTGGTTATAGATCATTGAATTTCTGCTGCTTTCGTTTATCTGCTTTGAGTTTTCTCTTGGTTCATATTGAGTTTGTTGTGTTTTTGCACTAAATCAGTTAAAACTTAATTGAATTTGGTTGAATCTGAGAATGACTACTCCTCCTAATGACCCTCACAATACCGGTTCCTCAACCAAGCCTCCGATGCTGGTTAGGACTGAGTATAACATATGGCAACAAAGAATGCTTCATCACCTGTCTGTTAACAGTTCAGGTTGTTGGACATCTGTGGTACATGGTCCACACAAGCCTATGGTGAACAATTTGGAAACCAACCAAATGGTTCCGAAGAAGAAGGAACAATACTCAGATAAGGATCGTAAACTGCTTGAGATTGATGCTAAAGCGCATGGAATTCTGGCCATGGCACTGCCGAATGAAATCTATTCTAGGCTTATGCATCATGAAACTGCTCATGACCTCTGGAATGTATTGAAGGAACAATTTGGTGGAACAGATGAGGTCTTAGCAAACAACAGAGAAAGCCTTGCCCAACAATATGAGACATTCTCTCATAGGAAGGGTGAGTCACTGACTCAACAGTTTGAGCGTTTTTCCTGTTTGATCTCTGAGCTGAAAATGGTCAAACATGAATACACTAATAGTCAGATGAACAACAGATTCCTCAGATCACTGCCTGAGAGATGGGACACATATACCATTGTCCTACGCTCCAGTGCAAATCTGGATAGTCTATCTCTACCAACTCCATGGGAAACTGCTTACATTTGAAAGAGAGATAGAGCAGAAAAAGAAAACTGGCATCATCAGGAAAGCTCACTGATGACTTTGTACCAGGGAACACTGCCTTGGTTGGTCATGAGTCAGAATATGGCATCAAAAAGCAATTATGATGAGCATATAGATTTCTCCTCAAACGGTTCAGATCATGCATTTGTTAGTGTTGATAGTCAGTCAGGCTGTAATAGTGACAATTTGTGTTTCATTATGAATGATTTAAGGGGTATTGCGATGATGACTTGAAAAGATGGAATTTTGAGCCAAATGGCCTTGATTATATCAGATCTCAAAAGTTCTACAAGAGAACTAGGTAGGAAAATTTCCAGGACTCTCTGGCAAAACCAAAGTTGGTTTTGACAAGAGTAAGTTGAGGTGTCACAATGCCACAGGCTTGGACACTTTGCAAGAGAGTGTAGATCATCTGGATCTAACTCCTCTGCACCCTTTGTGACTTTTCCAAGCAATAGTCCATAAAACAGAGGGCAACATTCTGCTAGTTCTGGTCATCATTCACAACCTATATCTCCTGCATATTTTGTCCCTCAGGGTCCAATGTCATATCCATATCCCTGCTATTACACAACCCAAATCCGGTTCAAGTTCCTATGCACAACAACCTCAAGCCCTACTGAGCCTCTACCATCTCAATCATCCATCACAACCTCATCACAGCTTCTTCACCCTGGTATTGTGACTGGAGCAGTTTACCAGATGATCTCTCTGGTAATGAGCAATTATTTGCTGGTGATGGTCAACATGGTGGTGAACATCCTTTTGGGAATCTAGCTCTCATGGCCCTGGAATCTACTGATAGTTCATGCTCCAATGCATCTTCATCACAGGTAACCCAGGTATCCTCTGAGGCTAAGGCCAAGCAATGTTCTGAATCTTGCATAGATGCATTTATCTCTATTAGAGAGGCAAATGTAGCTTTAATAAATCAAAATCTAGAGCTTGGGCAAACCCTTCCAAAAGAAAAGCTGAATATGAGTCTGTCCTTAAGGATAAAGATGATAAGATTTATAAGCTAAAATGCCAATTAGATGATGAAAAGGCTAAGCTAGAGGTCATTCTTGAGAACCATAGAGATCTCAAAGAAAAACTTACAGTTACCCAAGTTGAGTGTGACCGCTGGGTATCATCCTGCAAGGGATTTGAAATGCTACTCAGCAAGCAATCTACTTCGAATATGAAGTTTGGAATAGGTTACAACCACATTACACCACCTACAGATTTTACTCTAAACCAATAGTAAAATCTGAAGGTGAAAGTAATTTCCAAACCACATCATCATGTGCATCATCCTCAAGTGATCACCCAAAATCACAAGATGAAATCAGTGTTGATACCTCGGCAAATCAATTGGCTGATGGGTTAACTACTGATAAGCACATAAAGCTGAGTACTTCAGATGTTGTCCCTCAAAGTACCTCAAGTACTGAAGGGCAAGTCACAACATCTGAAAAGCATTTCAAATCAGCTGAAATAAAAGGATTAACAACTGCTGATAGAGAACAGCTGAAGAACAAGTCTTCAGTTGTTACAGATCCTTCAGTACTAAACAAAAGTACTGAAAGGAGGAAAGTACTGAAGAGCACACCTTCAGTAGTTTCCACATCAGCAGTTGATCACTCCAAGATGAAGAATAAGCCATATGAAATATGTGGTAAATTCAATCATCTTTCTGATGAATGTTGGTACAGAAAGGGTTCCAAACTCAACAGAGATAAGCTCATTAAAATCCAGATGGATAAAATGAAAAATGAGTTTGAGACTAAGTTTGTACCACAGTCATCCCTTGTGATAAACCTAAGCCTTCACCAAATCCAAATAGAAGGATAGGGTTTATCATAAAACAGCTGATAGTGTCCTCATGATAAACATCAGACTAAGTCTGTGAATTTTAAGGAGGAAATGGTGGGTCACAGAACTCATCAAACACAAGTACTGATATGTCACAAGAGCTGAAAGCTTTAGCTACAAATCAGACACAACTTGTTATGATGGTTCAGCATTTATAGGGAGAGTTAACCAACTAGATGCACCTGTTATCAAACCACTGAAAAGGCATTCCAAGCCCAATCCAAGGAATCCATTTTAGCACCATCTCCTTCTTCATCAGTTGTTAATCATAAGAAACAAGTTATGGTTAAATCTGTTGATGAAAACAGACCCAAAACCAAAAAGGTTTGGGTCTCAAAACCTAACTAGTTCTTTATGATGAATGCAGGGTTCTTCAGCATGCCAAAGGAGCATCTGGTATGTAGACAGTGGAGGATCTATGCATATGACTGGGAGCAGTTCTCTTCTTAATGACTACTCTCAAGGAAAGAAGGGATTTGTTTCATTTGGTAATGATGCCAAGGTTACATCATCGGGAAAGGATATGTGTCTAATGGACAAATCAGGTTTGATGATGTTAATCATGTGGAGAACCTCAAGTATAATCTGCTGAGTGTCAGTCAGATGTGTGATAAAGGGCATGTTGCACTTTTCACAAGCCAAAACTGCAGGACTCTGTCTTCCCAAGTTCTGAGGCTGATTGACAAGGTATTGGTTGAACATACTCTCCTGAAGGCCAACAGGATTGGAAGAGTGTATGCCTTGGATTTGTCAAAGAAGATTGATTTGAAGGGTCATCCTTGCCTGTTCTCCAAAGCCTGTCCTTAGGAATCTAAACTATGGCATAGAAGGCTGGTCATGTTAATCTCAAAAACATGAATCAGCTGATCCACAATTGTTTAGTGCGAGGTCTACCAATAAAGGAGTTCCACTGTGATGAAACCTGCACTGCTTGTTTGAAAGGAAAACAGCACAAAGTCTCATTCCCTCCTATTGAAGAACCTAAGCCCACTGCCTGCTTGCAGTTACTGCACATGGATCTATTTCGTCCAGTGAGAGTGATGAGCATGGCAAAGAAGAAATACTGTCTGGTAATTGTGGATGATTACTCCAGATTTGTATGGACTTTCTTCTTGCATTCAAAGGATGAGGTTTCTCAGACGATTATAAACTTTGTGTTGTATGTTAAGAAGCAGTATTCCCTATCAGTCAAGTGTATAAGGAGTGATAATGGAACTGAATTCAGAAACCATACACTTGATGATTTTTATCTATCAAAAGGAATCAAGAGGCAGTTTAGCATCCCAAGGACTCCAGAACAAAATGGAATAGTGAAGGGAAAGAACAGGACCCTAATTGAAGCTGCAAGGTCTATGTTGGCTGACTCTGGTTTGCCATTGACCTTTTGGCTAAAGCTGTTAACACACCTTGCTATGTGCAGAATAGAGTATTAGTAAATCAGAGGTTGATGAAGACTCCATAGAACTTCTACATCATTTGGCTCCTCTAATTTAATTCTTCAAAGCCTTTGGGTGTCCTTGTTTCATTCTAAACACAAAGGATCAACTCCACAAATTTGATCCTAAGGTGGATGCAGGGTATTTTGTAGGTTATTCATCCACATGCAAGGCTACAGAGTCTTCAACTGCAGAACAAAGTTAGTTGAAGAAACCTTGCATGTGAATTCAATGAATCTCCTAAGGATAAAATTCCATAAAACCCTGTGGAGTTGTTTGATCTGGACATACTGCAATATGTTCCTTATCAACCTCCAGCTGTTGCAGATCTTGTGGATAAATCATCTTCTGCAGCAAGTCTTCCACCTGGTGGTACTGAAGATGATGATGATATCAGTACTCACCTTTTCAAGTTTAGTGACCAACTGCCTGAGTCCACTAAACTGATGTTCCTGTAGCTTCTGTAGCTCCATCCACAACACATGCTGATGAGATTTCTGACTCCTCTACATCATTTGACTTGCCATCTAATACTTGGTTTCAAGAATCTGGATCACCATCTGCTGCTGCTGAACCTGCTACAAACACTTGCACTGATCTTATAGTATACCAAGAGCTAAAGAATCACCCCATGTCTCAAATCATTGGTGATATCAATGCTGGTGTCTCAACCAGAAGTCAATTGTCTAACTTCTACTTCATTGCTCTCTTCATCAGTCAGCTAGAGCCAAAGAACTATCATGTTGCTTTAAGAGAAAATGGATGGGTTGAAGCCATGCAGCTTTAGCTACTTCAGTTCAAAAAGCAGCAAGTGTGGGAACTGGTTCCAGTCCAGCACTCTAGGACCTAACATATAGAGATCAGACACCATTTTATTAGGGATTGTTTTGAAAAAGGTCTGATTGATCCAAAGTTTATGCCTAGTGCTGATGAGCCTGCAGATATATTTACTAAGCCTTTGGATAGTTCAACTTTCCAAAACCTTGTGTTAAGGCTTGGTATGCTGCAGCTAGAATAAGTGATAACTACTGATGATCTCAGTAAACAAGTACTGATGATCATTAGTAAACATGTCACAAATATGTACTAATTCTGTTAAACGAAACTAATGCAGTTACAACTACTGATGTAGTTATAACTCCTGATGTCAGTAAAAACAGATAAGTACTAATGTCCTATGAAACAACTGAAATCAGCTAAAAAGTCTGATGAGTAAGTGTTGAGGACAGTATGCAACAGCTGAAAAGCTAAGAATTGACAAAAACTACTGATGAGAATTTTCACTTTAGTCGTTTCCACAACTGTTGTTTCACTCTAAACAGCTGATGACAAAACCATGTCTTCAGTAGTTTCACAACTACTAATGACTAATACCAAGTCCTCAGTTGTTTACAACAGCTGAAGACAAAACCAAGGTTTTCAGTAGTTTCACAACTACTGATGACTAAAACCAAGTCTTCAGTTGTTTTCAAACGTCTGATAGTTAAAACCACGTCTTCAGTTGTTTTCATAACAACTGATGCCAATACCAACACTTTCAGTCGTTTTCTTTTCAGCCTTTTCTTAACCTATAAATACCTGCACTTATAGACAAACGTTTCATTAGCCGTTTTTAAACCTCTCTCTCTTAACAATGGCGACCAAGAAACTCAAACCCCGACACAACTGTGTTGCCTACCTTTCGAAATCGGTCTTCTGGAACAATTTGACACTGCCATCGATCTTATGGTGGATTCCCCATACAGAACAGCCTTTCTTCTCAATCCTACCATATATCCCGACTCCTTATCCCAGTTCTGGACCAACGTCTCTGTAATAACTGGTGAGAATGATAGACAAATCACTCTCCAGTCGTTGGTGAACCAGAAACAGGTACTCATCACCCCCGACATCATTCGCCAAACCCTAAATTTGCATGATGGCACCTATCCTAAAGAATACCCGAAAGGCATCACTGATATGTCTTTTATCCATAACGGGTATGAAGGCGACTTAAGTGCTACAACTATACTTAAAAAGCACTTCCTTGACGCTGAACTACATATCTTTCATATGGTGAATGTCTGCCTTGCATCAAAGACATCTTCTTGGGATCAGATGTCTTCCCGATGCAACAGGTATTGTTCTCTATCCTTGAACACCAAAATCTAAATTTTTCTGAGATAGTGTTCATGGAACTAAAGGATCTAGCTCAGAAACCTGTGCCAAACAGATGGATACTTTATCCCAGGTTTCTGATGGCCATAATTTTGAATCAATTACAATCTGATGGCCTTGTTGGTCAGTCCCTGCTCCAGCTGTTTTAGCTAAGGTATACTCCCGACATAACTCAGACCCTACTCTTAAAGGGGCCCGGATGCTAAAACCCAAGTAGAGGGAACCCACAGCCTCCACTTCCACATCCAAAGTCCCCACCAACCCAAATCCAAAAATCCCAAAAAGGTTACTCAGGGAGATGAGTCCCCTGAGGATGCCATGTACCACAAACGTAGGAAATACATACTGGTTATAACCCCCCAGTTATGTCCAAGACTCAACCTATTGAAGCCGCACAGGTATCCTCTCAACAGGATCCTGTTGCAACCACAATTGGGGATCCCACATTTCTAGAACCTATCTAAATTGAGAGGGTTACCATTGTAGAGCACCTCTCACCCCAGGTGCTATCTGCTTCAGACCAATCTCCACATGCAACCGCCCCTCAAAGCCCAACACTGATAATTGCTAAAGTGCTGAGTCAGTTGCATTCCTCACCCCCTCCCCAGAAACCTACCACTAGGAATACCTCAACCATTAAGGGGGAGGACCAAAATGCTTCTGATAACCCACAGCACAGGGGTTACAATGTTTATTCTCCAAGTGTAGAAACGGAGAATAGAACATCTTGTAAGGCTGTCACTTCTACTGATTTAGCAAATGATCAGGATGACGTTGGTAATATCCATAAGACCTTACCAGAGGCAACTGCCAATGAAGGACACAGTCTTGAGGCAGGAAGTCGCCGGTACCAAGAATAAAGGGCACATGCTTTTACTGATCTACACTCAGAGTATGTACATCCTGATTCTATCAGGAGGTCAGGTGATTCAGCACAAACTGATGATGACCTAGGCTTTTTCTATGATGTATTAGCCCATAATACCATCCTAGAGACTGAGGTGAGCAGACTCAAAGAGTTTCTAGCCAAAATGTATCAGGATCAAAGTCCATCTACCTCATAACCCCACAGATGGCACCTTCCATTGAAGATTCCCTAAACACTGAGCCTACACACTTAACTAAGCCACCAGCCACTACTTTTGGCACCACCTCTCAGGGACAGAACCCCTCTGAGCAGATGGTTGCTATCTTTCAAAATTCCTTACCTCTCATCACTCCCATCATCACTGACATAGTGCATAAAGCCATTGATGAGAGGATATCCTCAAATCTACAACTCCTCATTGATGATGTTGTTCAAAAATCTCTTTTTGCCTTTCAAGCCCCTGATCCCAATGCAACCAAAAAGGGGGAGACTTCCAAGTCTAAGGCAGTGAAAGAAAAGAAAAGAAAAAGAGTTGATGATGACAAAGAACCTACAAAAGAAGGAGGTGGAGAAAGAACTGATCTCAGAACAGCTGATCACATATAAAAGAAAGAAAAGTGTTGAGTCAAAAGCTTATGAAGATAAATCCTTAGAAGATCTTGTCAAAGATGCTGATGAAGCTCACAGCAGATCCATGGATAAAATTATAGATCAGCTCTTTCGACAAGGTCATGACACAGCTACACTAGACACTGAGATCAGAAGGCTGGAAATAGAAGAGATTCAAGCTAGATGGGCCGGTTATAGTGTGTTGGAAAGGGAAAGATTGGAGATAATGATCAGATTCATTGCCAAATACCTTGGAAGATCATTGATAGAGATAAAGGCCTGGCCCAGAGACAGTATCTTGGAGATAACCAAGAAGATCTGCTCTGCTGGAGGCTATAACAAGGGGTTGATAATTGAAGCACTGGATGAAGCAGGTGCGGTGAAGAGAACTGAAATGGCAAAGCTCTCCAAAGCCAAACTCACCACCAAAATGCTAAGTCAGTCTTCTCACACTCCCACTCAAACACTAACCCTTATCTCTAAAATCTCCCAAATCTATCCCTAAACCAAAGCCACCCACAACTCAACCCACAAAACCATCCCTTTACCCCAAAAACCACCTCAAACCTTACCCAATGATGCACCTAGAAGGAGGAGAAGGGTGTTGAGGTAGAAGAAGATGAAGAAGAGGATGATGATGATGATAGTCTGCCAATCTCTGCTGTTCTCAAACTCAAATCACCTGAGCACAGAAGTCAACAAGTGATTACTCCTGACTTGCAAATGCAGATGGCGAAGGTAAAGATTGAAGAAGCAGAACAACATAAACAGCACAATGAGAAGTTTCTCAAGATGGTTGATAAGGATTTCCCTTAGTCCTCATCCATTCAAGAAATGAAGAAACAGGCTCTGAGGCTGTACACTCTTAGACATACCTTTCAACATCAAAAAGAAAGAGTGCGGATCTGGCCAGACCCCAGGGTAAGTTCTAGAATTCATAAGAAGAATATACCAAGTAGATATCATGGCCAAGTGAAGAAGACCTTGAATGCTGCAATTACATTGGCCATGGTAGTCTCACCCTGGGAAATCATTGAAGAATTCAAGAGAGCTCATAAATCCAAGACAACCCCTCAATCTATTCTTGAGAACAAAATGATCAAGAAGGGGTTGTTATACAAAAGACTTGAAGATCTTCAGAAGAGCGAACTCCAGTTGTTGCTTAAAGGCTCTCACCCTGATGAATTTGCTTATAGAGAGATAACAATTGTGGAGTTGAAAAATGGAAAGACAGTGAGAAACCTATCTTAGTATTATGGCCCAGAGTTCTTCTACGAAGGAGAAGCAGAAGAACTCACCAAGGAGGAACAAGTTGTTCTCCTTGAGGCCTATGCTAGTGAGTCTTATAGACTCATTCATGGGAATTAGGTTTCATGGTTGGGATAAGACTCTGTGTTCGGTTTCCCCAAAACAGAGTTCCCTTCCATACTTAGCCAATCAAATGATTAGAAACCTTTTCCCGGCATGTGCTTCAGTGATTACCTCTGAAGCTGATCAAGAGGGTGTTTCTACCAAGAATAAGTGGGATCATCAATAAGTTTAGAGGTTTTGGCTGCATTGGTTCAGGGGGAGTTTGTTAGACCAAAAGAACCAATGAGCCTGATCAGAAAAACCTCTAAGTCCCACAGACATTACAACTGCTGAAGAAGATCACAACAGCTGAAGACATCAGCTGATTACAAGGTCTGAAGACAAGAACTGAAGACAAAGTCTGAAAGTAAAGAACTGAAGACAAAGTCTGAAGCTATCAGCTAAAGACAAAGTCTGAAAGTAAAGTACTGAAGACAAAGTCTGAAGCTATTAGCTGAAGACAAAGTCTGAAAGTAAAAGTCTGAAGAACAAAGACTGAAAACAAAGACTGAAGACCAAAGTGATCAGTAGTTGTCACAACAGCTGAAGTTATCAACTTCAGTAGTTGTGATGGTTTCCTTTCAGTACTTGTAATTTACTTTTCAGTAGTTACAGTTTCAGTAGTTTTATGTTTTTGTACTTAAGCATTCTCTAAGATGTAATCAGTAGTTGAGAACATTCTCAGTAGTTTGCATAGTTTCAGTAGTTTGAATAATTCTGTTAGATGTCACTATCAAGTGACATCAGCAGACGTCACATATCCTATATAAGGAATGTTGACCTAATTGTAAAGTGTGACATTGAGCCACCACGAAAGCATATGAATGAAACATCTCTTTTGCAGAATACTCTTTTTCTATAACCATTTACTGTTACATTGAATATCAATTGTGTTCTTGTGAATTGTTTAATTCATTGTTCGTACTCCGCTGCAATACTCTCTAATTAATCAAACTTAGATCACTGATCCTAACACTCACCTTTTCAAGTTTAGTGACCAACTGCCTGAGTCTGCTAAACTTGATGTTCCTGTAGCTTCTGTAGCTCCATCCACAATAAATGCTGATGAGATTTCTGACTCCTCTACATCATTTCACTTGCCATCTAATACTTGGTTTCAAGAGTCTGGATCAACATATGTTGCTGCTGAACCGGCTACAAACACTTGCACTGATCTTATAGTGTACCAAGAGTTGAAGAATCACCCCATGTCTCAAATCATTGGTGATATCAATGCTGGTGTCTCAACCAGAAGTCAATTGTCTAACTTCTGCTTCTATGCTCTCTTCATCATTCAGCTAGAGCCAAAGAACTATCATGTTGCTTTGAGAGACAATGGATGGGTTGAAGCCATGCAACTTGAGCTACTTCAGTTCAAAAAGCAGCAAGTGTGGGAATTGATTCCTCTACCCCAGGTAAGTGTGCAATAGCCACTAAATGGGTGTTTAGGAATAAAACTGATGAAAATGGGCTTATTGTCAAGAACAAGGCTAGACTGGTTGTACAAGGGTTTTCATAAGAAGAAGATATTGATTATGATGAAACCTTTGCCCCTGTAGCCAGACTAGAGGCAATTAGATTGTTCTTAGCCTATGTTGCATTCCACAATGTTAAAGTTTTTCAAATGGATGTCAAAAGTGCATTTTTATATGGTAAAATAAAAGAAGAGGTTTATGTGTGTCAACCACCAGGTTTTGAGGACAATAAACATCCTGATTGGGTGTATCAACTTGATAAGGCCCTTTATGGGTTGAAGCAAGCTCCTAGAGCCTGGTATGAAACACTTTCAAATTTTCTTCTTAAAAATAATTTCACTAGAGCCTCCATAGATAAAACTTTATTTATAAAGAAAGTGGATCAGCATAAGCTACTTGTTCAAATTTATGTTGATGATATTATTTTTGCATCCTCTGATCCCCAGTTGTGTGATGATTTTACAAGTTTAATGAAACAAAAGTTTGAAATGAGTGCAATGGGAGAATTACAGTTCTTTCTAGGCTTGCAAATCAAACAAAAGGCTGATGAAACCTTTATTCATCAGTCAAAATATACAAAAGATCTTTTGAATAAGTTTGATTTTACAAAATTGTAAGCCATGTTCTACTCCCATGTGCAACACCACACAACTGGATGCTGATCAGAAAGGTAAAGCTGTTGATGAAACACTTTACAGGTGTATGATTGGTTCCTTGATGTACTTAACAGCTTCTAGACCAGATATTATGTTGCAACGTGTGTTTGTGCTAGATTTCAGGCTGCTCCTAAAGAGTCTCATTTGATTGCAGTCAAGAGGATCTTTAGATATCTGCAAGGTACACAATCTCGAGGTCTTTGGTATTCCACTAGACACTGATGGAAATTAGTTGCTTTTTCTGATAGTGACTATGCAGGGTGTAAGTTAACCAGAAAGTCAACTTCTGGTGGATGTCAATTCCTAGGCAACTGTTTGATTTCTTGGCAGAGTAAGAAACAAACATCTATTGCTACATCCACTGCTGAAGTAGAGTACATTGCTGCTGCAAGTTGTACATCTCAGGTACTCTGGCTTCAAAACCAATTATTGGATTATGGCATTACAGAGACTAAGACTCCATTATTAATGGATAGTGCTTCAGCTCTGTGTATTGTCAAGAATCCAGTCCAGCACTCTAGGACCAAACATATAGAGATCAGACACCATTTTATTAGGGACTGTTTTGAAAAAAGTCTGATTGATCCAAAGTTTGTGCCTAGTGCTGATGAGCTTACAGATATATTTACTAAGCCTTTGGATAGTTCAACTTTTCAAAAGCTTGTGTTAAGGCTTGGTATGCTGCAGCTAGAATAAGTGATAACTACTGATGATCTCAGTAAATAAGTACTGATGATCATTAGTAACCATGTCACAAACATGTACTGATTCTGTTACTACTGATGTAGTTACAACTACTGATGTCTATAAAAATAGATAAGTACTGATGTCTTATGAAACAATTGAAAACAGCCAAAAAGACCGATGAGTAAGTGTTGAGGACAGTATGAAACAGCTGAAAAGCTAAGAATTGACGAAAACTACTTATGAGAATTTTCCCTTTTGTTGTTTCCACAAACTGCTGTTTCACCCTAAACAGCTGATGACAAAACCATGTCTTCAGCAGTTTCACAACTACTGATGACTAATATCAAGTCCTCAGTTGTTTACAACAGCTGATGACAAAACCAAGGTCTTCAGTAGTTCCACAACTACTGATGACTAAAACCAAGTCTTTAGTTGTTTTCAAACGTCTGATAGTTAAAACCAAGTCTTCAGTTGTTTTCAGAACAACTGATGACAACACCAACACTTTCAGTCGTTTTCTTTTCAGCCTTTTCTAAACCTATAAATACCTGCACTTATAGCCAAACGTTTCATTAGCTGTTTTCAAACCTTTCTCTCTCAATAATGGCGACCATGAAACTCAAACCCCGACACAACTGTGTTGCCTACCTTTCGAAATCGGCCTTCTGGAACAAGTTTGACACTGCCATCAATCTTATGGTGGATTCCCCATACCGAACAGCCTTTCATCTGAATCCTACCATATATCCTGACTCCTTATCCCAGTTCTGGACCAACGTCTCTCTAATAACTGGTGTGAATGATAGACAAATCACTCTCCAGTCGTTGGTGAACCAGAAACAGGTGTTCATCACCCCCAACATCATTTGCAAAACCCTAAATCTGCATGATGGCACCTATCCTAAAGAATACCCGAAAGGCACCACTAATATGTGTTTTATCCATAATGGGTATGAAGGCGACATAAGTGCTACAACCATACTTAAAAAGCACTTCCATGATGTTGAACGACTTATCTTTCATATGGTGAATGTTTGCCTTGCATCAAAGACATTTTCTTGGGATCAAATGTCTTCCTGATGGCAACAGGTATTGTACTCTATCCTTGAACGCCAAAATCTAAATTTTTCTGAGATAGTGTTCATGGAACTAAACGATCTGGCTTAGAAACCTATGGCAAACAGATGGATACTTTATCCCAGGTTTCTGATGGCCATAATTTTGAATCAATTACAATCTAATGGCCTTGTTGGTCTTGGAGTCCCTACTCCAGCTGTTTTAGCTGAGATATACTCCCGACATAACTCAGACCCTACTCTTAAAGGGGCTGCCCGGATGCTAAAACCCAAGCAGAGGGAACCCACAGCCTCCACTTCCAGATCCAAAGTCCCCACCAAACCCAAATCCAAAAAGCCCAAAAAGGCTACTCCGGGAGATGAGTCCCCTGAGGATGCCCCTGTACCACAAACACAGGAAATACATACTAGTTATAACCCCTTAGTTATGTCCAAGACTCAACCTACTGAAGCTGCACAGGTATCCTCTCAACAGGATCCTGTTGCAACCACAATTGGGGATCCCACATTTCTGGAACCTATCTCAATTGAGAGGGTTACCATTGTAGAGCACATCTCACCCCGGGTGCAATCTGCTTCAGACCAATCTCCACATGCAACCGCCCCTCAAAGCCCAACACTGATAATTGCTAAAGTGTTGAGTCAGTTGCATTCCTCACCCCCTCCCCAGAAACCACTTACCACTGGGAATACCTCAACCATTGAGGGGGAGGACCAAAATGCTTCTGATAACCCACAGCACAGGGGTTACAATGTTCATTCTCCAAGTGTAGAAACGGAGAATAGAACATCTGGTAAGGCTGCCACTTCTACTGATTCAGCAAATGATCAGGACGAAGTTGGTCACATCCATAAGACCTTACTAGAGGCAACTGCCAATGAAGGACACAGTCCTGAGGCAGGAAGTCCCCAGTACCAAGATCAAGGGGCACATCCTTCTACTGATCTACACTCAGAGCATGTACATCCTGATTCAATCAGGAGGTCAGGTGATTCAGCACAGACTGACGATGACCTGGGCTTTTTCTATGATGTATTAGCCCATAATACCATCCTAGAGACTGAGGTGAGCAGACTCAAAGAGTTGCTAGCCAAAATGTCTCAGGATCAAAGTCCATCTACCTCATAAACCCCACAGATGGTACCTTCCATTGAAGGTTCCCCAAACACTGAGCCTACACACTTAACTAAGCCACCAGCCACTACTTTTGGCACCACCTCTCAGGGACAGAACCCCTCTGAGCAAATGGTTGCTATCTTTCAAAATTCCTTACCTCTCATCACTCCCATCATCACTGACATAGTGCATAAAGCCATTGATGAGAGGATATCCTCAAATCTACAAACCCTCATTGATGATGTTGTTCATAAATCTCTTTCTGCCTTTCAAGCCCCAGATCCCAATACAACCAAAAAGGGGGAGACTTCCAAGTCTAAGGCGGTGAAAGAAAAGAAAAGAAAAAGAGTTGATGATGAGAAAGAACCTGCAAAAGAGAAGGAGGTGGAGAAAGAACTAATCTCAGAACAGTTGATCACAGATAAAGAGAAGGAAGATCAGCTGATCACATATAAAAGAAAGAAAAGTGCTGAGTCCAAAGCCGATGAATATAAATGCTTAGAAGATCTTGTCAAAGATGCTGATGAAGCTCACAGTAGATCCATGGATAAAATTATAGATCAGCTCTTTCGACAAGGTCATGACACAGCCACACTAGACACTAAGATCAGAAGGCTGGAAATAGAAGAGATTCAAGCTAGATGGGCCGGTTATAGTGTGTTGGAAAGGGAAAGATTGGAGATAATGATCAGATTCATTGCCAAATACCTTGGAAGATCATTGATAGAGATAAAGGCCTGGTCCAGAGACAGAATCTTGGAGATAACCAAGAAAATCTGCTCTGTTGGAGGCTATAATAAAGGGTTGATCATCGAAGCACTGGTTGAAACAGGTGCAGGGAAGAGAACTGAAATGGCAAAACTCTCCAAAGCCAAACTCACGACCAAAATGCTAAGTCAGTCTTCTCACACTCCCACTCAAACACAACCCTTATCTCTAAAATCTCCCAAATCTATCCCTAAACCAAAGCCACCCACAACTCAACCCACAAAACCAATTCCTTTACCCTAAAAACCACCTCAAACCTTACCCAGTGATACACCCAAAAGGAGGAGAAGGGTGTTGAGGGTGGAAGAAGATGAAGAAGAGGATGATGATGAAGATTATCTGCCAATCTCTGCTGTTCTCAACCTTAAAACACCTAAGCACAGAAGTCGACAAATGATTACACCTGACTTGCAAATGCAGATGGTGAAGGTAAAGATTGAAGAAGCAGAATTGCAGAAGAAGCACGATGAGCAGTTTTTCAAGATGGTTGACAAGGATTTCCTTCAGTCCTCATCCATTCAAGAAATGAAGAAACAGGCTCTGAGGTTGTACACTCTTAGACATACTTTTCAACATCAAAGAGAAAGAGTGCGGATCTGGCCAGACCCCAGGGTAAGTTCTAGAATTCATAAGAAGAATATACCAAGTAGATATCATGGCCAAGTGAAGAAGACCTTGAATGCTGTAATTACATTGGCCATGGTAGTCTCACCCTAGGAAATCATTGAAGAATTCAAGAGAGCTCACAACTCCAAGACAACCCCTCAATCTATTCTTAAGAACAAAATGATCAAGAAGGGGTTGTTATACAAAATACTTGAAGATCTTCAGATGAGTGAACTCCAGTTGTTGCTTGAAGGCTATCACCCTGATGAATTTGCTTACAGAGAGATAACAACTATGGAGTTGAAAAATGGAAAGACAGTGAGATACCTGTCTAAGTATTTTGGCCCAGATTTCTTCTTCGAGGGAGAAGCAGAAGAACTCACCAAGGAGGAACAAGTTGTTCTCCTTGAGGCCTATGCTAGTGAGTCTTATAGACTCATTAATGGGAATTAGGTTTCATGGTTGGGACAAGACTCTGTGTCCAGTTTCACAAGACAGAGTTCCCTTCCATACTTAGCCAATCAAAAGATTAGAAACCTTTTCCCGGCCTGTGCTTAACTGATTACCTCTAAAGCTGATCAAGAGGGTGTTTCTGCCAAGAATAAGTGGGATCATCAATAAGTTTAGAGTTTTTGGCTGCATTGGTTCAGGGGGAGTTTGTTGGACCAAAAGAACCAATGAGCCTGATCAGAAAAACCTCTAAGTCCCACAGACATTACAACTGCTAAAGAAGATTACAACAGCTGAAGACATCAGCTGATTACAAGGTCTGAAGACAAAGTCTGAAAGTAAAGTACTAAAGAACAAAGTCTGAAGCCATCAGCTGAAGACAAAGTCTGAAGCCATCAGCTGAAGACAAAGTCTAAAAGTAAAGTACTGAAGACAAAGACTGAAGACCAAAGTGATCAGTAGTTGAATTGATGAGCTACCTTGTGAACCAGATAATGTTGAATTTGGAGCCGGTGGGTTCAGGACATCATACATCATCTTGGTTGCCAAATCGTCTTCAGAAGTGGAGAGTGGGATGTTGAAGGATTTGAAGAATCCATCATAGTCGAAGAAGAAGGCTGGTCCTTTTCCTGCAGGTGGTGTTGTGTATCTCTGAACATCTACGTTACACCACACTTCTACTTGACCCGTTGAGTTGTTGTAAGTCTCTTGTTCGGTATGTTGTATCCTAGAAAGATCCCTTCATCAGCCTTCTCGGTGAATTTTCCCTCCTGAGTCTTCTTCAACAGGGTACACAGAGCGCCAAACGGCTTGAGATACTCTAAGTTAGGTTTACGTTGTTGTAGTAACTCGTAGCATGTTTTTCCATGGTGTTTAACTACCAGAACTCTATTTAGTGTATAACATGCATTTGCAACTGCTTCATTCCAGAATTGGATAGGTAGTTTTGAGTCTGGTAGCATTGTCCGTGCCGTCTCTATCAAGCTGCGATTCTTCCTTTCAGCAACGTCGTTCATCTTAGGAGTGCAGGCAGAAGTGAACTCATGCACAATTCCCTTTTCCTTGTAGTAAGCCTCCATCCATTGATTCTTGAACTCGGTTCCGTTGTCTGAGCGCACTTGACGTACCTTCAACTTGTATAGGGACTCCAGAGTAGTTACTAACTCTTTGAATGACTCAAATGCTTCTGATTTGGATTTCAGAAACATCACCCAAGTGAATCTTGAGTAGTCATCAGTAACTACATAGCAGTACAAGTCGCTTGCAATGCTTCTTGTACTGACTGGACCAAATAGATCCATGTAAAGAAGTTCAAGAGAAAGTTCGATAGGGTGAACTTTCTTTTCCTTATGAGCCTTCTTCATCTATTTGCCCTTCTTGCACGCAACACAGAAATCTGGAAGTTGGAAGTTTTTGACGTTAACTCCTCTCACTAGATCATTCTGGATCAAGTGATTTATCTTCCGTGGATTAATGTGTTCCATTCTCCTATGCCAGGAGATGGATTCCTTCTCAGTAGCTTTTGACAAGAAGCACTAAACTTCATGATCCGTTGTGAAGGCCTTCGATAGATCCAAGACATAAAGGTACTTATATCTTGAGGAAGACATTAATACTTGATCCTCTAGGATTACGTAGTCCTTCTTCAGGACATAGCACTTCTTATCGTCAAACACTACCTTAAAGTCTTTATCACAAATTTGAGAAACAGAAAGCAAGTTATTCTGAAGTTGTTGGACATAGTTTACCTTGTCAAACTTCACTTTCTGATTTCCCACTTCCCCTTGAGCTATGATGTACCCACCTTTGTTTCCAGCGAATGAAACATGCCCTCCTTTGATTTGTTTGACATTTGATAAGAGAGACTTTTTCTCCTTCATGTGCATGGATGCTCCGCTATCTACAATCCACGTGTTAGTTTCAGCACTATAGCGAACACCCTGCACATTCAATGAAAATGTTAGTTCAGGTTAGGAACCCAAGCCTTTATTGGCTTGGGTCTCCCCGAGGCATCACACATCATAAACTCAACCCATTGACCTTTTGAGGGTGAAGGAAGCTCATATGTCTATTTGTTCTCATTTTCAGATACTGAGGAGGATTTTTCCTTCCATAACCCAGATTTGTGTAAGGCCTGTTTGTGATAAACAACGACTGGCTGATGGATTGAACTTTGTGTTCTCTATCTCTTTTAGGAGGCATCACTGAGTTCCTCTTCAAAGAGCTAGGTTTTGGTTCAGAAACTTCAACTTTCTTCCTCGATGTCTGATAATAAGGACAATGAGACGCAATGTGTCCGTACTCTCCACAATTGTAGTAGGATCTGCTTTCAAACTTACGATTTATTTGTTTTTGTGGAGATGTAGGTGACACACGGTGACCTTATTCACTTTAGATTGAGATACTTCTTGGTTAGTTGTATGGTCGGGTTTTACAAATTAATTGCTTTACCTGGTTTTACATCTTTTACATCTTGTTTACCTGGACTTTGACATAATGCACGTGATTGATTAGATTTAATAGTCCATTTATGTTCAGATTTGACTTTGTTTGAACCTGACTTTAAATTAAACTTTTCAAACTCTTTTTCCAGGTTAACACAAGGCATCATTCCTTTTGCCTTTGAAGTGGCCTCCTCTTGTTTAGTGCCAGATTCAATTGATGTACTCGTGGAATCTAGGTCACTAACAAGAGGAGTGGACACCACATGATCCTTGATGGGGTTATTATTAATTGGTTTGCTTTTGGTATTCATCAAGGTCTCAGGTGGTGGTGGAACCACTTTGTATCACAATCCCTCCCTGTTATTTCTCTCTCACACTAAGTGTTGGACAATATGAGATGAACTTGTCCAACTGTGCAGTTTTTGCTTTAACAAATTAACTTCTACTTCTAAATCCGATTTTTGCTTCTTAGTGTCCTCTAGGGAGTTAAGATAGTACCTAATGTCATTATCTTGGTTAAAGGCTACAACTTCTGTTTCCCTAAGCTGTTTTTCAAAAGGTCTATCTTTTCTTTATAACTATGCTCATTTTGTTTTTAAACTCTGTTTGCCTTAGTGCATAGTTCTAGGTCCTTTTCTAAGTTATCATTATGATCTACTAACCTAGCAAATTTAGAATCAATGCTTTCCCTAAATTTATTACAGTCAAAACAAGCATGATTAGAAAAGAGTTGGTCATTAGTACTTACCTGAGTGGTTTCTGAAGAATCAGCCATCAAAGTAGAATCTGAAGTTTCTGGAGCTAGTGATTCTGACATTGTAGTAGTTTTCACGTCTTCAGGCAGGTAGGTGACCACTGGTGTAGTTTCTTCAGAGTTGGACATCGCGATCTCTACTGCTATGTCTCCTTTACTAGCGGAATCGTCATCTATATCTTTGTAAGGCCCCGCTCCCGGGATGCTTACAGCTGGTGATTCATCGCACGCGAAACATATACTTTACATTTATTCATCAAAACATTGTAGCGGAAAACATAAAACAAATGACATTTCATTTCATTTTAAAAACTTTTGCAAAATAATGCATCGTTTGTTGGTTACAAAATTACATTGTTGTATTACACCACAAAAGCCTTAAATAAATGGATGCCATCCAAAAGAGCTGAGTAGCCACCTCGTGCCATCCTCAGCAACATTTACCTGACAACTAAAAACGTATAAAAGTCAGCGTCGCTGACTGAGTTCTAGTTCTATAAATAAACATACATAAATCGTTATTTATTTCTTTACAGAGTCCATACTATACGTTTCATACGTTCGTGGTCATACATCATACGTACATACTATTAATATCATTATTATCTTCCATTATGTTCATTAATCTTCGTTCATTCATTACATCTTGTGACATGTACAATACCCCGAACATTGTGCACGAAGCTGGTTACTGGGCCTGAGGTCTATCATAGACCCTGAACATTGTGCACAAAGCTGACTCCAGTACCTGAGGCAAGTACATTAACCATTCATCTTTTCTTTTCATTCCGGATCAATGCCATATGCTATACCCCGAACATTATGCACAAAGCTAGTTACTGGGCCTGAGGTCTTCATAGACCCCGAACATTATGCATGAAGCTGACTCCAGTACCTGGGGCAAGTGGCAAGGATCCCATACATATGGTTAATCACAAGGATTGGACCCCAGTGTGCATCCTTCTGGGGTAGCTAACCCACACACAGTTGAGCTAACACCCTTCATTGGGTGTGGACCTCCATACATTTTCTTGCAAGACTTTTTACGTTCGTTCATTCGTTAATGCATGCATTCATTCATCATGTTCCTCTTTCATTATCTTTCACTTTACGTTACATAATACTTTCGGTTCATTCATTAACATAACAAGTAAAGCCATGGAAAGATAAACATTCATCATTATAGGAACATAACATAACATAACATACCAGTCATACATCATCACAGGGCATTATACATACATAACATACATCATGCATAATCATGCAACATCATCATCATCATCGTCCATAGCATGCCCATCATACTATCTATGACCCCAAAAGTCAACTTATAGTCCCCCGGGAATTTCCCAAGTCAAAGCCTACTTTACACATTTTCTCCAAAAATTAGAAAAATATTCTAAGTCCTAGGCGCATGGGTACTATGCAAGCACATGGACACTATTCAGGCGCATGGGGAACACTTAGGCGCATGGGCCACCTTCAGGCGCATGGGTACTGTTCAGGCGCATGGGGATTCCAGGACATCTGAATACTTGGTAAATTCCAGCCCAATCTAGGTGCATGGATACTATTCAGACGCATGAACACTTAGGCGCATGGGCCACTTGGGCGCATGGGCACTATTGGGGCTCATGGCCCAACACTTAGTCATCCGACTAACATTTCTAGGTGCACGGGCCACTGTTCAAGCGGATGGGCTGAACTTAAACATTTCTAAGGCAAATTTTGGGCGCATGAGCTACTGTTTAGGCGCATGACTTACACTTAATTCTTTCTTAGGCACTTTTAGACGTATGAACACTTATCTAGGCGCATGAGCATTCTGTAAAACATGTTTCTAGGATATTTTCAATCCTAATCATCGAACCCATCTGTTCTAAGCATAATGTGGCTATTCTAAACATGAGTAGCCTATAAACCATCAAGAACTAACATCCAACATACACCATACATACGGGTATTCACACATAAACTTGTAAAATCATTTTAATACATTTTCAGCCCCAAAGATAGTTTAAAACACGTAAAAACCAGGGTCTAGAACTCACCTGGTGCAACTTCGGTGTTCTTCCTTTTAACCCACTTGCAAAGAGTTCAAAACACCTAGAAACAACATCCAAACACATGCACACGAGCACAAACACAACACATAAGCACATAATCACATAACCGGGCTAAAACCCGACATAAAAACATAAAAACCCTGAATTCTTACCTTGAATTCACTTTTCTTATTCCCCTTCTTCTTCAATCCGAGAGTATTCTCTGCTCTCTCTCTCTAAAACCGAGACAAATGGTGAAGTGAGGTGAGGGTGGGCAGCCATACTCACCTTTACACCAACTTTTGAAAGTTTTGTCCTTTTTGGACACTTTTAGTCCCTCCTCTTGGACTTTATTGCCCTTCATGCTTTTATTCTTATTTCTTGACTTAAAAAATAAAAAGATCCGGGTGTTACAAGTCCACCCCCCTTATATAGGTTTCGTCTCTGAAACCTGTTATTCCTCGAACATATGAGGATAATGCTACCTCATCTCCTCCTCGGTCTCCCATGTAGACTCAGATCCCTTCCTGTGCTTCCATTGTACACGCACAAGAGGAACCACTTTATTTCTCAGTCTCTTCTCTTTAAGATCGATGATTGCCACTGGATGCTCCATATATTGAGCCTTTCATCAACTTCAATGTCCTCCAGTGGAACAATCATGTCTTCATCAGCTATACACTTTCTCAAATGAGATACATGGAATGTCGGGTGAATTCCACTTAACTCTTCAGGAAACTACAATCTATAGGCCACCTCTCCCACTCGAGCAATGATTCGGAAAGGGCCTACATACCTTGGGCTCAACTTGCCCCACTTCCTAAATCGGATAATACCCTTCCAAGGTGAGACCTTCAACATGACCCGGTCACCCACCTGGAACTCAATTGGCCTACGTCGTTTATCGGCATACCACTTCTGTCTATCTTTAGCTGCCTTCATGAAGGCTTTGATCCTCTCAAGCTTCTTAGTCGTAGCCTCGATTACATCGACACTTCCCAACTCTTTCTGACCAATGTCACCCCAACAAACGGGTGTTCTGCATCTCCTACCGTATAGCATCTCATATGGTGGCATACCAATGCTGGCATGATAGCTGTTGTTATATGAGAATGCGGATAACGGTAAGTGGTCGTCCCAACTTCCACCAAAATCGATTACACATGCCCGAAGCATGTCCTCCAACGTCTGAATGGTCCTCTCTGACTGACCATCGGTTTGGGGATGATAAGTCGTGCTAATCTGTAACCTCGTCCCCATGGCGTCGTGGAATTTCTTCCAGAATTTAGACGTAAACCGGGTGTCACGATCAGACACAATGGACACCGGTACACCATGACGAGTTACAATCTCCTTGATGAACAGCTCAGCCAACCTCTCAGAGGAATATGTCTCGCGGATCGGTAGGAAGTGAGCACTCTTCGTCAAGCGGTCAACAATCACCCATATGGCATCGTATTCTTTCGGAGTACGTGGCAGCTTTGTAATGAAATCCATGGTGATGTGCTCACACCTCCATTCCAGTATATCCAAAGGTTGGATCTTCCCATACGGCTTTTGATGTTCTGCCTTCACTTGCAAACAAGTAAGGCACTTGCTCACATACTCCACCACGTCACGCTTCATACCCGGCCACCAATAATCCTTCTTCATGTCTTGGTACATCTTTGTGGCACCGGGATGGATAAAGTATCGGGTCTTGTGAGCTTCGTCCATAATCTTCACACGTAGATTCCTGAAATGAGGAATCCACACCCGTCCAAATCGAGTTTTAACACCAAGCGTGTTTTCACTCAATTCCCTAACCAGAGCTCTCATTCTTTCAGAGTTTAGATGATCTTCTTTTAATGCCTCATCCTGAAACTCCTTGACTTGCTTCATTACATCAGAGGTCATGATTAGTTGGTATGCTTTCACCCGAATTGGCTCGGGCCTCTCCTTCCGGCTAAGAGCATCAGCCACCACGTTAGCTTTGCCCAGATGGTAATGGATCTCACAATCATAATCCTTTATGAGCTCCGACCACCGTCTCTGCCTCATATTCGGGTCCTTCTGCTCAAAGAAGTACTTTAAGCTCTTGTGGTCGGTGAAGATGGTGCACTTCGTTCCATAGAGATAGTGCCTCCAAATCTTTAGTGCAAAGACCACGGCCGCTAGTTCCAAGTCATGAGTAGGGTAGTTGACCTCATGAACCTTCAGTTTTCGGGATGCGTAGGCTATAACTTTTCCTTTTTGCATCAACACACACCCCAACCCCGAGTAAGAAGTGTCTGAATAGCCACTAAATCTTCACTTCCATCGGGTAACAACAAGACAGGAGCTTGAGTCAACCTCGCCTTCAACTCCTCGAATGCCTTTTCCTGAGCCTAACCCCATACATACTTTACATCCTTCTGGATCAACTTAGTCAGTGGAGAAGCAATCTTAGAGAAGTCTTAGATAAATCTCCTATATTAGCCCGCCAAACCCAAGAAATTACGAATCTCGGATGGCGTCTTTGGAGACTTCCATTGCATCACTGCCTCTACCTTAGCCGGGTCTACCATAATCCCATCGGGATTCACCACATGACCCAAGAACTGAACTTTGCGTAACCAAAACGCACACTTGGAGAATTTTGCATACAACTTCTCCCTTCTTAACGTCTCTAGAACCTCCCGAATATGACCGGCATGCTTAATCTCACTCTTTGAATAAATCAGGATATCATCAATAAACACAATCACCGATTTATCTAACATTGGCCAACACACTCGATTCATCAAATCCATAAAAGCAGCTGGCGCATTGGTCAATCCAAACGACGTAACGAGGAACTCGTAGTGACCGTAGCGTGTGCGAAAAGCTGTTTTAGAAATGTCCTGCTCCTTCACCTTCAGCTGATGGTAACCAGATCGAAGATCTATCCTCGAAAACCAACTAGCACCTTGGAGTTGATCAAACAAATCGTCTAATCTTGGTAGGGGGTATTGGTTTTTCACTGTCAACTTGTTCAGCTCTCGGTAGTCAATACACATCCTCATGCTACCGTCTTTCTTCTTCACAAATAATACCGGAGCACCCCATGGAGAGATACTCGGTCTAATGAACCCCTTATCCAGCAGTTCTTGCAACTGCTCCATTAACTCTTTCATCTCAGTCGGAGCCAACCGGTACGGTGCCTTGGCAACGGGTTAAGCACCGGGTATCAAGTCAATTTGGAACTCAACCTCACGATCTGGTGGCACACCGGGTAAGTCTTCCGGGAATATGTCCGGAAAGTCACGCACCACTGGTACTTTGGATAATTGCGGTACCGATGCATCCACATCTTTTATGTATGCCAAGTAGGCACCACATCCGCGTCTCATGCACTTTCCCGCGACCCCCATCGAAATCACCCTCGGGATTGTCGTGACGCGATCACCATAAACCGTCACCTCATTTCCCTTAGGCGTTGTCAATCGGATCATCTTCTTATGACACACGATGTTTGCCTCATAGGTTGCTAACCAGTCCATCCCTAGTACTACATCAAATCCACCCAGGGGTATCACATGTAACCTAGCAGCAAACCTATGGCCTTCTAGTTCTATGGCATAGTCCTCTATCACCTCAGTAATTCTAGTGGACCTACCAATAGCAGTTTCACCATCGAATGGCTCACCAATACATCTACTCTTATTGGGAAACTTAGCATCAAAGGCAGCAGAAATGAAACTTTTACTAGCACCAGAATCAAACAACACAGATGCAAGAGTTTGGTTTACTAGAAACATACCTGACACCACGTCGGGATCTGTCCTAGCCTCCTCCCGAGTCATCGCGAAAGCTCTAGCGCTCGCCTTCTGCCCTTCTCCTCTGGCCTTCTTCACCCCGTAACTCTCGGCCCTTGGCTTCTTACACTACCTACTCATGTGACCACTTCCCCCACAGTTGAAACACTTCACATCTCCACAGTCTCTAGCCATATGACCAGGCTTCCCACACTTGAAACAAATATTCGACCCCCATCTACACTCGCCACCGTGCTCCTTCCCGCACTTGCCACACTTCTCCAACCCAGCACCAGTTGTGACCACACGTCGGTCACCTACCCTCGCCACCTTATTGTTTGGAGCGCTCTACCACGTCCAAACCGTTTCCTATTCCAGTTTGTCCCATCCCTACTCGTCTTCTTCTCCTCAGCCACTACCACCTCACGCTCATCATACAGTCTACCAGCCAAATCAACAACCGACCTAAAAGTGCTTGGCCGGGCGGCGATCATATGCCTACGGATATCCGACGGCAGTCCCTGGATATATCTCTTAATCTTTCGTGACAGTGGCGTCACCTAATCGGGCACCAGCCATGCCATTTCATTGAACCTTGTGGTGTACTCTTGGTGCGTCATAGTTCCTGCCTCTAGTTGCAGAAACTCTCTCTCGACCTTGTCCATTTCCCGGTGAGGACAAAGCTCCTCAATCACCAACTTCTTCTACTCCGACCATCTCATTCTCCCGATCGCCCGACTACCCTCGGCTTGGACGATATTATCCCACCAGCACAGAGCCGAGTCTACGAATGAGTGGGTAGCAAACTTAACCTTCTGGTCTTCTCGGCACTCGCTGATATCAAGTACCGCCTCCATTTCCGTCACCCACCGGTGAGCAGCAGCGGCAGTGTCGTTTCCATCAAAAGTAGGGGATTTGCATCTCATAAACCCCGTAGTTGCAGCCTCGGGTCACCTCCGGCACAGGCTCTTCTTCCTTGTCCTCATCATCGGACGGAACTGTCTCGGTCTCGGGCTGTCTTCTTTCGCTCGTAGGTCCACTCCTTTCCGTTCTCTCTCCCTCACTAACTGCCTTTATCACTTCAGTCACCACAGACGGTAGGATCGTCTTCATGACTTGGTGCACTTCTTCCACAACCGCCTCCTTCACTGAGGCTCTCAGGTTAGCACCCTCATCTCCACCCTCCAGATGAGGGGTTTCTGGTTCTTCATGAACCACTTTCTTGACTCTGGGTCTCCCCCTCTTGGGTCGCGGTTCAGCACCATGACCTCCACCACGAGAGGCCTTCGAAGATCTACCACCAGCCATCTCCTAACACACTGAAAGATTCAAACACCAACATGGTCATTCAAGGGAACAGCTCAGTTTATGTCAAGTATAGTAAGTCCCTAATTATAATGGCCAGTTGTGATTAGCCACTCACTTTACTCTTCATACCCTGAGCATTACCTTTCCTGAATATATTAGTATTTAAATCTACATACAACACATAACCACATACCATGCGCACATAAACTGGTTAACATTACGAAAATACCTGATGGCACGCAGCTACTCAGATTGGCATCCCATTCCCATTCCGTCCTATTCTCGGTCTAAGTTAAGTTTTATTTTGAAAATTTACCCATTTCACTTAAACTTTGGCTCTGATACCAAGTTGTAAGGCCTCGTTCCCAGGACTCTTACAGCTGGTGATTCATCGCACGCAAAACATATACTTTACATTTATTCATCAAAACATTGCAGCGGAAAACATAAATAAATGGCATTTCATTTCATTCTAAAAACTTTTGCAAAATAATGTATCGTTTGTTGGTTACAAAATTACATTGTTGTATAACACCACAAAAGCCTTAAATAAATGGATGCCATCCAAAAGAGCTGAGTAGCCACCTCGTGCCATCCTCAGCAACGTTTACATGACAACTGAAAACGTATAAAATTCAGCGTCGCTGAGTGAGTTATAGTTTTATAAATAAACATACATAAATCATTATTTATTTCTTTACAGAGTCCATACTATACGTTTCATACGCTCGTCGTCATACATCATACGTACATACAGATAATATCATTATTATCTTCCATTACGTTCATTAATCTTCGTTCATTCGTTACATCTTGTGACATGTACAATACCCCGAACATTGTGCACGAAGCTGGTTACTGGGCCTGAGGTCTATCATAAACCCCGAACATTATGCACGAAGCTGACTCCAGTACCTGAGGCAAGTACATTCACCATCCATCTTTTCTTTTCATTTCGGATCAATGCCATATGCTATACCCTGAACATTGTGCACGAAGCTGGTTACTGGGCCTGAGGTCTATCATAGACCCCAAACATTGTGCACGAAGCTGACTCTGGTACCTGGGGCAAGCGGCAAGGATCCCATACATATGGTCAATCACAAGGATTGGACCCCAGTGTGCATCCTTCTAGGGTAGCTAACCCACACACAGTTGAGCTAACACCCTTCATTGGGTGTGGACCTCTATACATTTGCTTGCAAGACTTTTACGTTCGTTCATTCGTTAATGCATTCATTCATTCATCATGTTCCTCTTTCATTATCTTTCACTTTACGTTACATAATACTTTCGGTTCATTCATTAACATAACATGTAAAGCCATGGAAAGATAAACATTCATCATTATAGGAACATAACATAACATACCAGTCATACATCATCACAGGGCATTATACATACATAACATACATCATGCATAATCATGTAACATCATCATCATCATCATCCATAGCATGCCCATGATACTATCTATGACCCCAAAAGTCAACTTATAGTCCCGCGGGAATTTCCCAAGTCAAAGCCTACTTTACACATTTTCCCCAAAATTAAAAAAATATTCTAAGTCCTAGGCGCATGGGTACTATGCAGGCGCATGGACACTATTCAGGCGCATGGGGAACACTTAGACGCATGGGCCACCTTCAGGCGCATGGGTACTGTTCAGGCGCATGGGGATTCCTGGACGTCTGAACACTTGGTAAATTCCAGCCCAATCTAGGCACATGGATACTATTCAGACGCATGAACACTTAGGCGCATGGGCTACTTGGGCGCATGGGCACTATTGGGGCGCATGGCCCTACACGTAGTCATCCGACTAACATTTCTAGGCGCATGGGCCACTGTTCAGGCGCATGGGCTGAACTTAAACATTTATAAGGCAAATTTTGGGCGCATGAGCTACTGTTTAGGCGCATGACTTACACTTAATTCTTTCTAAGGCACTTTCAGACGTATGAACACTTATCTAGGCGCATAAGCAAAATGGTCAAACATGTTTCTAGGATATTTTTAATCCTAATCATCAAACCCATCTGTTCTAAGCATAATGTGGCTATTCTAAACATGAGTAGCTTATAAACCATCAAGAACTAACATACAACATACACCATACATACGGGTATTCACACATAAACTTGTAAAATCATTTTAATACGTTTTCAGCCCCAAAGATAGTTTAAAACATGTAAAAACTAGGGTCTAGAACTCACCTAGTGCAACTTGGGTGTTCTTCCTTTTAACCCGCTTGCAAAGAGTTCAAAACACCTAGAAACAACATCCAAACACATACACACGAGCACAAACACAACACATAAGCACATAATCATATAACCGGGCTAAAACCCGACATAAAAACATAAAAACCTTGAATTCTTACCTTGAATTCACTTTTCTTCTTCCCTTTCTTCTTCAATCTGAGAGTATTCTCTACTCTCTCTTTCTCTCTCTAAAACCGAGACAAATGGTGAAGTGAGGTGAGGGTGGGCGGCAATACTCACCTTTACACCAACTTTTGAAAGCTTTGTCCTTTTTGGACACTTTTAGTCCCTCCTCTTGGACTTTATTGCCCTTCATGCTTTTATTCTTATTTCTTGACTTAAAAAAAAGATCCGGGTGTTACAATCTTCCACACTAGCGATGTTGGATTCTCCCGGTGAGACGAACCGAAAGCTCCAGTCCTGTCCTTCATCATCATGAGCAGTCAAGGCTTTAGGATCCTTGCTTGATGAAGTAGAACTACTAGATGTGGCTTTGTCCTGACGATTAAAGGACGAGAAAGGGTTCCCTTTTCCAGTCTTCTTGGACTTCACACATTCCCGTTTGAAGTGTCCCTTCTCACCACAGTTGAAACAGGTTACCTTTGAGTTGTCGAAGCCAAAGGTTGTGTCTTTAATTGCAACCAAGTTCTATCCGGTTTTTTTGACGAACTTCTTTGCTCGTCGGATAGCACTTGCCAAGGCCCACATTACATCCATTCATTCAACTCCATCTCGTCCACCTGCTCGTAGTCCACATCAGCCAGGTGCCAATTTCTTATATTACCAGCAATTAGTCCATCATAGGAGTGGACTACCGCAGCTAAGAGGTCCATGTGTTCTCTGGCCACCTCAGCAGTCACGTTACCAAAGTTATCAGTCTTTAATTTTGCTGCATTGGCTTCAGGTATAATATACTAGGTACCAGACGACCCTTACGTCTCGGAACCTGAAGTAGATGCTTGTGCTGGACCAGATGAGCTTGACACGAAGGTAGTCTGCAGTGGTGCTCCAGATGTCTTGGCCTGAGGAGTCGTGTTGTAAAGCGTTGGATTCTGATCATAGTTGGCCTTTTGGGCTCTATACTTCATCCTTAGTTCCTCCTCTCTTAGTTTCAGAATGAAGTCATTTATATCTAACTTCGAGAGCATCCCATTCCGTCTAAGATTAGAAACAAAGGAAGCCCATTTCTCTGGTAGTCCATCATCAAAGTTGGATACTTTATCTTCCATTGACGTTGTAACTCCATGAGTGTACATCTCACTCATCAAGTGGTAGAATCTATCAATCACGTCGTCCAGGCTTTCCCTTCCCATTGAAGAGAAGTTGTCAAACTCTTTCTTCAAAGCTTTGGCCTTAATAGCCTTGAGTGAGGCATTCCCGTCATACCTCTTTTCCAATGCATCCCATAATTTCTTTTCTTGCGTATACTCCGAGTATTGATGCAAGATATCCTTCGGAGTAGACTGGGTAAGCAAAGGGTAGACTTTCTTCTCAGCATTGTGTTTTACCTTTTGTGCATCAGTCATGCCACTTAAAGTAAGTTCGACACTGTCAGCTCCTACTGGCATGTTGTACCCCGACTCTATAGCCTCCCACAAATTTGTATCTACTCCATTTAAGTAGATTTCAAAATGTTGCTTCCACTATGGGTACTCATCTAACGTGATAAGCTTTGGGGGTTTATTATGATTACCCACTTCATTCTCCAACAGTAGTAGGTTTTGTATACGTGTGTCTCTACCTGCTATGTATGCTGAAAACTAGTCCTCCATTTCACTTAACTTTAATTTTAAAACTAATTGTTTTATATCTGCGAATGAACGAAGGCGATTGAACTATTCGGGCGATTGAACTATGCGGATGGTTCAATCGTGCGACTAAACTAATGCGGATGAGTCAGTCGGCCAAATGAACTAATGCGGTTGAACAGTCCGAATAGAATTCTCAATCGTTCGAATAGGAGAACGAATGAGTCCAATCGTGCGTATGGGGAATGCGAATGAGTTCAGTCATGCGATTGAGTCAATCATGCGACTGAGGCTGATGGAATTCGAAAATTTCTAGGTTTAACGTGGTTTGGCCGCAAAAACTCGAATTTTCACTAACCCTAATTGTCGTATGCCGGAAAAACTGAACTTTATGACCAGGAGACGTCTAAGACACCGTTTGACACAAAAGCATTGCGTTTTTAGTGAAAAACACAATTTTTGTATCAAAACGATTGAATCACACACAATCAAGAGCCAAAGCTCTGATACCACTTGTTAGAGGATCGTGTACGGGACGATGTACTAACATATTAAAGTGTAAACCGAATCAAATAGTGCATAATCCTATTTGATTGGTGATCCAATCGGTGAGAACGCACGTAGAAACAATTATGTATTGAATCTAATGTTAAGAATCGATTAGGAATCTATCTACTGCGATCTATGAACTTGGAGTATGATCTTAGAGGTCTCTGGACGGCTAGGGTACGTCTGGAGTCGAAGTGTGTTTAATGCTTACGTTTTTCCACGAATTAGGTGGTATTTATAGGTTTAGGTTTCTCATTCGGGCGACTGAACCATTAGTATAGTTCAGTCATGCGATTGAGCCATGCGGTTGATCCATTCGCGCGATTGAGTGTTCAGTCGTGTGACTGAGTCATTCGCATGATGTTGCTCAGGCGTATGAACTATTTAGGCGCATGGACACTTAGTCGCATGGTCCATTCGAACGCATGACCACTGTTGGGGCGCATGGTCCATCCGAACGCATGACAACTTCATCTTACTAAGTTTGAACGTATTCAATATTATTACATTATTTATACTAGTTCAAACACCCACAAACCTATATAATCAATTCAATATGCGTTAAACAACTCATTAATGAAATATTAAACATTATAATCACAACCAAACATTTACATTTCATTAAGTACCCAAGTATTACATAAGTGTAAGATATTAAAGACATATTATATTAAGTTTCGAAACTAGGGACACGTGTACCTATAGACCGAGATGAAGGAGTTGATGGAACAATTACAAGAGTTGCTTGATAAGGGGTTCATTCGACCGAGTATCTCTCCTTGGGGTGCTCCAGTCTTATTCGTGAAGAAGAAAGACGGTAGCATGAGAATGTGTATAGACTACCATGAGTTGAATAACCTAACGGTGAAGAATCGGTACCCCTTACCACAGATTGATGACTTGTTTGATTAGGTCCAGGGTGCCAGTTGGTTCTCGAGGATAGATTTCAATCCGGCTACCATCAGCTGAAGGTTAAAGAGCAAAATATTCCTAAAACAACTTTTCGCATATGTTATGGGCATTATGAGTTTCTCGTTATGTCTTTTGGTTTGACCAACACGCCAGCTGCTTTTATGGACCTAATGAATCGAGTGTGTCGGCCGATGTTAGATAAATCAATGATTGTGTTTATCGATGATATCTTGATTTATTCGAAAAACGAGGAGGAGCATGTTGGTCACATTCGAGAGGTGTTGGAGACGTTAAGAAGGGAGAAGTTGTATGCCAAGTTCTCCAAGTGCACATTTTGGTTGCGTGAAGTTTAATTTTTGGGTCACGTGGTGAATCCGGAGGGGATTATGGTAGACCCGGTAAAGGTGGAGGCGGTGATGCAATGGAAGTCTCCAAAGACGCCATCCGAGATCTGTAGTTTCTTGGGTTTGGCGGGCTATTACAGAAGGTTTATTCAAGACTTCTCTAAGATTGCCTCTCCACTAACCAAGTTGACCCAGAAAGATGTAAAGTTTGTATGGGGTCAAGCTCAAGAGAAGGCGTTTGAGGAGTTAAAGGCAAGATTGACTCAAGCTCTTGTCTTGTCGTTACCCAATGGAAGGGAGGATTTGGTGGTTTACTCAGATGCTTCCTACTCGGGGTTGGGATGTGTGTTAATACAAAGTGGAAGGGTTATAGCCTATGCATCCCGACAGTTGAAAGTTCATGAGGTTAATTATCCTACTCATGACTTGGAGCTAGCAGCCGTGGTCTTTGCGTTAAAGATTTGGAGGCACTACCTCTACGGGACGAAATGCACCATATTCACTGACCACAAGAGCTTGAAGTACTTCTTCGAGCAGAAAGATTTAAACATGAGGAAAAGGAGATGGTTGGAGCTCATAAAAGACTACGATTGCGAGATCCATTACCATCTAGGCAAAGCCAACGTGGTGGTGGATGCCCTTAGCCGAAAGGAGAGACCCAAGCCGATTCGGGTGAAAGCTTACCAGTTGATCATGACCTTCGAGGTGATGAAGCAAGGCAAGGAGTTTCAAGATGAGGTGTTGAAAGAAGATCATCTTAACTCTGAAAGAATAAGAGGTCTGGTTGCGAAATTGGGTGAAAACACACTCGGTGTTAGGACCAATTCGGATGAATGTGGATTCCTCATTTTGGGAATCTACATGGGAAGATTATGGATGAAGCTCATAAGACTCGGTACTCCATTCATCCCGCTGCTACAATGATGTATCAATACATGAAGAAAGATTATTGGTGGTCGGGTATGAAGCGTGACGTAGTGGAGTACGTTAGTAAGTGCCTTACTTGTTTACAAGTGAAGGTGGAGCATCAAAAGCCGTATGGGAAGATCCAACCTTTGGACATACCAGTGTGGAAGTGGGAACATATCACCATGGACTTTATAACGAAGCTACCGTGTACCGCACGGGGGTATGATGCTATATGGGTGATAGTGGATCATTTGACAAAGAGTGCTCACTTCCTACCGATCCACGAGACATATTCATCCGAGAGGTTGGAAGAAATTCCACGATGCGATGGAGACGAGTATATATTAGCATGGCTTATCACCCTCAGGCGGATGGTCAGTCGGAGAGGACGATTCAGACGCTGGAAGATATGCTACGGGCATGCGTCATTGATTTTGGAGGAAGTTGGGATGACCACTTACCGTTAGCTGAGTTCTCATATAACAACAGTTATCATGCCAGCATTGGTATGCCCCCTTATAAGATGCTATACGGTAGGAGATGCAGAACGCCCGTGTGTTGGGGCGATATTGGCTATAAAGAGTTAGGGAACATCAAAGTGATCGAGGCTATGACTAAGAAGCTGGAAAGGATCAAGGCCTTTATGAAGGTAGCTAAAGATAGGCAAAAGTCGTATCTTGATAAGCGACATAGACCGATTGAGTTCCAGGTGGGTGATAGAGTCATGTTGAAAGTCTCACCTTGGAAAGCTATCATTCGGTTTAGAAAAATGGGCAAGTTGAGCTCAAGGTACATAGGGTCTTTCTAAATCATTGCTCGAGTAGGAGAGGTGGCCTATAGACTAGAGTTAGCAGATGAGTTAAATGGGATTCACCCGACATTCCATGTATCTCATCTAAGAAAGTATTTAGCAGACGATGATATGATTGTACCACTAGAGGATATCGAGGTAGATGAACGGCTCAATTATGTGGAGCAACTAGTGGCGATAATTGATCGAAAGGAGAAGAGGTTAAGGAATAAAGTGGTTCCTCTTGTGCGTGTACAGTGGAAGCACAAAAAGGGATCTGTGTCTATGTGGGAGACTGAAAAGGAAATGAGACAGCTTCTACCATAATTGTTTGAGGAATAACAGGTTTCGGGGACGAAACTTATATAAGGGGGTGGACTTGTAACACCCGGTTATTCTTTTAAAGTTATTAAAGAAAGAATAAAGTAAAGAAAAAGAAAGAAACACCATTTTACCCAAGTTGAGGGGTTATATGTGTGGAAAAGGATAAATCTTTAAAAGTTGGTGAATAAAACAACATGGCCGCCCATGTTGCTTATTCACATCAACTCTCGGGTTTTGAAGAGAGAGAGAGAGAGAAAGAGAAGCCTGAACTTCGGATATTTTAAAGAACAAGAGCAGAAGTTTGAATTCAAGGTAAGAATTCACGATTTTAAGATGTTCTTAACTGGCCTTAGCCTTGGTTATATGCTTATGTATGTTTATATGTGTTCGGGTATGTTTTTGGTGGGTTTCTAGGCGGTTGAACTTAATTGCAAATGGGTTTGAAGAAGTCATACCCAAGAGGTTGTCAAGGTGAGTTCTAGAACCCCCTTTTTACTTGTTTTAAACTGCTTTGGGGCTGTAAATGCATGTATGAATGTTTTTATAAAAGTTGGGTTTTATACCCGTATGTATGTATGTGGGTGTTTATGGGTGGGAATTGATTTTCGGCTATGTATGTGTTTGATGATGTTATGGTTCTGTTTCTTGGCTTAGGGTGTATGATTTAATCTTAGAACATGATAGATGATGATTGGGGACTGAATTATGATGTTTAAGTGTGTAATAGACTGCCCATGCGCCTAAACAATGGCCCATGCACCTAATAGAAATAACTGCCTAAGTGTCCCATGCACCCAAAATATCATGCACCCATATAGTACTCATGCGCCTAGAAATAGGCTGAAATTTACTAAGTGTTCAAACGCCCAGACAACTCATGCACCCAAGCACTCATGCGCCTGCATAATGCCCATGCGCCTAGAATTTCCCAGAAATGAGTAAGTGTTGCCCATGCGCCCCCATAGTGCTCATGCGCCTAAAAGTTGCCATGCGCCTAAGTGTTCCCCATACGCCTGAAAGGCCATGCGCCTGCATAGTGCTCATGCGCTAAAGAATAAGAAATATTTTCTGATTTTTAGGAAAAAAGTGAAATGTAGGCCTTGACTTGGGAGGTTCTCGGGGGCTATGTAAGTTGACTTTTTGAGGTCATAGATGATGTGATGGGTGATGTATGATATGATTTGATGATGTATGAATGATTCTTATGCATGATGGTATGTATGATGTATGTATGTATGATGGTGTCTTGTATGGTGATGTTTGTATGTTCATGTTGATGTTCCTTATTATGTATGATTATTTTCCTGGCTTTACGTTAAATATTAATGAATGAAATGAAAAGTATTATGTAACGTAAAGTGGAAGATAATAAAAAGAGGAACGAAATGAAAGAATGCATGCATTAATGAATGAATGAAAGTATGAAAGTCTTGCAAGCAACGTATGGAGGTTCACACCGAATGAAGGGTGTTAGCTCAACTGTGTGCGGGTTAACTACCCCAGAAGGATGCATACTAGGGTCCAATCCTTGTGATTGACCATATGTATGGGATCCTTGCCGCTTGCCCTAGGTACTGGAGTCAGCTTCGTACATAATGTTCGAGGTCTATGAAAAACCTCAGGCCCAGTAACTAGCTTCGTGCACAATGTTCGGGGTATAGCATATGGCATTGATCCGAAATGAAAGAGAAAAGATAAGTGGTGAATGTACTTGCCATAGGTACTGGAGTCAGCTTCGTGCACAATGTTCGAGGTCTATAAAAGACCTCAGGCCTAGTAACCAGCTTCCTGCACAATGTTCGGGGTATTGTACATGTCATCAAAAGTAATGAACATACGAATGAAAGTAAGAAAGTTATGTATGAAAGTGAATGAAAGTAAATGAAAGTGAATGGTAATGACGTACGATGAATGAAGAAAGTTAACGAACGAATGATGAAGATAATAATGATATTATCTATGTGTACGTATGATGTGTGATCATGTACGAAAGTAAAGAATGGTTTAAACAAAAGTAAAGTATGTTTTATTTTAAAACTAGAACTCACTCAGCAATGCTGATTTTATGTGTTTCCAGTTGGCAGGTAAAGGTTGTTGAGGATGGCACGGGGCGGCTACTTGGCTCGTTTTAGATGGCATTCTTTTGTATAATGTTTTTGCATTATAATGCGAACAAACTATATTTTGTAATGAATGTTGTATTATTTTGCAAAAGCGTTTATTGTAATGAAATTAAATGTTTGTTTTAATGATTCCGCTGCAACGCTTTAGTTGAGATAATGAAAATGTATGTTTTATGTGCGATGATTGACCAGCTGTGAGCATCCCGGGAATGGGGCCTTACATTAACAAACCCATAAACTCAAACACATGTATAAAAATATCACACATTACTCTATTATTTGCATGGATAACCATATCAATACTTTTACGCACATAAAGAACTAGAAAAACAAACTACCAAGGGAAAACAATTTATAGTCGTGTATATGTTATATTTTCGACCGACCCCTAAGAAATTTTTGCAATCCTATGATTTTAGAAATATAAAATGATATAGTTTTTCTTATTACCAACGACCCTAAAAGTATAAAGTTTAAAAGTTTTACAAATATAAAAGGATACGTTATAACAAAAATTAACAAATATAATGTTGGATCAAGAAAAAGGCTGGTGCAACCAAAATCAAATCACTTAGACAAATTTTGGTGCTGCTTACAAAGGCTTCCGAAGCCAAGTATGGAACTTCCGAAGGAAGTAAAGTTCTTCCGAAGACAAAGTAAAAGTTCCACTTCAGAAGGCAAAGCTCTACTTTCGAAGATAAAGTATTCACTTCCGAAGATGAAGTCTCAAAGGAAGAAATTAGAAGACTACTTTCGAAGTATGAAGAAAGAAGAAGTTCTCAAGCCTTGGAAGAAGCAGCCTCTTCCGAAGTATAAGTGGCTTCGGAAGTACTTGTTCTTCTGAAGCCATTTAACCTTCGGAAGTACTTGTTCTTCCGAATCCATTTAACCATCGGAAGACACTACTATGAACCAGTAGACATAAGTATGGTCTCTGACACTCCGTTGCAGACTTTTGATACTGCATGGCATTTTCTCAAAGAGCCATATAGTTTACCATAATTTATTTCAATGTTCACCTTTTTATGTTAGTACAAGTTACCAACTTTAGTTGGTAACAAAAGGTAAGTCAGCGACATGTCCTGACTACCATATCTCAGATAAAGTCTTATCTGAGATACCTTAAACTATAGCTTTGTAGTATTTGCTTTAGTTACAGAATTCCAGTTGGTATCAAAGTATATCCGGCTGTAGGTAGTATTATATATAGGTTCTCATTGTAACTCATAAACACATGCTTGTAAGAGTCTTGTAATACTTGAGTTGAGAAGCAATATATGCAAGTACCTTGAAAATTACTTCTTGTGTTTGGTTATTACTTATATATTGTTATAAACTCTTAAAGACTCTGTTTTCATCGAGAGTGTTGTTTAAGTGAGTTTGAGAGAAAACCAAGTGTTTAGTGACACAAACCGATCCTGTATATAAACTTATTAAAACTTGATTGTGGACCATTATTTCATTTAACTCATGTGTTTTAACTTTTAACAATCAAGTTATTATTCAATAAGCCAGTACTCTTAACCTACAACTTAACTTTTTTACCCAATGGCCAATACACATAACCCATTAAACCAAAATACCAAGAACAACTGTAGTCTTAAACCACCGATGGAGTGATAGATGAAAACGTCGTAGACTTGCAAATTGGCAGGAAGTGGTGAAGCCCGCCTTATTTTTTAAATTGTCAATTGTCTCTAAAGGTGTGTGCAGGATCGTTGAAGGGTGTGAGTTACAACACAACAACACAAAGAGGAGATTAACCAAACTTTAATCAAACAGTAAACTGGATTAACCAAGATAAGACACTAAGAACACAAGTAATGAAAGAGACAGAGCACAAGTATATGGTTTTCAAGAATGCAGTATATTGCTTTCTCTATGTTCTATTACAAGTGTTACAAAGCATAAATAAAAGATACAAGAACATGAGATACTTATACTACATCCTACAGCTGGCTATACTTTGAAAGCCAGTTGGATACAATTGACTAGACACAAACAAAATCAATTGTAGAGTCAAAAGGCAGATTGCCTTTTGACTTGTGACTATGACATGCCATAGCTCACATCCTTTTCTATTACAAAAAGGATAAAGTACATAAAGTAGAAAGTATACATACTCAAGACCTCAATGTACAGTTACCAAAAGCATGGACCTTTTCACCAAATCATGTTAGTTGGTGACTTGCAGAGTTGCAGCGGAAAGGTGTCCAGCTTTATGGAACAGTACATCAGATAAAGCATATGTTAAAAGTCTTCGGAAGAAATCTGTCTTCATGAACTTGAAGCTTCGGATGACTTTGCCTCTGAGGCTTCGGAAGACTTCATCTTTGGCTTCGGAAGATGTTGGTCTTGGCTTCGGAAGATTTCACACTTAGAGTATTTCTGTTGCACATGTGAAACTTCCGAAGCATTCCACTTCAATGCACTTGTGTAGCATGCAGGAGAGACTAAAGATGTTTAGGTTGCATCAGCCTCTTCATTAATCTCTACAACTCCCCCTAGGCTGATGCTACCAAAACACTTAGAAAACTTTAGATATTAATAGTCCTCATTAGGATGATCACCATTCCTTTCTTCATAAGTTGATCAGGATCCTTCAGGCTGTCAAAGTGTCTTCTCATGTCAAAGAGATCATGCAGAGGCAACTGAAACATATCTTGCCATGTATAAATGTTTCAATGCCTTGATCTCTAATAACATGCCATCTTTCTGGATTTGTGGTGTATGTCCAAGACAAGATGGGTCTTCCTGGTGCTAGAGGAGCTACTAAAGTTGGAGTTGGTTAAGCATCCTCTGGCTGCACATCCTCAAGTTGTTCTGATTCATCCTGAGGTTCAGAAGAGAATGCAGGCTTCTTCTTCTTCTTAGACTTTGGTTTAGAAGCCATCCTCCTCTTTCTCTTTCCAAAATTTAACTGAGAAGACTGGCCCGCAGCACCAGATTGATATTTACTGTCTCTCTCAGTTGGGACTTTCTCTCTCTCAGGCTCAGAAGGAGAGGGAGGTTGACCCTGCTGTGGATCAGAAGATGAAGCTTGCTGAGCATTAGCAGGAGGTCCGGGTTGTGTTGTGTCTGTTTGTTCAACCTTAACCTCCACTTCAGGTGGGGCCTGACTTGGAGTAGAGTGTAAGTCAGTGAGCACTTCACTCTTGATCTTCTGCTTGATTACCTTGATATGCTCATCCATAGTGGATAGAGACATGGGTCCAAGTCTCCTTCCGGAGAATCCATACAGCTTCAAGAAGCTCATCATCCTCTACCTATCAACAGACTTCTTCGTGCTCTTTTGGATGATGGCTCTTGACTTTGCAGCTTCTTCCCTCATCTTCCTCTTTGTTGTCTTTCTTTCCTTGACTAGCTCAAGCTCTATTGTTTAAATAATCAAACTCAACATAGTCATAAGGTAAGGGAAGGAGTGCATCTGCCTGATAGAGACCTGTGGCACTCAGGTAGTTAATCATCTTGATTCTGTCTCTTCCTTATCTACCTGAGGTTCTTGTTGAACCACATCCTCTTGTTCAGGGCTTTCTTGAACTGGTGAGAGGGTAGGCATACCTCTGTACAGTTTTCTTTTTCTTTCTTCTTTGATCTGTACTAGGAGTTCTGCATCTTCTGCCTCCTTCTTCTCTCTTGACCTTTCCAGATCAACCAGCTCATTTAATTCATCCAAGGGGAGAGAAATGATATTATCTATGTCATAGTTCCTAGTCTGCAGATAGTTAATCCTGACTGCCCTTAACTCATCTCTGAGTATCTGGTCTGGGGGCAACCCTGATTGCAGACTCCATGAGTCTTGGAGACTCAGTAGAGGAACCTTCTCCCCTTAGCCTCCTTTTCCTCTCTCTCTCCTCCTCCTCAATCTCCTCAGATGTCATCTTTCTTTTCCTTTGTCACTCACAGACCTTTGTGACTCAAGGTGGAGAGAGCTTTGGCCTTCATTGCTCATTGCAGCATCTGAGCTCAGGCCAGAGAGAGGTTGAGAAGCACCTTCACCAGCAGGTGTCTCAGAAGGAATATGGATCTCTGCAGCAGTTGGAGATGATGAGACAGGCTCTCAGGTTCTGTCACTAGGCCTTCAGTCAAGGTTTCCCCTATGAAGCTAATCTTAGGGCCTGCCTCAACATCCAGTTGACCGATGACATTACCTGATTGCCTTAGTCTCCTTCTTAGGCTGAACTCTGCAATGATCCTGTCTTAGATTCTTCTAGCCATTCTGTCAGCTTGTCTTGATTGGCTTGGGTTGACAAGTGGCATGTTGACTAGATCCAGACCTTCATAGTAGTTCAAGGTTGAAAATTAAAAACTTCTTGTTGTCCTTGAACTCTTATGATGATGAGAGCCTTCCAGTTGTTGTCATACCTCCATCCAATGATGTGATTAAAGGATGATGAAGGTGACATGGCTCTTGGTATCCCATCCTCAAACAGACTCTGTATGAAGGAGTCTGTGTAGTCCACATCAATGTGATCTAAAGGAGGTTGCTGAGAATGCACAGTTGCAAGTGAGGATGGTGAGTCCTCAATGTCCATTCTCTCAAAGGAACTCCCAGGTTTTGTGGCTGTAAAGACTTTCTCCCCCTTTTTGGTAGCATCACCCACTTGCATAGGTGAGCTGGAGGATAGATCAATCACATCCACAGGTTCTTGTGTTCCTGGTTGAGCTCTCTTTAAGGGTCTCCCAGCTAGTTTATCCTTAAGATATGAAATCTCAAGTTGCTGATCATTGATCCTATTGTTTAAGGTAGTCACCTGAGATTCAAGGTGACTGACCTTTGAGACTAAATAGGTGCATGTTTTGATAGTTGTTGCACCTTTAGTCTCGGATCCCCCTCATCTTCATCAGAAGAATCACTAGGGGTGGAGAAGATTTGACCAGAGTCCTTTATCTCATGACCAATTCTGAGTTCTTGGCTACTGGATTTCCTCTGCTTACTGGCAGTCTCAGTTGAGATGTCAGTAGGCTGAGTTGCCATGGTTGAGGTCTTAATGATGTAATCACTTGCAGAAGTGAGAGCCTCTTCCATATGGACATCCTGAACAGGGTCAGGAGTGTCCACCAGTTGTGGGTGACTGATGTGGGATAGATATAGGAGACTCAGGAGTATTCAGCTCTCTTTGAGTAGGGGAAAAGAAGAGAGACTCATTATACTCACAGAAACCTAGATCTTCATCAGTATAGAAGTCAAGGGTTGGAATTGGTTGTTGAGATCTATAGGCTAGGGATGGTAACTGTCCCTGAAGGTTGATCACTTGAGTGTGAGACTCAGAGTGATGGCTTAAAGCAGTAGGGCTAATGAGCTCATCAGGCTGAGCATGAGGAACCTCAGCACTGATTCTAGAAAAGATGGGAGTGGTCTGCTCCTCAGGAGAAATGGGAGCTCCGTATACACTTCTTCCAGTATTGGTGAGTATATGGGGCCTCTCAGACTGAATAGTCTGAGCAGGGTTCGTTTGGATTTTCTTTGGTAGGTGATGGATATTTGAGGCTGTGTAGGTGGTTGGAAAGCAGCAGGTGTGGGTTCAACACTAGCTTGTGCTGCTAGGTTGTCACCTTGAGCAATGAGCTCTAACATTTTTGGGACTAGGGCTGTTTTACCCCAGAGAATCCAACAGTGGACTTTCTCAATGTTTTAAAATGCCGGGCTTCATCTGTCCCAATTAAGAGTGTTACCTGTTTCCCTTAACTGTGAGCCCAGTTCACAGTTAAGAATGTACTGGACATATCTAGGAAACATGTAGTACTCTAAGGAGTCTAAATTAGCAAGCAAATTTGTATAAAAAATTGAGAGTACCTGAATTTGACCCCTTGAACCATTCCATGGACTATGAAGGAGAGATCTTCAGGAATCTGGTCCATCCACCATGCTTGTTGATAAGCTGTGAATGACCACATGGAGCAGGAATCTCCATTTGGATGAGACTTCCCTTTCCTGAAGGTCTTTACAGAGAAATCTCCTCGTAGCCCATCTGCTCAAAGGAATGATTTACAGCTTCCTTTGGGAAGAACACCTCACCTTCTTCATCATCAGCTGAAGATGTCGTTGATGATGGCGGAGTGATGAAGATTGTTCTCCCCTGCATTGTGGCAGACAGTGCCTTCTCCCCGTCCATAATGACCTCTTGGCAGGTCTTCCAGAATTCAAGCAACTGATCCTCATAGAGGGGAGGATCAATGGTTAGGGAGGTGAAGTAGTGGGACAGAGAGAAAGAAACGGCAAACCTCTGAGAAATGAGGATCTTTCAGAGCATAACAGAGCAACTTGATTGTGTTGTCTGTGTAGCTGCATGGTAAAGTTGGGATCATTTCTATGAGCAAGGTTAGCCATTGTGAGGTAGCTTAAGAACGAAGAAAGAAGAAAGAAAGAAATTCAGAGAGAAAATTTGGGTTTAGGTTTGGAGGAAGAGCAGATGATAGAAGAGGGGGGAAACCGTTGGGTTATATGAGAGAGAGGGATTTCAGATAAAGTTTAATGAAAGAGGATAAACTTTGAAATCCGGATGTCGGTCCCACCTCTGAAAAAGTAGTTTACTTTTTGCTCAAAAAGTAGTTTTCTTGGAAATCAACAAGCTTCCGAAGGTAAATTATCTTGGAAGTTTTAATGAAAAAGCTTCCGAAGCTAAAATGACTTCGGAAGAATTTCCTGAGAGTATTGAGATTTGATGTTTTGCTTGGAAGAAAAATTAAGACTTGAGTGCTTTGTATAGAGATCAACAAAGCTTCCGAGAGTTAATTATTGCTTCGGAAGGAAAGGTCCTTGAAAATAAGTAAGTGTCTAAGATAACTATTTAAGCTTCGGAAGATAAAATTGAAATTTCTTCCGAAGGTAAATTTCTTAGACAGTTAAATATTTTGAAGGTGTGATTTTCTTCCGAAGTTAAAATGCATAACTTCCGAAGTATAAAATCATCAATTAATCTAAGGAAAGTCTTCCATCCAAGAGAAAAACATGAGCTTATGAAGATGATAGACTAGACAACTTAGAACACACATTTTTTAAGAAATAATAAGAATTAGTTTTAAGAAAAATTTACTCAAGGTTGATCATCCCAATAGCTGATATAGATATTTAAATCTTTGTTCATCAAAAGCTTTGTAAACAAATCAGCATATTGTTCATCTGTGTGAACCTTGACTAGTTTAATTAATCCCTTTTATAATTCTCTTATTAGATGATACCTGATATTGATGTGCTTTGTCCTTGAGTGCTGCACAGGGTTCTTGTAATGAGATAGCACTGTTGTGTCTATGTGGATTGGAGTCTCCTTGAAATTTAACCCATAGTCTAGCATTTGATTCTGAATCAAAGCACTTGAGCACAGCAGCTAGCGGCAGCAATGTATTCAGCTTCAGCAGTTGATGCAGAGACACAGGATTGTTTCTTGCATTGCCATGAGACACCCTTCCACCAAGAAATTGACATCCCCCAGATGTAGACTTTGCAGTCATATTGCTACCACCATAATCACTATCTGTATAAGCATACGGATTGAAGTCAGAATTCTTGGGATACCATAGACCAAGTGTTGATGCACCTTTGAGGTATCTTAGAATCCTTTTGACAGTGATAAGATGAGACATCTTCGGGTTGGCTTGATATCTTGCACAGATGCATGTAGCAAACATGATATCAGGCCTACTAGCAGTAAGATACATAAGAGACCTAATCATAGCCCTGTATAAGTGTTCATCTACAAACTCCCCCTCAAGATCAGGACCAAGGGAGTGGTTTCTGGCTATGGGTGTCTTAGCAATCTTACAGTCAGTCATATTGAACCTTTGAGTATGTCTTGAACATACTTTGACTGACTTATGAAGATGCCATCTTCAACTTGCTTCACTTGAATTCCCAGAAAGAAATTGAGTTCCCCCATGGCACTCATTTCAAATCTGTCTTTCATCAGCTTCTCAAAGTCTTTGCAGAGCTTGGATTAGTTGAACCAAAGATGATGTCATCCACATATACTTGAACTAGCAATATGTCTTTCCTTGTCCTTTGATGAAGAGAGTTCCATCTATAGTACCTCTCATGTATCCATGTTTACAGAGATACTCAGACAGTGTCTCATACCACTTCCTGGGTGCCTGATGCAGCCCATAGAGAGCTTTGTCAAGCTTGCAGACATAATCAGGATGATCAGGATCTACAAAACCAGGTGGTGTTTGACATAAACCTCTTCATCTATCACTCCATATAAGAAGGCACATTTCACATCAAGTGAAAGACCTTGAAGTTCTTGGATGCAGCAAATGCCAGGAATATCCTAACAGCTTCTAATCTTGCCACTGGAGCAAAGACATCAGTGTAGTCAATCCCTTCTTCTTGTGTGTATCCTTGAACAACCAGTCTAGCTTTGTTTTGATGATAATGCCTCTATCATCCTTCTTGTTCCTAAACACCCATTTGGTTCCTATTGTAGTCTTCCCAGAAGGAAGAGGACAAAGGTTCCAAACTTTCTGTCTTTTGAATTGAAGCAGCTCTTGTTGCATAGCTTCAACCCAACTTCCATCCTTTAGAGCCTCCTCAACTTTCTTTGGCTCTATCTGGGATAGAAAACAAGAGTGAAGACAAACATTTGCTTCATGGGTTTGTCCTCTTGTCTTTACCCGGAGACAACATCTCCAATGATGTTTGTGGTAGGATGAGACTTGTGGATCCTAAGCTGAGGAATCACAGCAAGTTGTTGAGAAAGATCTAAATTAGAAAAATTTAGATCTGGATAGATGTTTCTCCCACCACATCAGCACACTTTTCAAGTGAAACTTGATCCAAGCAGTGTGTGACATCATTGATGTTCTCATCTATGGTGTGGTTAGTGGCATCAAGAAATCCTTGGTCACTGTCACCATCACCATTGTTGCTTCCACAGTTGAGGTGTTCTTATCTGGTTGTAGAGCCTCTGAGCTGGAATTTGAAGGCATACCAGATGTATCAGCTGAATTTGTCATTGTTGTGCTGATAGAAACCTCATTTGCAGAAGTAGTTCCAACTGGAGCTGAAGATGTATGACTTGAAGGTCTTCCTAGCTCAAATCTTGGGTCAGGATCACCTGTATTTAATTTTCTGCAGATCCTGAAACATTCTCACAAGATTATTAAAACAGTTGGTAACCAAATCAAGATCAAATAGCCAATCTGGACCAGAACCAGCAACACATGGTGTGTGTTCATTGAAGGTCACATTGGCTGACTCCTCAACTATTCTAGTTCTAAGATTGTACACTCTATAAGCCTTAGCTTGGGAAGAGTATCCAATAAAGTGTCCATCATCTATTTCTCAGCAAACTTGGCAATTTGATCTTTGGTATTCAAGATGGTGCAAGGACATCCAAATGACCTGAGAAAACCAATGAAAGGTTTTCTCTTGTGCCAAAGTTCATAAGGAGTCTTTCCATGAGTCTTAACTACTAAAACTCTGTTCTACACATAGCAGGTAGTGTTGACTGCCTCTGCCCAGAAGGTGATGGGCAGTTTAGAGTCAGACAGCATGGCTCTTGCAGCTTCAATCAGTGTCATGTTTCTTCTCTCAGCAACACCATTTTGCTGAGGAGTCCTGGGAGCACTAAATTGTCTTGCAATACCTTATCATCACAAAATGTATCAAGGGTTTGATTCTTGAATTCTGTTCCTTGATCACATCTTATGATTTTGACCTTGTGATCAGACTGATTCTCAATCTTTAAGATGAAATTCTTCAGAATCTCAGGAGTCTATCCTTAGTTCTAAGGAAAAAGACCAAGTGAATCTTGTAAAATCATTTGTGATCACTAGACAGTATGAGGTCCTTCCTAAACTCATTACACTGGTGGGGCCAAAGAGATCCATATGTAACAAGTGTAGGGGTGTAGTGATGGAGTTCATTTCCTTAGGCTTATGAGATACCTTATGTTGCTTCCCTTTCAGGCATGCAACATAGTGATCATCACTTGTAAACTCTTTCTTTGGCATTCCAGTTACCAGATCATGCTTAATCAATTTATTCATGTTCTTAAAGTTTACATGGCACATTCTTTTATGCCATAGGAAAGATTCATCACTATTGGCTTTAGATAGAAAGCATGAAACTTCTCCGGAGGGAGAGGTTTCTTGCAAGTCCATATTGTACATGTTTCCTTTCCTGGGGGCTCTAAGCAGGATATGCTCATGAGGAATGACCACACCAGGCTTAAGAACAATGCACTCATGCTCGATGAAGAGCATGTTATGACTCTGATCACAAAATTGAGATACACTTAGAAGATTGTATCCAAGCTCTTAACAAAATTTACCTTTTCAATGCTGAGCTTACCATTTGTGACATTGCCCCTTCCTGAAATGTAACCACCTTCATCTCCTCCAAAAGCAACAGGTCCTCCATCAATCCTTTCAAAGTTCTGGAGTAGTGACCTATTACCAGTCATGTGCCTGGAGCAGCCACTGTCTATGATCCAAACATTTTGTTTGTCTTCAGCTGTCCCTGTACAAAAGAGAATGATTAGTTACATCTGGAAACTCAATCCTTTCTTGTCTTGGGCTTATTTACAGAATGTAATTCAACAGTGATAGATCCTATGGTTGTACTAAGAGGATCTTGAGCTGTTGTAGATGGAGAAATCTCAGTCACTTGGTCTTTCTTAGACATCCACACCACCTTTGGAGTCTTGGACTTGAGCTTCAAAACTTCGGAAGTTTTGATGACTGATACTTCGGAAGATTCTGCAGACACTGCAACAGATTTCAGTGCTTCGGAAGAATTCCTTTCTTCCGAGACCAATATTTCTTCCGAAGGTAATTTTCCATTCCCTTCTTTTTAGATTTGAGACTTCCGAAGGAAACTGGTTTTCCTTCCGAAGCCTGAATCTTCTTGGAACTCTTTGAAGCCTTTGTTTTGGCCATGTGAACAGTACCTTTAGGATTGAAGGGACAATCCTTTGTAATGTGAGTAGTGCTGTCACACATAACACAATTAATCTTTTTCTTCACAAGAGCCTTTCCTTGAGAATAAGACTGTTTTTGGTCACATCCCTTCTCCACCTTCATCTTTACAGATGCTGAGACAGTCCTCTTAGGCTGAGGACTGTGCTTGGAGTTTGATGGTCCAGGCTGTGCAGCAGTGGTACACAGCAAATCAGTCTTCTTCTTGCTACTGAGATGAGTTGAACAAGAACTAGAACTCTTAGCAGAGAGTTTTGGTTGATGTCTTCAGTCCCTACCACTTTAAACCCTGCAGAAATAAAAACTTGTTTCTGCTTAGAGTCATAAGCAGCCTTGATCTCTTGAGCCTTCCTTGTCTTTCTTTTGCTCTTTCTGATCAAGTTCTTTCTCATGGACTTGGTCATCACAGTCTTCACTTTCTCCTCAGAAGAATAGTGGCCCTTCTTGGAATCCTCCTCTTCACTCTTAGTAGAGGGATTCTTCACTATCTCTTCTTCATCCTCCTCTTCACTTACAGACAAGTTTGTGTGTGGAGGAGCTATCTCATTTGATCCCAGTCCCTGTCTGTTTTGATAGCACACTTTGTTGTGCAGGGATGAGGATATCATGTTCTTGAAGGTCTCTTCTTCAAGAACATTCTTTTCTGCCCTGGCTTTGCTGATCACAAGCTCAGCCTGGCACTCAGTTAGCTTGGTTATGAGATCTTGAATTTGAGTTCTAAAATCTGTGTGTTCATGTTTTAGAACTAATATGGTTTTCTCTAAGTCCTCAATTTTCAGCTTATAACCATTTTCAGACTTTCTAAAATCAGATTTTAAAATGTTTAAGGACTCAATATCAGATCTCAATTCCAAGTTATAGGACCTGTACCTATTAACTTTAGCAATGCATTCAGGAGTACAGAGATGTTCCAATACCTTGGTATTTGTGTGTGTGAGGGATCTTAAGATGGTGAGATCTTATATCAAGAGCCTGAATGCTCTGATACCAAATGCAGGATCGTTGAAGGGTCTGAGTTACAACACAACAACACAAAGAGGAGATTAACCAAACTTTAATCAAACAGTAAACTGGATTAACCAAGATAAGACACTAAGAACACAAGTAATGAAAGAGACAGAACACAAGTATATGGTTTTCAAGAATGCAGTATATTGCTTTCTCTATGTTCTATTACAAGTGTTACAAAGCATAAATAAAAGATACAAGAACATGAGATACTTATACTACATCCTACAGCTGGCTATACTTTGAAAGCCAGCTGATTGACTAGACACAAACAAAATCAATTGTAGAGTCAAAAGGCAGATTGCCTTTTGACTTGTGACTATGACATGCCATAGCTCACATCCTTTTCTATTACAAAAAGGATAAAGTACATAAAGTAGAAAGTATACAGACTCAAGACCTCAATGTACAGTTACCAAAAGCATGGACCTTTTCACCAAATCATGTTAGTTGGTGACTTGCAGAGTTGCAGCGGAAAGGTGTCCAGCTTTATGGAACAGTACATCAGATAAAGCATATGTTAAAAGTCTTCGGAAGAAATCTGTCTTCATGAACTTGAAGCTTCGGATGACTTTGCCTCTGAGGCTTCGGAAGACTTCATCTTTGGCTTCGGAAGATGTTGGTCTTGGCTTCGGAAGATTTCACACTTAGAGTATTTCTGTTGCACATGTGAAACTTCCGAAGCATTCCACTTCAATGCACTTGTGCAGCATGCAAGAGAGACTAAAGATGTTTAGGTTGCATCAGCCTCTTCATTAATCTCTACAGTGTGCATGGGCCGGTTGGTTCGATTTTAGCTTAAGTCGAAACCAAAAACAAATATTTCGGTTTCTAAGATTTTAAAACCGTTGGGTTTCGAGTTTTGCGTTTTTTGGTTTCTGTTTTTACTTTGGTTTTGGTTTTTTGGTTTTATCATTTGGGTCATGTTTTAAAAAAATTTTGTCCAAACCAATGAATATAAACTAACATTTTTAGGCTTAAATAATTTTGCTGATATTTAAATATAATCTACATATTCTTATAAATTACTTGACATTAAAATCAGTTGTAATTCATAAAATATAATAACAAAAATTTCAATAAAACATTTTAAACTACCAAGTTAAACAAAGAAGTTTAAAAATTGTTCTTAAAATCTAAATATTCAAGAAAAAATTAGATAATATAAATTAAATATAAGTAAGTAATAGACTAATCATGTTTATAAGTGTATGAATACACCTCTAAATTTAAAAATTCGATTTATATGATTTCGGATATGTTTTTTCGGGTTTTTAGATTTTTATATGGTTTATGAATTACGAAACCCCAAAAAATAAACTGACCCCTATAAAAATAATTTCTCGATCCACCAACGAATTCCATAATATCCAAATTTAATCAGGGAAGAGTTATGAATAAAACGTGTGCTCATTGACGAAGTCACATGGGACGTAAATTATAAAACAAAAGGTCAAATATTTTTTTTCTAAAAAAACTATACGCTAACCACAATTCACAAGAACAATAAACAAATTGAAAGAAACCACCAAAGCAAGAAGAAAAAGTCAAACCTTTAACCAGTCAAACATTACACCTTTCAGATTCATCAAACCACAAAATCTCATCGAAATTCATACACACATTCAATCCAAAGCTTCATCATCATCTACACCCAAATTCTACCATAACCCCCTCAACCCCACAAAAACTCACAGTAAATATTAGATCATGAAGCTCCATTAATGGAGGACAAAAAAGCCAACACCATCGCCATAATATCAATCATCTTCCTCATCTCCGTCATCATCACCGCCAGAGTAGTTCTCCACCTCTCTAAATCATTCTTCCTCATCGTCGGAGCCGCCGTCGCCGGCATCTTCACAGTCATTGTCTGCTACCTCATCCGGCGCCACCTCCGCCACCGGCGGCGCGTGATGGAGACGCGCCTCGCCTCCGAAGGCAAAGAGCTCCGCATCGAGTACAGCTTCCTCCGCAAAGTCGCCGGACTTCCCACCAAGTTCCGCTACAAAGAGCTCGAAGAAGCCACCGGTAACTGGAAATCCCTCATCGGAAAAGGGGCCTCTGCATGTGTTTACAAAGGCATCATGCACGACGGCACCTCCGTCGCTGTTAAACGGATCCAACATGAGGAAGAAAGAGGCGAAAAGGAGTTCCGATCGGAGATCTCCGCCATTGCTAACGTTCAGCATGTTAATCTTGTGCGTCTGTTGGGATATTGCATTCATAACAACCAAAGGTTTCTTGTTTATGAGTTTATCTCAAATGGGTCTTTAGCCAATTGGATCTTCACTCGACCTTCTGGGAGATTAATCAATGGCGTCTCCGGCGGGTGTTTGTCGTGGAAGCTCCGATCAGCCGTCGCGCTCGACGTCGCGAAAGCTCTAGCTTACTTACACCATGACTGTCGATCAAAGGTCCTTCACCTCGACGTTAAGCCGGAGAACATTCTTCTCGATGAGAACCATCGAGCGATTGTTACGGATTTCGGGTTGTCGAAGCTGATGAGTCGGGATCAGAGTCGGGTACTTACTACGTTACGCGGGACCAAGGGGTACTTGGCGCCCGAGTGGTTGTTGGAACTCGGCGTCACGGAGAAATCAGATGTTTTTAGCTTCGGAATGGTGTTGTTAGAGCTTATTGGCGGGAGGCGGAACGTGACGGTGATAGATGTCGGTGGCGCCGGGGATCGGTCGAAGAGGAAGTTTCAGTATTTTCCCAAGATAGTGATGGAGAAGATGAAGGCCGGCAGGATCATGGAGGTTGTGGATCAACGATTGTTAGATCACGAAAGTATAATTTTAATTATTGTTGTTATTGTTGCTGTTACTGTTATTTATTATTATTTAAATATCACATGTCATGTCATATGACAAGTAAAAATTAATTTTTTATTTTTTTCGAAACTGCAGGGATTGATGAGAGGGAAGTGAGGAAGATGGTACACGTGGCGTTGTGGTGCATACAAGAGAAGGTGAGGCGGCGGCCGAGCATGGTGGATGTGGTGAAGTGGTTGGAGGAGCGGGCGGTGGTGGCGGAGCCGCCGGAGACGCAAATGATAGTGGTGGATTTGTTGTCGATTGATGACGATGACGGTGGAGACGGAGGTGAAGGGCAAGATGGTAATAAGAGAAAGAAACCAAGGGTTGTTGCTAGAGTAGCTTCACAATTGAATGGTTGTTTGGGTACTAGTACTAATTCTTTGTCATCAAAGTCCTTTTCTTATTCAATGTCGATTATTTCTCCAAGATAGATTGGTAGATATTTTCTTGTACTATGTGGTAATAATCTGTACATCATACAAACAAAGTTATACATTCGATTTAGATTCAAGTTTCTTTAGCATTTGGAAAGTGTGACCATTTTACTAACATCTTGATGGTTAAACAATAAATCATACAAACAAAAAGTCAAGATACTAAAAATTTAAAATGTGTCATTAAAAAGAAGAAAAAGATTGACCGGTTTAAATTTCAATTATAGTTATTTTGACCTCTACAACTCCTCTGATGAAACCCCATTTTAGTAATTTTTGTGTATTGCATTAACTTTCGATGTCCTTTGGTCAAAAATCTCATTCATAACAACTTCAATGCATCGAATCACAGGAATGAAGATGCAAAACCATCTTGCAACATGTTTGATACTTTTACAGACAAACAAAAACAGAACACGTTGAGTTCTTATGTCTTCATGTATACAACTCAAATGAGTTGTTCTAATAGAAATTGTAATATGAATACTTCAACGATTACAAGTGTAAATGTACTAATATTTATATGAAAATTCTTCCTAGACCAAGTGAGCATGATAATGTAATAAATTGAAAAAAAAAACTTTTAAATGAACTGGAAAACAAATGGTTTGATTTTCAAAAATGTATACGTTTGTATTTAGTTTAGGTATGACTCTACAAGTCGATGTTTATTAAATGATTTAGGATCTTATAAAAAAGTACATTTAATTAATTATATATCATGTACAACTTTCAAACAGTTTGAATTATTCTTTTAGCAAGTATGTAAATCGTTAAATACTTTAAAACAAATGAATACCCATACATCTATGAAAAGCAAAAGCTTAAAAATAAATAAAATAAAAAAGGATACAAGATATGATGGGCCACAGACATGACTTAGTAGGCAAAACAAAAAACGCCATTATTAGTATTGATAAATACAGAATAGCTAACCCGAACAAGACAGTAATAAAAAACCTAAACCATAAGAAATACTACACACTAAAGTGCAACATAATGACATCTGATATATAGTGATATCTCTTTCTATGAGATCGAGGATTCGATATACATACTGACATAGAATGATGTGTATTTTAAAGTTCGATTAGATGGATGTGTGTTTGTCGTTCTAAAAAGGTAAATAAGATTTTAACAATCTAAATTATGACCTATTGATCGATAATAATAATCAAAACTTTTATTTTTGTTGCCAATAATAATCCTAGTAGCATAATCTTTATTAATTTACACTTGATTTTTTCTTGTTTTTTCATTCCATTTCGTTGTATGTGTCCCTATTTAATTCACAATCACCGTCGTGATCAAAATTAGCCGGGAGTCAAGTGTAAATCAATGAAGATTTTGCTACTAGGATTGTTATTGGAAACAAAAATTAAAGTTTGGATTATTAACGACTAAACTAAAAATATGTATTATTATCGGTTAATTGGTCATGGTTTAGATTATTAGAATCCAATTTGTCTTTAAAAATATAAAATGTCATATATGTTTTTATATATTTAAATATATTAATGATTCAAATAACAAGGATGTTATATCACCTCTATCATATCAACAACTACAAAAATCTAATAACGGTTTTGAAACAAGATAATCGTTCAATGATCACAACTAGTACCCAACTAACCCGAACAATTAATAAATGTCAGTGCCTTAACGAATTATAAGGTTTAACTAGTATCTCACTAGATAAATCTCATTTTTTCTAGGGATCTACCATGAAAAATGTATCGATAAGTATTATTTGTAATTAAGTTTGAGCCGATTATAGTTAAATAATAAGGTTATGAGACCGTATTCATGTACTCGTGTGCAATTTTTTTATTGAAACACACCAAAATATACACATTCATGCAGTGACGAATTTAAAAGAAAACTTCAAGGGTAAAACAAATTTTCTTTTAGCGTATATTTATATTGATAAAGAGCTTTAAAGGAATATCATTCAAATTAAATACATTTGGAATTGAAGAAATTGAAAAAAAAATTAAACTCAAAAGAGTTGTTGATCCAATATTATCATATTTAAACCAATATTCTATTTTTAATTCTTTTTAAAAAAAATTGTCAATAAGAACTTGCTTATTTTATCTTTCAGATCCCTAATTTTATAACAAATAATACAACAAGCTTACAAATTACACTTAGGAATAACACAATTCAAATACTTAATTTCAATATCAAATTTCCAATTCATCTTTCAAACGTACTTCATATACCTATATGCATAAACCCTATATACAAACAATTGAACCAAATAACCGCTAATTTTATAACACATAACACTAAAATAACACCAAGTATTAGAAATTGAACAACATAAACCATATTCCTAACTTTATAGTGTAATAGAGAAAAAAACTAGAAATGTGACCATGAAATGGGTGGAGAATTAGTGAAAGATCACCCGTGAGCGGTGGCAAGGGCCGCCGCAGCAGGTGGTAGTTCGGTGGTGGTCGGCCGGACGACCGATGATGGGGATGTGGAGTGATCGGGCGGTGTGGGTGGATGTTGGCTAACTAGTTGTGGCCTGTTAGAAGGGACAAAAGGTCGATGGAGGCATGGGGTGATCGATGGTATATTTTTATTTTAAGTTTCAAGTTTGATTGGGTTATGGGTATTTAGGTAATTAGTTTGACTTTATAAGTTGTTTAATGTTTTTTGGGCATGTTAATTATTATTGTATTGGACTATTGGGTATTTTGGTTTTTATTAGTTATTTATGTTGTTATAAAATATAAGATTAGTTTTTATAAACTTTAAAACTTTCTATAAAATGTTGAGTTTAAAATTCTTTTAAGGGGCAACGTAATATTTTCTCAGGGGTAATATAAAATCGTAATTTTTATTTATCATTAACATAAAACCATAATTTTTTTTTCTTTACACTACCCGTAAAATGTTAAAGGATAGCGGAGGCTATCCCTCAATGTAGGTCCGCCTATGCATTCACGGCATCAGTGTCATGAAAATTTTATTATCATGTTCTCTATAACCTTTTTTTGTTTTTTATCTATCATCGTTTGTAGTAAAAGTAAAAATTCTGGGGTTAGTATATTTGATTTGTTAATGCTATAAAAAAATTTATATAAATAATAAGGTCATTTTATCTCATGAGTTTAGTCAAGTTTGATAATTGGAACTCGAACCAAAACTCCTTTATTTAATGAGTCCAATAAAAGTTTAAGTTTGGAGTCATTTAAGCTCGGTACCATTAATCAAGCACACCAAGCCCCTCCATCCCTTTCCTTGTTGAATAAAGTGCATTAAATCTAGGGGCATACCTAGCTCTTTAGGAAGAGCCGCCCTTACTCCATGCATTTTTTCCCTACTATATGTATATGATTAAATCCCGATAGAAACTTATGAAATTTTCACACCGAACCTTATAAAATTTTGAGAGAAACTTAAAAGCAATGTAAACACTAATCTCAAAAAAAAATTAAAACCAACCCAATATTATAAACGATCTTCATTAAATAACTAACAAATACAAAACATTTAGTTTGGTAGATTAAAAAACATTTTTGTATAACTCTATTCTTAGTTAACTAGCTCATAACTCATTTAATTAGTTATTCGATTTTATTAGACTAACATATGATTTATTAATCAAATATTTATTTATATACTTGGTTATGTGAATGTTAATGTGAGCATTAGTAGGGGCCCATACAATTCAAGTTGAGCCTGAGAATCTTTAGACTCTTGTTGGAATTATTTTTCCTTAACTGAATTCAAGCTTAAACTTATTTCGTGTAAAGTTTTATTTTTAAGACTCAAGTTTGGTTATTAAGAAAATTTTCAGACTTGTTGTCTATAATTGTTTTCATCGTAATTTATATATGATAACAATTATTTATATAAATATGTATTTAGTAAATTAAATACAAAATTATATAAATAAAAAACTTGTTTAGATTCATTTGACCCGACACGAAACAAACCATAAAATAAAGTTTTGATATTAGCAATAGACAACCACCCCTTAAATCCTCCAACCCACAAAATAAATTTGAGTTCCCAACTGATCAAATCTTAACAAAATTCAAACTCTCAATATTATTACATACGAACTATAATGGTTATAAATTCCAAGTCTCAAGATTATGACATTGACAAATGTTTTAGTTACACGCAACTCTTCCGTCTTGTTGCCTTGTATTCCATATCAAGAAAAATCATCCTAGTCCATAACCATAAATTAGAAAAGAAAAAAGATTATATGCATAAAACTTTTCTAATAACTAAATCTAAGCATTTTTAAGGTTGAGATGTCGACTATAAAAGTTGTAAAAGAGCCTTCTAAGAATATTTATTATGAATTTTTATCTCTATTTTTATCATTATATTAATAATTATTTCTTTTTATTTTTGAATGATAATTTTAATATATTTATGATTACCTTTTCTCTTTACTATACTTACAACCTCCTTTTAAACAATATTCGTTACATATATAAATAAATATTAATATATTATTTCTCATTCACTCACAATCATTTACTATCATTCTTATTAATATAAAAATCCACTCACATATTTAAGAAAATCTATTGTTACTGCTCTAAGTAGAAATAAAATCTGAAGAATAAATCCAAAAAATTTCTTTTGGATATTTTGAGTGTGAGTGGGAATAGTGGGCTTGTCACATACGCAAAAATATGCCCCTATAACCCTGTCATTGATTAACGCTCTCCCTTTTTACACGGGTACTTTTTTAAAAGAAAATGTATGATATGTTTCAAAGTATAAGTTATTATTTTTATCGGATTTACCTGTATGTTTTTCAATCGGAATCTTACACTCAAACTCTTCAAAAGGAATCTTACAACTGAAAAAACAATTTGGTTTAATCCTGAATATTTTTACTCAAAGTAAAACTAGAACCCAAAACATTCTCATATTTATGTCTTAGTTATCTTATATTAACCATTTGAATTAAATATTATTGATTTTTATGTGCATACCTAACAAGACCATTAAATGAGAACAAAAGACAAACATCCTTTGTACTAAGAGGATAGCTTATGGGTAGAACATATGCAAATAAATATGTTATATTTCAAGTAACATGAAGTAGCATAACATGTATCATACAAACCAAAACAATTAACAAATAAGCAGTTTCACACACATAAGATTGAACAGGCATCAAATATCACAAGTTTCACTTCATCACTTGAGCATATAAGAATCTCGGTGTTCCTGTCAAGCTATCATTTGATTTCAACCTCGTGTAATAACAAAATTGACGGAACTATAGATGGGTCCGGGGGGTCAGGTGACCCTCGTCTCGTGGCTGTAGATGACAACTTGAAGCGGTTTTGCATTGGAGAAAATCGTAAAAGAAATGTGGGAAAAATGATGATGGCGGAATTTATGTATACGTTGGGCCAATTGATATAAAGTCCACTAAAATCTTATATTTTATTCAATTTTTACTTTCAATAATTATATGGTTTGTCTTTTGTCTGGACTATGCAATTTCTACACACTTTTCTGATTTTCTTGCCGTGAGTTTATATCAAAGTGTAAAGTTTAAAGTCTCAAGATCTTTTTTATATATTTTACTTTTATCACTTGATTTGATTTATTTCCAAACATTTGTCTTTTTAGTTTTATTAACTAGTATTATCGATTTTTCGTCTTATTAATTCAAAGTGTAATCAAATTCAAAAGCTTTTTTAATCCTGGTCATAGGAGAGAAGAGTAAAGTTGTTAAATCGTTTATATGTTTGTAGTTGATTGATTAAAAAAGTAACCATAACATATTAAAGAGAAAATATTTTTATTTTGTTTACCCTTTAGTTGTAAATTATAGTTCCGTCACTATGTGTAAATATTCACAGTTTTGGATTTATTGAGATTCTTTTTATCTCAAGGATGTGGTAATACTCTTAGCCTCAATTTCATATTCTCTTTAGTCGGTGATGTTCCTTGACATTGAGTAAGTGGTTCTAACACATCCACACAACACATTGTTTAGTGCTTATAAAATATACACAATAATGCAAAGAATGAACATGACATTACACATAATCACAATATGAAAATGGTTTTTTTTAGGATAGACTATCATGTAAACAAGATATTCAACTTCTTAAAGTTTAAGATGTAGTATGAACTCACCTTATTAGAGGTTCTTACTTCAATTCCTTGCCCATTCCAAGTCAACTCTCTAAAAGTCAATTTTATTATTAGTATGCTTCTTGAGCAAATTTGGATATCTCATCATCATCATTGATCAATTTCATAACTTTAACCTTTAAACATACTTTAAATATGTTTTCTTAAGTGTTGGAACACAGTTGATCAAGATACTTTTATAGTATAGGGATACCTTCATTCATTGCTTAACTTGTTTGAGACTAAAATTGAATGGGGTTTACTGTGATGCATAATATTCTATTTCAATGTTTAAGCATGTATAATAAAAAGTATCTGGTGGATAAAAACGTTTTTAGCTAAACAAGCTTATTTAATAATCACTTAGCATTTTACATTATATATCTATAATGGTATAAAGACATCACTTTTACCAAAACTCTCAAATTTCCTTTTCTAAACTTAAGCATTTCACTCTAAACACATTTTGTAAGATCTCATTTACCAAAACATCTTATAGTTGGATTAACACATCAAAAACATAATGCTTAAACTTTAAATGTTTAATCTTTCATTGCAGTGAGTTTAAACACCATTACATAGTTAGTAGACTCAAAAATTTATATCTAAAACCATAACTAATCATGACTATTTAACTAGAATGTCAATCTTGAACATAGCCGGGTAGCCTTTCTATCCATGCCAAATTGTATTCTATATTCATTCTTTTTACTAGTCAAACTAATATACCTATAAACGTTAGCTTTGTTCAGTGAGTTTCAATTTTAATTTTAGCAAAATATTATATCATAAACATCTTTAACATACTTTAACAAGTAATAACTATAGAAATAATTATACTTTAGCTTTAAGTGTTAGTTTAGCATTAACTGTCATTTTATTAGCAATACTTTAGCAAGTGCTTTTCTTTGTTCTTTTCTCAAACCTACTTTATCTTCATCTTTGAGCTTGTATATGTACAGAGCTCCTTTAGCTCGTGAGCTAGCAGTAAATGCAAAGATCATCTTGGTGAGTGTGCACAAGCCATAACTTCAAAAAGGGTGAGCATGCACAAGGCAAGACTTCTTTATTGAGTGATAATACCAAGGCATATCTCCTATTAGGGTGAGAATGTAATGAATGTTGAATACTTCAACAATGCTTGTAAAACATTGAACTTTAGGTTTCACATATGAACTATATTGTTTTGGGCATCTATCATTCCTATTTTCACCATCATTGGCTATGTAATTCTTTATCTCCTTAGATTTGCTATGAGTGTATTTATTCTAACTCCTCATCTAAAATGTTCTTTAGCTTTATATTCACAATGTCATTACTTTTTCTTTTATACTTAACACACTATTACACTATATGTGTTTACTTACATAGGTGCAAGTTAGATAAGTTATGAACTTTAGTTACAAAGGCATAATTTTATTTAAGGAGAACTATTAGGGGAATGTAGCCAAGTATGGATACTTACGAGGGAAGGGTGAGTTATGAAGGCTTTAGAGTCAGTTATGAGGGCTATCTTTGTCTAAGTTATGCAACCTTAGTTACAGAGATGTAACTTTAAATACAAGGACTTAATCATAAAATATATCCAAGTGTTATGAGATACAAAGTTGCAACTTAAATACTGAGTCATAATCTTTGATTATGTCTGAATACTTGAGTCGTGGAGGTGTAACTTCACTTATGGAGACTTTATATCCTTTATCCAGGTACGTTGAGTTACCAAGTTGCAAATCAGATACAAAGGATATATGAGATGCAAGGACTTTTGCAATAAGTTTAGGATAAGTATCAAGATATATGAGGGATAGATTCACTTCTAAAGGTTATATTTCAGTAGTGGGGTCTTGTTTTTCTAGTTTTCCTAAATACGAGGAATACAAAGTAAACTATCATTTACAAGAATCATCACAATCATTCCTTCATAACCTATAGTTACAAAGGTGTTACTTTACTTGCGGGGGTGCTATAGTAGTCCATATTTCACTTTTATGCGTTTCTTCAACATTTTAGCATCATTCTCATGCAACATTAGCGAATTTGAGAACATCTTTCTAGAGTTATCATAATTTATCATTACACGTTTATCAAAACCCTAGTTATTATTATAAAAATGTGAACTTTGCATATAAAAGCAATCAACTTTCCCTTTTAGACTATCACATATGCATACTAGCCCTAAAAATCAATAAAACATGAGTAATGAAGAGATTTAGAACTCACCGGATGCTTTTCTTGAACAGACCCTAATAAATGGCTATCACATCAAGATTTACAAGCATACACGTAAAGTTACCAACTTTATCACTTGTTTTATACCGAAACATGATCCTAAGCATGTTTGATGCTTAAATATGTGAAAAAGATGAAAGAAAATCTTAACTTTCTTCTTCTTTAAACTTTCTCTCTAACTATAGTGTCGTCTCTGTGTCTAACCTGATTTGGAAAGCTTTCCATGCAAGAAAGTATAACATCTGACCTATTTGGTAATATAAACCAATAATCAAACCCATTTGAGTCAATTTTGAAAATCAAATTCATTATTTAGCCATTTTATCACTAAACACTTGTTTTCTCTCAAACTCATGATAATAATATATTAAGTAACTAAGAAGACAAGAAGATAATTTTAAAGGCACTTGTATATATTACTTCTCAACTCAAAGTTATACAAGACTCTTACAAGCATATTACATGAGTTACAATGGGAAACTATATATACTATCACCTACAGTTGGATATATGTTGATACCAACTGGAAACCTATGACTAAATCAAATACTGCAATGCTAAAGACAAGGTATCTTAAATAAAATATTATCTAAGATAAGGTAGTCATGACATATCCATGACTTACCTTTTGTTACCAACTAAATTTTGTAACTGTACTAATTGATAAAAGGTGAATAGTGGAATAAAATATGGTCAACTATATGGGCGTGGGAAAGCACCATGCAATATCTCAGAGATTTGCAATAGAATGTCAAAAGAACCATACTTATGTCGACTGGTTCATAGTAGGTTCTTCTGAAAGTTAACTGGCTTCGGAAGAACTTGTTCTTCTGAAGCCACTTATACTTCGGAAGAGTCTACTTCTTCTGAGGTTTAAGGCTTACTTCAGTTCTTCATGCTTCGGAAGTCATTGTCTTCGTTTCTTCTAAGTCTTAGACTTTGGAAGAGAGAAGACTTTGTCTTCGAAAGTTGTAGTTTTCCTTAGGAAGATTCTTCAAACGTAATCTACGAAAGTTCTGGCTTTGCCTTCAGAAGAACTTCATATGCCTTCAGAAGTTCTTGACTTAGCTTCAGAAGACCTCTATTAGTTGCACTAAAATTATCTAAGTGTTTGGTTTTTGTTGCACCAGTCTTTCTAGATCCAACAAACTCCCCCTAGATTGATGTTACCAAAACCTCACTTATTCCTTCTTCTCAAAACCTTTAGCACCAGAGATAGAAGATGTTTATCTATTTCTTTGTATTTTTCTAAGGTAGTGCTGAGAAGTTTATACAGATCATTCATGGACAGAAGATCCAGTGTGTAACTCTAAATGATATCCACCCTTTATTGTGACCCCCTTGAACAGAGTTAGTTAATGGGAGTTGTAATCATATTCACTTCTAACTACGGACTCTAGTTCATAACTTTTAACCATTTGAAGAAAGACTTTGCCTTTGGTTGCTGACCTTTCCTTTCATCCTTCTCTCTTAGTTTCAACCCTTCTTTAATCTTGGTCCTAGCAGTTAGCTTGGGCAGATAAAGGCTACTCAGATGATTTCTGATGTGAGCAGCTATCTCAGAGTTGGAGGGGTTGGAGAATGGCTTCTCTGCTAACTCAGGAATGTCGAACTTGCTTAAGTATAGCATAGTTGAGGCATTGAGCCTATTTATTTCGCCATTCTCTCTCTCAACAACAAAGTTATGAGAAGAGTCTCCATTGGATGATCTTCTTTCTTGGCACAAGGGGCTGACTTGGTACTCTATCCCCTTTCTTTACATCTAGCAGAGTCACCAGCCTTCTTTTTAACTTTTTCTCTTCTTTATTAAATGAATTGGAGTTGAGTCCAAGAAGCTTAATGGCTTGGTCCAATTTTCCTCTAGGAAGATCAAGGAATTGATCTATAGTGAGGGAACTTGAGGAGCCATCAACATAGATTAGCTTGACAGACCCCTCCTCACAAGAGATGTCGCTCAAGGTTGTACACTTAGTGAGCTTCATCTTGATCTCCTTAACTCTTCCAAGGAGAGATGTTTGAAAGGCTGAGGGGATGGTTTGGGTGGTTGTTGGGTAGGTAGTGGTGTTTGGGTTCTGGGAAGTGTTTTGGGTTTGAGGATGGGTAGTTGAGGTGGTTGTGGTGAGGAAGCAGGTATGGAGGATGGTGTGGGTTCAGGAGTGAATGGTTCAGATGTAGGTTTGGTTTCGATGGGAAAAGGAAAAGGGATTTATTCAGGTTGAGATTGGGGTTGAGGTGTTGGCTTGAAGGTCTCTATACATCTCTTTCCTTTTCCGTGAGCGAATGTCAGTCTTGATGACACTGACCTGTCGTTTTAGGGTCTTCTCAAAATAGGACCCACCTGCCTGCAAGAGAAGCCATGAGCCTTTAGATAATCCTTCATCCAGGCTTTATCACCTATCTTCTTGACAGCAGTGAGTCCAGCTTCTTCCTCCTCCTCCTTCTTCTTCTCCCTCAGTTATTCCCCTACAACTTTCTTTCTCTCTTTCTCTATTAGATCTTACTCTTACTTGAAAAGACACAAGATCGTGTCATTATTGTGAGGAGTAAATTCCTCTAGATAGAATCTCCTGGAGCTTAGGAAAGATATCCTTTCGCTCCTTAGCTGCAGATCAGCCTCTCTTTTCTTTCTCTCCATTTCTTCCTTTAGGGCCAACCTTGTTGCCTCCTTCTTTTGCTCAACTTGCAGCAAGGTTGCCTTCTCTAACTCAGTTAACTCCTCTAATGATAGCGGGATCATATCTTCATTAACATCTCCAAGATTGACCAGTCTGTCAATGATTTCCACTCTTATTTTGTTGTTAATAGCCTCTTGGTTAGCTGTAGCTGCTTTGCTACTAGCAACTAGAAACTTCTTAGTTGGAAGTCTACCTTTCCTTTTCAGCTTCTCTAACCTTTCTTCCTCCAAAAGCTCTTACTCATTCACCTTACTCTCCCCTTTGGTATCATCGGAAGCTCTAGACTTTGGAGATTCTTGAGTAGAGGTTTCAGGTTGAGAGGTGGAAACTTGAGTATGTGTTAATGATGTTGTTTGAATAAGGGTTGGTTGAGAAAATCCTCACTTTTCATTAGATTCTAGTTCTAGAATTGCATCTGTGATAACTAGATCATCGGATAAGAGAGCAACCCTTCCACAGCTTCTATCTCAGCTTAAGAAGATTGAAATGGTTCTTCCAAGGCTTTGACTTTAGCTTTGGAAGTCTGTGTCAATGCACTCCCTATCCCAACTGTTTCAGTTGATGAACCATTAGTCTTTATTTCCCTTTCAAAATCAATCTCAGGTTCCATGTAGACCTTAGGTTAACCAACTTCTTAGACAGTGATAGAATGTGCATTCAACCTCTAAAGCTCTTCAGCGCTAAAGTATGCCACAACAACATCAGGGCTTGGCTGTTCAGTGGAAGATCTAATCAGGAATTTGGAAAAGAACCTGTTCAGGTCTTGGAACATCCTATGAACCATTTGAATAACAATTGGAGGAGGCTCAGAAAAAATTGTTGCTTGTTGAGTTGGATATCTTGAAGTTAAGGTTGATAAAACTAAACTCTATGGTTCCTCTGTTGTTTGTCTCTAAACACTCTCCCTTTTTTGGTAGCATCATCCTGAGATCTTGATAAGCTAGAGGAAAAGGTCAAAAAGACCTGAATGGGTATGTGCCTAACAAATCTCTCAACCTATTTCTCAGCTAGTTTGACCTTGAGACTTGCAATCTCAAGTTACCGAGTGGCAGATCTATCCTCTAAAGTCTTAACCTTTGATTCAAGGTTTGAGACTTTAGAAAGTAGGTCTTGAATGATGAGTTTCAAACTTCCCTCATCTTCTTTTGAAGAATCATGGGGAGATAAGGTATCATACCTTGTATGTTCACCCTCATAACCAGATGTGGTTTCTTGACACCATGGTTTCCCCTGCCTAATAATGTCTCTTTTAGAGTCATCAATGGGTACGATTGTTGTAGATTCAGTCTCAGATATGTTACCACTGTCTTGAGGATCCAGTGAGGCTCCTTCAATAGTGGTAGCTGAATCTACATTAGTCCCCTCCATATCAGTGGGACTCACTTTAGTTTGGGCTTGCTGATGGGGGCTAGAGATAAGAGGTCTCTCTAGGATTTGTTGATCCTTGAAAGGGTGTTGTGGATCAACTTCATTGCCTTAAAGAGACATATCTCTTCATTAGTTCTGGTAAGAAGGTTAGTAAAGGATAGGGAGGTTAAGCCTAATGACTCGGGACTTTGGTCAATGTCTATTGGCATTGAGCCTATAAGATGGTTGTCCCTTTTTGGTTGCTCAAGAGAGTATAGGGACTCATCCTGAGGTGTATCATCTTGGTTTTGGGCTCATGGGTTTGAAACTAAAGAGACTCGAAACCCATATTAAGGTCAATAGTGAAGGAAGGTGGGACCTCTGATTGAGTGGGAGCCCATGTTTCCACTCTAGTCTTTTTGGTTTGAACCTGAGGGACTTGTTCAATCAAAGTAGATTAAACAAGGGTTCGTTTGGGATGTCTCTAGTATGTCATTTTGATAGGGTGAGAAGTTAGGTTTGGCATTATGAGGGTTGTTGCTGGTGTGGGTTCACCACCTGTGGGGTTAATAAGGATGTCACTGGGAGCTATGCACTCAATCATACCTGGAAGAAGTGGAGTGTGCCTTCCAATGAAGTTGGTGGACATCTTCTTTAGAATATTGAAGATGGTCGGCCTCATGTGAGGACTGCCAGAGCAGCGGCATAGAAAAGCTTGCTTTGGTCCAACTCACAGTTGATGAGGTGCTGGATGAACCTATGATACATATAGAAGGTCTCCCTTAGAAGGTTGCCCATCAAATTGGTCAGCACAAATTTGGAATAATTGAATTTGAGGCCTCTTAACAACCCATGAACTAGGCATCCTAGTTCGTATGTGATTTGATACCAACCCCTTGACTTGTTTGACAAGCAGTGAAGGACAATGTGCAGCAGGAACTTTCATTGGTAAGAGAAGTTGAACTTGTAAACCGTGGACCTGCTGACATCACTGCGATATCCCATTAAGGTATATGTTTCATCAATGTCTATCTTGGGAAATTTCATAGGAGAACATCATGGAGCTCCAGATGCTCCTTGATGGTCTGTTAAAAAATGATCAACTATTGACCACAAATGCTCGACTTGAGAACCCTAACTCCGTTCAAGATTATAATCTGTTTGTTCCCCCAAAATTCAGCCATGTGGTTTGAATACATGGTGGGGTTGACAGTTAGGGCTGTGAAGTAGGTTGACTGGGTTAGGAAGGAGATGATTTTAGAGAAGTCAACATCCTTTGACGAATTCAAGAGTACGACTTGATTGTGTGAGGGTTAAGTGCCATTTTTGATGAGAAGGAGAGAAGTAAGCTTGAGATTAGGTAAAGTAACAGCGAAGAAAGCTTTGGGTGATAGAAGCCGTAAAAAGATTAAAGTGAACGTGTCGGAGGTATATAAATGGGTGAAAATGGTGGATGGATAAGGTGAAAAGATGGTTTGGGGTATGATGTGACAGGGGCGGTAAGGTTAAATCCATTTAAAAATTCTGACATCATTAAGAAAATCTTTACCTTTTACAGTGTAGGGCCTAAAAGATTTCCATTCAACAGTAAGTTTTTCTTCCAAGTATAAATCATTTCCAAATGTAATCTTCTTCCGAAGCCAATCATACTTCCAAAGGTAAATTCCTTACTTCGGAGAGTAAAATTGCCTTCCGAGTGAAAGAGTTCATATGCTTTGGAAGCAGATCTAATATAGTATCAATCGCTTCTTTCAAGACTAAAACTCTTCCGAGAAGAAGACTTCCCTTGGAGAAATTTTGTTTTGAAAGATATATTTGATATCTTCCAAGGGTTAATTCCTTTTTGGAAGAATTTGTACTTAGAGAAATTTTAAAAAAATCCTTTTGCAACGGGCTTAGGCTTAGATTGTTTGACAAAGAAAATACATATTTTGAAAAGGTTTTCAAATAAGATATACTAATCAATGTTTGTCACACCCCAACCTTGATGGCGAAATCGTCGAGATGTGAGGGTTAAGATTGTTCATAGCCACATAACGTTGTCTTCAAATGAAAAATATTATTATCATAAGTTTCAACAGTGCAAGTTACAATCATAAGTCTCAACATGAATTTAAACAAAACATAAGATAAAATAATCCCAAGCATTTTATTCTTTAATCTAGGTTCAAATCCTAGATTGTGCAAACTTCAAAAGATAACTTCAAGCTTGGGCATTTCCTGAATAATGTTAAAAAATAAAGGTCAACTATGAAAGTTGGTGAGTTTCCAAGGGTTTAATATACATGATATATCAAAAGGTTACAAGTAGCAATTCATGATCAAAGGTTATGAGTTATGCAAGTTTATAGAATACATATAGCTACAATCAAACCTCGACTAAGAATAAGATTACAAGTTTATAAGGATTGGCTAAGTGTACATGGTTCCCATGATAAACAAGTCATACGTCATCAGGAGCCGGCAATACATTGGCTTTAGCACCAAATAAGCTTGTCAGGCTCATAGATCTATGACGTCGTCAGGCTAGCAATAGTTAATGATTGTAAACAAAATATATATCTCATATAAGACTTACAATAACACAAATAACCATGACAAAAATATAATTATAAATTGCAAGTGCATTATAAGGATAAAACGTTTACAAGTGTAAATTAATAAGTATAACATATTTCACCCCAAAACAATATGAAATAATATAAAAGGGGTAAGGAAACTCACATGACAAATAAGTATAAGAATGATAATTATTAAGAAATAATAATAAACGTCCCAACGCAAACCTTCACAAGGTACCCAAGAATACATATATTTACAAGATTTAACGTCTAAATAATAAGTTTAACGAGTTAATTGAGGATTAGAGTTCAATTTGGTATTAGGGCTTGTCAAATAATTATGTTTAACAATATGAAACCAATTATATTTATTATAATCAAAGAAATTCGCTACATTTTATACAAAGTTTTATATACAAATATAACATTTATAATAATTTTGTATACTTAAATAAAGTCTAATAAACACAATTTAAACAATAATTTAAAGACACCATTTAAAATAATCATATTTGTGGAACAAAGTAGTATGGATTTTTATATAAAAAAATAAAGTATTTATATTACTTTTAGATTATTTATCAAAAGTATAAAAGTATTTATTTTTAAGGAAATAATTCTCAAAAAAATAATTTAAAGTATTTTAGAAAAATTAGCTTTTATAAAATAGGTTTTTATAATTTAAAAAAATAGAATTTGTTTTGAAGGCTAAAAGCCTTAAAAATAAAAACACAAGGTTCCCCGGATTTGAACCGGGGACCTCTTGTTATTATCGTTCGATTTAATATTTTAATTATTAACTTTCATAAATTAAAATTTAATGACAACTAAGAAATAAGCATAAATAACTCAAAAGTTTCAAAATTAACAACATTGGTCCTTACAATAATAAATGATGATAACTTTCAATTAACGGAAAAAATACGTGATGTTACAATGTTTATCGTCCCAATAGCTGTAATGAGATACTTGAATCTTTGTTCATCAAAAGCTTTGGTGAACAAATCAGCATATTATTCTTTTGAATCAACTTTGATTAGCTTAATCAGATTTTTCTCATGAATAAATCTAATGAAATTGTACCTGATATCAATATGCTTTATCTTGAAGTGCTTGACTAATTTTTTAGTAATGGAGATAGCACTGTTATTGTCAATGTGTATAGGAGTGCTCATGAAGTTGAATCCATAGTCTATCATCTGGTTTTGAATCCACAGTAGTTGAGTACAACAACTACCAGCAGCAATGTATTCAGCTTTAGCAGTTAATGTTAAGACACATGATTGCTTCTTGCATTGCCATGAGATAATCTTTTCATCAAAAAATTGACATCCTCCTGGTATGGATTTCTTGTTGATATTGTAGCCACCATAGTCACTATCAGAATAGCCATAGAGATTGATATTTCAGTTCCTTGGATACAAGAGACCTAATTTAGGTGCTCCTTTGAGGTATCTAAGGATTCTCTTGGCAGCAACTAGGTGAGACACCTTTGGAGCAGCCTGATATCTTGCACAAATACATGTTACAAACATGATATCAGGTCTACTTGTTGTGAGATACATCAGAGACCCAATAATTGCCCTTTACTGATGTTGATCAGTATCCTCCCTCTTAGAGCCAGGACAAAGATTATGGTTTCTAGGTATAGGAGTCTTTGCTGGCTTACAATCTTTCATATCAAACCTCTCCAATATGTCAGTACATATTTGGATTGATTGATAAAGAACCCTTCCTTCATCTGCTTTACCTGAATTCCAAGGAAAAAGTCCATTTTTTCCATGGAACTCAACTCAAATTTCTTCTTTATAATGCTCTCAAAGTATCTACACATTTTGTCATTTGAAGAACCAAGTATGTTGTCATCAACATAGACTTGGACTAGCAAAATGTCCTTCCCAGACTTTCTTATGAATAAAGGGTTATCAATGGTACCTCTGGTATAACCATTCTTCAGGAGAAACTAAGACAAATCATACCATAGTCTAGATGCTTGGTGCATCCCATAAAGAGCTTTATCCAATTTGCACACATAGTCGGGGTGTTATGAGTCTTCAAATCCTAGAGGTTGGTATACGTAGACTTCCCTATCTATATCCCCATATAGAAAGGCACACTTGACATCAATTGGTAGATTGTAAAATTCTTGGATGCAGCATAAGCAAGCCTCTATAATCTCTCTTGTTCTTTAAAACTCATTTGGTGCATATTGGTACTTGACTGGATAGTAGCGGACATAGGTTCCAAGCCTTTTGTCTTTTGAATTGAAGCAACTCCTCTTGCATTGATTCAACCCAACTACTATCTTTCAAGGCATCTTTTGCTTTCTTAGGTTCCATGTAGGATAAGAAGCATGAGTACAAGCAGACATTCCTATTGTGAGATTGTCTCTTTATTTTCACACCTTCAAAGACTTCTCTAATGATGTTCTCAATTGGATGAGTGTTGTGAATTCTAATGCTTAGGATCACATCCAATTGTAAGGACATGTCCAGATTTGACATGTTTGGCTCAGGAGCTTGAACACTAGGATCAGTTGTTGTCTTAAACTCATTCAGTGAGGATTGATTGAATGAATGAGAAACATCATTATTATCACTTAGCTGCAAAGCATCATTAATAGTTTCCAATTCTATCAAAATGCTACTTCCATAAACTTCGTGTTGTGTAGTGTCACCGGATGAGTGTTAAGGCTCACTAGGCTAACAACTTGTTGAAGCTCCACTATCTCTTGAGATAGTCATACTATCAGATCTAATAATAGTGAGAGCTTGGTCTTCAACTGCTCTTGGAGAACTTAGAGCAGGTCTGGGTAACTCAAATAGTTGAGCATCATCAGAATCACTTTGAGTACATGTTCTAGCTGAAACATTCTCACAAGAAGGTTTAGAATAGTTTGGAAACAATTCTAAACAAAGATATGATCAGGGTCATTCCCCCTAACACAAGGAATGTGCTCATTAACAACAATGTTGGATGATTCCTCAAATTTTTGATTTTTAATTTTGTATACTCTATAAGCACTAGAGTTGGAGGAATATCTAACAAAGATAGCATCATCTAACTTTTCAACAAATTTTGCAAAATTTTCCATTGTGTTAAGTATGGTACACCTGCTGCCAAAGGATCTTAGAAAGTCAATAAATGGTGGCCTCTTGTTCCATAGCTCATAAGCAATAGAGTTTGAGGAATATCCAATAAAGATAACATCATCCAACTTTTTAGCAAATTTTGCTAAATTGTCCTTTGCGTTAAGTATGGTACACCTACTACCAAAGGATCTTAGAAAGAAAATGAACGGTGGCATCTTGTTCCATAGCAAATAAAGGGTTTTTTCATGTGGCTTAACTACGAGAACCCTGTTCTGCACACATCATGCAGTGCTGACTGCATCTGCCCAGAATGTTAGAGGCAACTTTGAATCAGCTAACATAGTTCGAGCAACCTCAATAAGTGTCATGTTCCTCCTCTCAGCAACACCGTTTTATTGAGGAGTTCTAAGGGCACTATATTGTCGGGCAATTTCTTTTGAGTTACAAAATAAGTCAAGAACTTGATTTTCAAACTCAGTCCCTTGTGTCACACCCAACCTTGACGGCGGAAACGTCGAGGAGTGAGAGTTAAGATCGTTCACAGCCACATAACGCTATTATTAAATCCAAAAATATTATTCATAAGTTTTAAAAGTAAAATTACAAACACAAGTCTCAAATAAAGAAAGCATAACAAGCTTATTCATTTATTTAACTAGGTCCATTCCTAGGTGTGAACAACTTCAAAAGTGGCGATCAAGCTTGAGTATTTCCTGAAACATGTTAAAAATAAAATGTCAACATAATGTTGGTGAGTATTTCTATACCCCTTTTTATATTTTTACACTTTTGGGGTGAAACATGTTATATTATAAACTTTGCACTTGTAAACATGTTCATGGATCTCATGAACCGAGTATGCAAGCCTTATCTAGACAAGTTTGTGATCGTCTTCATTGATGACATACTTATCTACTCCAAGTCCAATATCGATCATGAACTGCATTTGAGATTGGTTCTTGATCGTAAGCTTGTTAAGCTCACGATACTCGATGCACATACGAAATGATCCATCTTTCTTCTTCACAAAAAGAACAGGTGCGCCCCAAGGCGAAGAACTAGGACGGATGAAGCCCTTCTCGGATAGCTCTTGAAGTTGACTAGAGAGTTCTTGCATTTCTGATGGTATAAGCCGATATGGTGAATTATGTCACACCCCAACCTTGACGGCGGAATCGTCGAGATGTGAGGGTTAAGATTGTTCACAGCCACATAACGCTATATTTAAGTGTAATTATTAAAATTATAAGTTTCAAAAGTCATTACAAACATAAGTCTCAAAACATGAAGTAATCCCAAATAAAACAAAACGTAGCATAACATTTATTTATTTAACTAGGTCCAAGTCCTAGTTTTATTTCCAAGCTTCAAAAGTCCACTTTAAACTTGGGGATTTCCTGAAACATGATAAAAATAAGAGTCAACTAAAATAGTTGGTGAGTTTCCAAGGTTTTCATACATAATATGAAAAAGAAAGTTACAAGTAGCAATTCATGTCATAGGTTATAAGCTAGTAAGGTTATAGAACACATATCGTTACAACCAAACCTCGACTTGGTTACAAGTATAAAAGATTGGCTAAGTGTATTTGGTTCCCTAGTGCACAAGCATACGGCTCCTAGGAGTCGGCAATACATCGACTTTAGCACCAAATAGGCTTGTCAGGCCCAAAGATCTAAGACGTCGCCAGGCTAGCAATAGTTAATGATTGTAAACAAACTATGTATCTCATATAACACTTACAATACACAAATAACCATGACATAATAATAAGATGAATTGCATGTGCTTACAAGTCTCAAACGTTTATAAGTGTACAATGTATAGATAATCATGTTTCACCCTAAAGTAGTGTGAAATAAAATAAAATGGGGCAAGGAAAACTCACTTGACAATAAATATATAATGGCGATTAATAAGAATAATAACAAGCGTCGCTCCAAGATGTATCGTCACAAGACACCTAAATATATATATTTACAAGATTAAAGCTCTACAATAAGTTTAAGGACTAGGAATCAACTTGATGTTTGGGGTTTTGTTGATTATATTTGTCAAATAAGAACTCAATTATATTCTCGTGGGAACGATTTTATTTATATTTTATATAAACATATGGATTAATAATAACTTTTATAATAATTTTGTAATGTTTATAAAGTTTAGATCAATTTTGTAATTAAATAAAAAGAACATAAAATTAAACAATAGGTTAAAGGCAATGTTTGAAATATTAGTTTGTGTAAATTAAACTAGTATTTAAAGTCTACATTTTTATAAAAAATATTGTAATTATATTTTTAACTTTAGGATAATATATAAAGATAATTTTTTTATAAATAAATTACAGAAAAAATGATTAAATAGTTTTAAAAGAAACAAAGTTTATGAATTGATTTTTCATAATTTTTAGAAATTTTTAACATTAAATTTGAAGGCCAAAAAGGCCTAAAAAAATACATGAGGTTCCTCGGATTCGAACCGGGGACCTCCTGTTTAGGGGTCATGTGTTTTACCAGTGAACCAAAGGCTTCCAGCCGCGTTAGAATCCGCGTTTTAATTGTTAAATACAAACTTAAACAAACCCCCAAATTTCGCATGAACCCTAGAAATAGATTCGATCAAATTGAACACCGAATCACGAATGGTAATGGAATCCACCTTAGGGCTTTTGATCCCCAAGTAAAACCGAGTGTATTGGTACAATTAATTACCTGGTTTGAAGTTTAAATCGATGAAAACAAGATGAAGAACAATCACGACTATGGTAAATCCGGTTCGAGAAGATAATGATGATTAAACACGAATTCGTCGCGACAGAAGTTTCCAATGATGCTGTTAAGTAAAAGCCCTCACCCAATTTTGGTTATAATCGAACGAAAGTTGAAGTTCACTATGTAGCAGGTCGCGACGAGGATGATGATTCGAATGTCAAGGAAATGAGTTTATCAGGTGAAATTGAGAGTTTTGAATAATTAGGATTACTTAGATGATTACTTAGGTTAGTTTAATTAGATTATTATTAAGATTAAACGCCCGAACGGCTATGGTGTTTAAAGCTTCGGTTACACTCTCGATTGAGCTTTGTAACCGATGCTTTAACTCGATTACAAGTTGCATTCAAGTTCGAGGTCGGTTCCAGGAGGTTTTGGGACGGTTTTTGGATTACAAAAACTGAGGATTTTGGGGTTTTAAACTCGCCGGACTTCGGCCGGAGGGTGGCCGGAGTCCCTGCCGGAAATACGGGGTAAGGGGGCGAGTTTTGGTTAATTACACATTTGGTCCCTCAAATTTAAGTTTCTTTTATTTTAAGCAGAAACTTCAATATGAAGTTTATAAATTGACATTAAGACCCCCTAATCTTTAACTACTTAAGGTTTTAAACATTGTTAAGTTAAAATTTATTTATTTATTTATTATTATTAATATTAACATTATTGTTGTTATTATTATTCTATTATTATTACAAATATTATTATTATTATTTATTATTATTGTCACTTTTATTAATATTAACATTATTATTTATTATTATTTTTTTATATTTATATTTTTAACTTAATGACAATAATGAATAAGCACAATCAACACATGAGTTTCAAAATTGACAAAAATAACCCTTGTAAGAGTAAACGAAGTTAACTTTTAGTTAACAAAAAAATACGAGATGTTACAAATTAGCCACGGGATTTGCTCCCGGTATCAAGTCAATTTTAAACTCAACTTCACGCACGGGAGGTAGACCACTAAGGTCATCGGGAAATACTTCAGGAAAATCTTGTACGATAGGGACATCCTTAAGTTCTTTCCCTTTGACTTTCGTGTTGACCACGTAAGCCAAGAAGGCCATATACTTCTTGCTTAAGCACTTTCGGGCTTGAGTGCAAGACATGAGTTTAAGTCCTTTGGAAGACATTTCACCGAACACTTTCAAAGTATCTTCAGAGGGTAACGGTATACGAATGCACTTCTCGAAACAAATGATTTCGGCATGGTGTTTGGCTAACCAATCCATACCAATGATGACGTCAAAACTTCCAAGTTTCATAGGAATAAGATCGATAAGAAAATCATGTGTGTCAAGACTTAAGATGCAATCACGAATAATGACGTCAACGATGATTGGTTCTCCATCGGCAACTTCAACGGTGAGAGGTCTTTCTAATCTCGTATGTGGCTTAGCAACTATGGGTTCAAACTCTAACAAAACAAAATTCTTATCGGCTCCAGAATCAAATTGGACATAGGCATAAGTTTTATTAATAAGGAACATACCTGTTCAATTTTTAAGGTTTTTAACGATACTGGTAATGTATGAAAAGAATCGGATCACAAAAGTTAAAGGTAAGTTAACATACCATTCACCACATCGTTGTTTGCTTGTGCTTGATTAGCATTGATGTTGAAAGCACGTCCTCGGGCTTGTGGAAAATTACCCACAAGACGAGGGCATTGTGGGCTGAAATGACTAGGTTCCCCACAGTTGTAGCAAACACGGTTTATGACCATGGTGGCGTTGTTAGGTGCACGATTGCAAGTCGCCACCAAATGACCAAATTTACCGCATAAGGTGCAGATACGGCATGGTTGATTCCCCGGATGATGATACCTACAAGTGTTGCACATAGGTTGAGGACCAGCATAGGCAAATCTGTCTCACCCCTAACCTTGACGGCGGACACGTCGAGATGTGAGGGTTAAGACTGTTCATAGCCACATAAAGCTATGTTTAAATGTAAGTATTAAAATTATAAGTTTCCAAGATATTAAAATCATAAGTCTCAAAAAATGAAATAGTTCCAAATAAAACATAACATAACATAAACATTTTATTTATTTAACTAGATCCAAGTCCTAGTTTTATTGCAAGCTTCAAAAGACCACTTTAAACTTGAGGATGACCTGAAACATGATAAAAATAAAGGTCAACTAAAATAGTTGGTTAGTTTCCAAGGTTTTCATACTTAATATGATAAGGTTACAAGTAGCAATTCATGTCATAGGTCATAAGTTAGTAAGGTTATAGAACACATATCGTTACAACCAAACCTCGACTTGATTACAAGTATATAAGATTGGCTAAGTGTATTTGGTTCCCATGATGAACAAGCATACGTCATCAAGAGTCGGCAATACATCGACTTTAGCACCAAATAGGCTTGTCAGGCCCAAAGATCTAAGACGTCGCCAGGCTAGCAATAGTTAATGATTGTAAACAAAAATATGTATCTCATATAAACACTTACAACACACAAATAACCATGACAAAAATATGAATTGCAAGTGCTTTACAAGTCTAAACGTTTAGAAGTGCGTTATGTATAAGTAATCATGTTACACCCCAAATTAGTGTAAAAGGATATAAGGGGGCAAGGAAGACTCACATGATGAACAAGTATATAATAAACGATTAATAAGAAAATATAGTATTCTTCGTTCCAATGTAATCTTCACAATGCACCTAAAATAATATATATTTACAAGATTAAAGTTTAATCGGAATGAATATAACGAATCAACGAAGACTAGAGTTTTGGATGAAATTTGGTATTTAGAGGTTTCGTTAATTACATTAAATAATAAAAGAAAAGAGAATATATATATATATATATATATATATATATATATATATATATATAAATTAAGCATTTTAGTGTAAAAGGTGTGGGAAAACCAGTTGTTATAAAACTTAGTTACAAGATAACTTTTAAAATAATCCACGTTTTATACAATAATATATGCTTATTATTTAAATAATAATTTAGTGAGTTGCAACAATATTTAAAGTCTATTTTATGAAGAAAATAATTTAAATATATCATTTGGACAAATAGTTATGTGATAAGTTAAAACAATATGTTAAGTCCATCTAAAAATATATTATTTGAATCCTATAAGGTTAAACCAAGAATAACCTTTAGTTTTTAAGAATCACTCTATTAAAAGTTTAGTTAATTATTTATATTTTAAAGAACATAATAAATAAATGACCAAATAAGTAAATAGATAAAAAATGATTTCAGAATTTTATTCAAAATTATTTAGAGTTTATAATACATTTTTTTAGATTTTTACCAAAATATGTTTTAGGTTAAAAGCTTTTTTTTAAAAAAAACAATACATGGGGGTCCCCGGGTTCGAACCCGGGACCTCATGTTTGAAGCACTCCTCCTTAACCATTGAACCAAAGTCCTGCAGCCGTGTGATAAGATGGTTTCGAAAGTTTAAAAACACAAACAAAAAATTCCCCAAATTCCCTATGAACCCTAGTTGGATCCACACCAAATTGAGGATCAATTCGATAACTTTAATCAAATTAATGTTAGGACTTTTGTTCCCCAACTGAAATCGCATAAGTACATATATTTAATTACATGTGTTGTTGATCAACTTGATATAAACACGTGATGAACAGGTATGAACACGTGATTACGACAGGACCCAACAGGTATGAAAACGATGATGGCAATCAAATTAAACTCGTGGGTAGTTTCGTGTGGTGATATGGATTAAAAGCCCTCTAATAATTTCAGGTATTGAAGTCCCGAAAGTGGTGTTTGAGTTTGTAGCAGGTCGCAATGAAAAGGGTAATCGAAGGGGATGTTTGTGTTGATTCCAGGTGAAATTGGTGATTGCAATCGTTTAGAGATAGATAGATGATTGTTTGTGTTAAGTTAATTCGATTATTATTGTGTTTTAATGACCGAACGGCCATGAATTAAAAGAGTTTCGGTTATACAACGGATAGACTTGGTAACCGATGTATAACTCAATTATTAGATGTATTCAATTTCGAATTACGTTTACAAAACGATTCGGATCGATTTGGGTTACAAAATCGAACGGTTTTGGTGTTCTAGATTCGCCGGACTTCGACCGGAGGGTGGCCGGAGTCCCGGACGGAATTACGGGGGTGGGCGGGGGGTTTGGTGTGACACCCGTCACCTTAAGGTCCGTCGAACGACATAATTAAGCATAGAATTATTTTAATTATTCTTCCTCTTCTCATAAACTCCTGCTTTAAGGAATCATGTCTGCTTTATTTTCTTTGTGCCTGTACTCCCTCCGAGAACGTGTGCTAAGCATAAACTTTTTATAAATTTTGTCACCATTACCACCAAATGTATCATTTTTAATTTCGACCATTATCATTAATAAAACCATTTTTAAACTATCAATTACCATTAAACACGCTTTTAACCTTAATATAACGAACATTTTACGGTCGTAATCAACCGAAACAAATTTTGGGGAACTCGAGGGTTAAGTGCAGGGACTAAACTCGCCATTTTGTAAACTTGGGCTGGGTATATAAACCCATATTCCAGCCCTTAATCTCATTTCATCTTCATCTTCTTCATCCTCTTCACTTTCTTCTTCACATCTTCTTCATTCTAGCACCAAATCCAACCTGCGTGGTCTTGTTCTTGTCGTCTAGACTCCATCTACAGCCTAGTCTACTCTATTCTAGCAGGTAGACGACCTTGGTTGCCCCTTTTCTTGCTTATTCACGGCTGTCCAAACTAGGGTTTCGGGTGTTCGGGTTCAACCCGAACACATGAGGTCGTGCGGGTGCATGTGAGGTCTTTCTGCTTGTGTTTCATGTTTGTGTATGTTTGTAGAGTGTTTCTGGAAGTCCTTGTTGTGTAAAACCTGTGCTCGGAGCAACCGAAGGCTGCTCTGCACTTCTGCAGTCGCGAACCTGCAGCTTAGGCGACTGGGTCTGTCATGCGACTGAGTCGTACGACTGGGTGAGTCGTGCGACTGAGCCATACAACTGTGTCATTCGGGCGACTGAGTTGTGCGACTGGGGACGTCATGCGAAGGAGTCGTGCGATCGTATGTATGTGTGCGAATGAGTCATGCGAACGAATGAATGCGTGCGATTGAGTTAGGTGACCGACTGAATGTATGCGATTGTGCGTGTTTCGCACGACTGGAGTCCAATCGCACGAATGAAGGTTCAATCGCACGAAAGTAGCTAATTCGCACGATTGAGGGTTGATTCGTGCGCATGGAGGTTGGGTTGTGCGAATGTGTGTTGTGTGGTACGACTAAATGCCAGTCATGCGAATGAAGACTCAATCGTACGAATGAAGCTGATTCGTACGATTGAAGGTTGATTCGTACGAATGGAGCGTTGAGACGAGCGTCTGGTCCTGTTGTGTGACGGATGATGTTGAGTGTGAACTTCCTCTTAAACGTCTGATGATGATAAAGTAACATCAGTAAAAGTGTCATTGCTTGACTACAAAGATTAAAGTCAACGCTATCAACATGCACATACTATTTCAATTGAAATAAACCTAACATTTTACAATTACCGACAACCCATTTGGAACTACAAATACTTAACAAGTGTCATCTTTCATAACAATGAGATCTTTACAAGGATGTCATAAGCAATGACGACTGCTCTTAGTACTTGGATCTACATAAGATCTGATGCGTGTGTCCGCTTGTGTGTGTGCTACCCACGACCGAACAGATACAACCCGAACTGACCAAACATTACTATACGCTTCATACACGTCATTAATGCTTAACAATAACTGTCAATAGGTGTTTGACCGATCATTGCATTCAACTGTTGGGAATCTTGATCATTCATACTTACCACATAACATGTGAGTTTCGTGGCCCCTTTTATACTTATACTACTTTACAGACATTTACAAACATGGGGGAAAAGTATGCTCACCCGTTTTCTATGCTGTACAATATACATACAATTTACATACTTGGAGTCAACGTGCTACTGTTTTGTGGGTACTTATCTGATACATGCTTGAGTCTGCTTTGTGGTTCTTTCTTACAACTATTTAATTCTAGTGTGGGAACCGATGGATAGGTATTGGTAGTACTACTGGGTTGACACCCCCACCCTCGTGTTGGTATACTAGTTAGTACCAACAAAAGCCAGGAACGGGCCTTGTGTGAATATATTCCGACAAGATTCTTTGTATACGTCATTAGGTTTGGTTGTAAAGCTCTTGTCATGTGATTTTGCTTGCTTATAACTGTATGCACGGTATTCTGTAACAACTTTATACAGCATCAATTACTTATTTACTTTAAACCTGCGAGCTCACCAACAATTTTGTTGACCATTTTGAGCATATCTTTTCAGGTGATCATGCTAGCTGAGGTTCTAGGTGTGCCTTAGTGGAGACCCTAGGATGCATTTTCGGGCTAAACTTGTCATTTTGAAAACAATTGTTGTATCTGTTTCAAACAACATTACACTTCGTAACTTGTTCCCGGGTTGTGGGAATTACATACAACGTTATTATCTATGTTTATCTTATATCATATTTGTAACAATCTTGTAATTTTAGGTTAATTTAAAATCAGCATTGTTAAATTCTTACATGGGCTAATTGTGTTATTTATGAAACTTATGGGTTGCTTATGATTATTATCTTAATTGCTCTTTTAAATTTATAAGAGTGATATAATTATGTTGTAATAATAATGATAATAATAATAACAAATTTTAAGGGAAATAATAATTATGTTACTACTAATAATAATAATAATAATAAGAACAATGAAAGTAATATGAAATGAAAATTTTCTAAACTTGAAAATGTTTAATAAACTTAATCTAAATTCAAGGGACCTTTTTGTCAATTTTGAAACATTGAAAAGAAAGTTTGGGCTCGAAATAACAAACTGGAAACCACAAGGACTAATGTTGTAAAGTAACCAAACCCAAACCTTTTTCCCCCTCTATCCCCATATTTCCGGCTGCCGGCCGGCAAGGTCCGGTGCGGCGCCGGTGAACACCAAAACCACCCGAAACCTTTGAATTTTGGTACCAAAATCATTCCAATCGCTTCATGGGAACGTTTCGAACTTATGCTCACCAATTAATCATCTTCAAACAGCGGTTACAAGCCGAATCGAGTTCAAAACCGAAACACTTAAACCCGTTTGTCGTTTCATCATTAAACCATAATAATAATCGAATTAACTCACATAAACGGTCGTTTATCAATCCTTAATCGAATGCAACACTCAATTACACCTGAAACAAACAAAATCACCAAAATCCATCATCATTCGAAGTCGCAACCTGCAACTAATCGAACACGACCTTCTGCGCTCCAAAATCGGAAATTTGTCGAGGGCTTCAAGTCGTGGGTACACGTCGAAGCTTCACACAAGATTAATTCCATTATCATCAACTGTTACGCACCGATTACTTGTTCGATAGCCGCGGGTTACTCATTGTCGCATTCTTCTCAAATCCATTTTAATCGGGTAATTAAATGAATGTATATACTCGAAATCTTGTGGGAAACAAAAGCCCCATGATTTAAATCGATAACAACCTCGATTTGATCTTCAATTGTGGTCATGATCAAACTAGGGTTCGTGCGATTTGGGGGAATTCGGTGTTACTGTTTTTAGCTTATTAAATCGGAGTCTTAAACGCGGCTGGATGCCTTGGTTCACCGGTTCCCCACTCACATTCCGAATTAGAGGTCCGGGTTCGAACCCGGCGACCTCCAATTCAATTGTTTTTGGCTTTTCAGCCTTTAAAAAAATATATAAAATTTTCTAAAAATTATAAAAAGAGATTTTGTAAACTTTGATTATTTTTAAAGCTATCCTACTATTTTTCTACAAATTTATCACTTTAAACACCTTAACAATTTTCTTATAAAATAAAATTTAACAAAGTTATTTTATAGGAATAGACTTTATATAATATTGGTAAATCATGTAATTATTATTTAAATACCATACAATTAAGGATTTAAATACGATAATTATAGAATTTATATATTTTATAATTAACTTTCACAAAATTGTTATAAAAGATTTAATTTCCTTAAAATTGGATTCATGACATTTTCTCTTAAGCATATATATAATCTCTCTAATCAACGTCATTTAAAAACCCTCAAAATACTAATTTGAAACCCTAGTCCCGTTTAACTATTAATTATATTAAATTGTAACCTTGTATATATATACTTGTTTTAGGTGCGTTGTGAAGATCTACGTTGAACGTTACTTGTTATTATTCGTATTAATCATCAATTATATATTATTTGATCATGTGAGTACTTCCATACCCCTTTTTCATATTTTTACACTTTGGGGTGGAACATGTTATCCTATTATCTTTACACTTGCACACATTTTTGAGACTTGTAAACGTTATGGCAATTCCTCATGTAAGTTGTGGTTAGTTGGATTTTTTTGTGATTACCATGTTATGGCACTATATGTACAATCATTAACTATTGCTAGCCCAGTGAAGTCATAGATCTATGGGCAAGACAAGCCTGCTTTGGTTGATCCAAGTACACTTAACTGATCGTATATACTTTAAACATTTGAGACTTGTAAAATTTTGTCGAGGTTTGATTGTTGCATTGTTCATGACATCCCTAATCACAATGTTCACTAACTTATGACTTGAAATGCCATCTTTTATATATGCTATGTATTTAAAACTATGGAATGCTCACCAACATTATTGTTGACCTCTTTATTTTTTAACATGTTTCAGGAAATGCCAAGCTTGATTACCTACACATTGAAGCTTGCACATCTAGGGATGGACCTAGATTAATAAATAAAATAGGATGAATTGTTACATTTTATGTTACATTTTTATATCCTTGAGACTTACATTTGTAAGGTGACAAATGAAACTTATGTGTAAAATATATTTGGATTTTTAATAGCGTTATGTGGCTATGAACGATCTTAACTCTCACTCCTCGACGTTTCCGCCGTCAAGGTTGGGGTGTGACAATATTTATGCTTATGGCTATGTTGTCGTGAATACTGACTAAACACGACACAAGTCCCCTTGTTGTCGGGTGTTCTCATGACACGCTTGTCATCATTATTATTATTGCATCTCTATCGCTTACCATGTGTTATGATGATTCCCGTCTCGTCGCAACCTCGTGTTTCCGCTCTTAGCGGGGGTGTGACAGACTGGTATCAAAGCCATTGGTTATAGAGAATTAGGCAATACACTTGACCTAGACTATAACCTAGGAACCTTCATGTAGATTTGCATGCCAGGGTTGTGTGCATTTTGTATCTCATACGTGTTCCTCATTACTTGTTCGATTAACTATCTGTTTTGTGATCATTTCACCCCGTCAGAGAGCCCTTGTGCTCCCTCTTTACGGGATGTTTATATTGGATCTTCCATTTCCCTCTGCGCACCGAGTTGCTTTATCAATCCGGATATTGAACCCAAAGAGATCTTCATAGGTCATGCTATTGTGTTTGACCTTAAGCACTGGGATTAACCCCGAGGAGGTTATGTCTGAGACCTCGAGAGAGGAAGAAATAGGCAACCTCTGCTAGACTAAACTTGATTTCATGCATGGACATGTCATTGTTATGATGGACTACTGTTTGGACATTACTTATGCATGGTGTGAGAATTTCACGATTTGTATGCGATGTGTGACAACCATAAGTGTGGTCTTAACCCGGAAAGTTAGACCTTAATGTGACATGGATAATGTGTCCTACAATGGTTAAAACTTATTCATTTGCTATTCTTATGATTAGAACATGCCGCCTCGAAGAGTTACCCGCAGCAACAGTGGCGGAAGTGAAGCCCCGAGAGGCAGAGGCAGAGGCAGAGGCAGAGGCAGAGGTAGAGCACCGAGAACAAGTGATGGTCCTACCAATGTCACTCCAGGAACAGGAAACGCTGATATGGCAGCCTTAATCGCTCAACAGCTGGCCGCACTGATTCCGACTATCGTGGCCCAAATGAGCGATGCTCTTCAGAATTCTCACCCCCAAGGGGATGGTGGCAATGATAATGAGGATAACGGGAACCCGACTGGGAACGAAAGCAATCAGGAGACCGGAAATGGTGGTACAGCCGGTAACGAAACTGGAATTGTGAATGTTAGACGGGGATGTTCATACAAGGAATTTGTGTCTTGTAAACCAAGAGAGTTTGATGGCAAAGGTGGAGCCATAGCCCTGACCAGATGGCTTGAAAAGATGGAGGTTGTGATCGACATCAGCGAATGCCTCGATAGTCAAAGGATTAAGTACGCCACGTGCTCGCTACAGGGCAAGGCACTAACGTGGTGGAACACTCAGATTCAGGCTAGGGGAAGAGATTCGGCGATGCAAATGTCGTGGGATGAGTTCAAAGCCCTAATCACCGAGGAGTACTGTCCTCTCAACGAGATGCAGAAACTTGAGCATGAGTTCTGGAATCATGCCATGGTGGGGGCTGGGCACGCAGCTTACACCGACCGTTTTCACGAGCTAGCAAGGTTGGTTCCGCATCTGGTCACCCCGGAATCAAAAAGGATAGAGAGGTATATTTTGGGACTTGCACCTCAAATCCGGGCAATGGTAACCGCTACTGCTCCTCCTACTATCCAGAGCGCAATTCTGAAGGCTGGCGCTCTAACTGATGAGATGGTGAGAGCAGGGGTATTGGGCAGGGGAGCAGAGAAAAGGAAAGAAGTTGGGGAAACTAGCCGGTCGAGTGCCGGGAAATTCGAGAAAAGGGCCAAGACAACCAGAAATTTTGTGGCCGTGACCCAGGGCAGGTGAGAGTATGTGGGTCCGCACCCCAGATGCGATAGGTGCAACTTTCATCATCCTCCAGCTATGCCGTGCCGGGTGTGCGCTAACTGTAGACGCCGGGGCATTTAGCAAGAGACTGCAGAACAACGCCGAATATGGTCGCTCCAGTCAACGCGGTTAACCCCACCGGGAATGCCAGGGGCTGTTATGAGTGTGGAAGCCCTGATCACTACCGGAACAAGTGCCCCAAACTGAATCGGGCATCGGGCCAACAAGGGAACAACCAGCATCAGACTATGGCTATAGCTGGAAATCAAGGCCCGACAAACCAGGGGAACGCGGCTCGGAGACGCGCTTTTGTCATTGGAGCCAATGAAGCCCGTCAGGACCCAAATGTTGTAACGGGTACGCATTTACTCAATAATCACTTTGCATCTGTATTATTTGACACTAGAGCAGACAATAGCTTTATATCTTCTGAATTTGTGCAATTGCTCGATTTTAGTCCTAGTAGGCTAGAAACTAGCTACTCTGTAGAAATGGCCAATGGTAGGGTTGTTCAGGCCAACGGGATTATTAGAAAGTGCTCGATAATATTAGAGAACCACACCTTCGATATAGACTTGATACCCTTTGAGCTAGGAAGTTTCGATGTGATTGTGGGAATGGATTGGTTGTCGAAACACGGGGCCGAGATTGTCTGTCGAGACAAGGTAGTATGAATCCCTATGGCAGACGGGGGAGTACTCAGAATTCAAGGAGAAAGACCAGGGAGAAACTTAATCTTATTTCCTGCATGAAAGCACACCGGACTTTACGAAAACAGTGCTACTCTTTTCCGGCTCATGTGGTGGAAAAGAAAGAAGAGGAGCAGAATTTGGCAGATATCCCTGTAGTGCAGGATTACCCAGATGTATTTCCTGATGACTTGCCTGGTTTGCCTCCTTCACGACAGGTGGAATTTCGTATTGAGTTGGTTCCTGGAGCTACACCGGTGCAAAGACACCGTATCGGTTAGCACCGTCTGAAATGCAAGAGTTATCTAGCCAGTTACAGGAACTACTAGAGAAGGGTTTTATTCGGCCGAGTCACTCGCCTTGGGGAGCACCGGTGTTATTTGTCAAGAAGAAGGATGGGTCGTTCCGTATGTGCATCGACTACCGTGAGTTGAACAAATTAACTGTGAAAACTCGGTATCCTCTCCCCAGGATCGACGACCTGTTTGATCAGTTACAAGGAGCTTCGTATTTTTCCAAGATCGACCTTCGATCTGGATATCACCAACTAAGGGTTTTCGAGGAGGATGTACCGAAGACAGCGTTTAGAACTCGTTATGGGCACTATGAGTTCTTGGTCATGCCGTTCGGATTGACTAACGCACAGGCTGTGTTCATGGACCTGATGAATCGGGTGTGCAAACCTTACTTGGATAAGTTTGTGATCGTATTCATTGACGACATACTTATCTACTCTCGATCGAAGGAGGACCATGAAGAACACCTTCGGGCAATACTGGAACTGTTAAGAGAAGAGAACTTTTTGCCAAGTTCTCGAAGTGTGAATTCTGGCTGCGAGAGGTGAAGTTTTTGGGTCATATGGTTACAAAGACGGGATTCATGTAGATCCCGGCAAGATCGAAGCGGTAAAGAAATGGGATACACCCCAGACACCTTCGGAGATACGGCAGTTCTTAGGATTAGCCGGATACTATCGTCGTTTCATTGCGAACTTTTCAAAGATCGCTTAACCATTGACATTGTTGACTCAGAAAGACAAGAAGTTTGATTGGGGACATGCACAAGAACAGGCGTTCCAAACACTGAAAGATAAGCTGTGCAATGTACCGATATTGTCCCTCCCAGATGGAACTGATGATTTTGTAGTGTACTGTGATGCTTCACATCAAGGGTTGGGATGTGTACTAATGCAGAAAGATAAGGTGATTGCCTACGCTTCGCGACAACTTAAGGTGCACGAGAAGAACTACACAACTCATGATCTTGAGTTGGGCGCTGTGGTGTTTGCACTCAAAATATGGAGGCATTACCTGTATGGAACCAAATGCATCATCTACACTGATCATAAAAGCCTTCAACATATTCTGGATCAGGAGGAACTCAATATGCGACAGCGACGCTGGGTAGAGCTTCTTAGTGACTACGATTGTGAAATCCGGTATCATCCGGGAAAAGCTAACGTGGTGGTTGATGCTCTAAGCCGCAAAGAACGCGTGAAACCACTACGTGCTCAAGCTTTGGGATTGACCATTCAAACAAATTGAAAACTCAGATCCAAATTTCACAAAGTGAGGCGTTAAAAGAAGAAAACCTTGCGGGAGAAGAATTTCGAGGGTTGGATAAACAACTTATGTGCAAGGACGATGGTGTACAGTACTTCATGGACCGTATATGGGTACCCAAGTGGGGAGGTGTACGTACCTTGTCCATGGATGAAGCACACAAGACACGATATTCTATTCATCCTGGCGCAGACAAGATGTACCACGATCTCAAAGATCTGTACTGGTGGCCTGAAGAAAGACATTGCCATGTACGTCAGCAGATGCTTGACATGCTCGAAAGTTAAGGCTGAACATCAGAAACCATCGGGACTGTTACAACAACCTGAGATTCCCGAATGGAAATGGTAGAACATAGCCATGGATTTCATTACCAAACTCCCTCGAGCGAGCAACGTGCATGATTCGATATGGGTCGTAGTGGATCGAATGACGAAATCAGCACACTTCTTGCCAATCCGAGAAGACTACAAAATGGACAAGTTGGCGAGATTATACATAAAAGAGGTCGTGACAAGACACGGAGTGCCAGTGTCAATCATCTCTGACCGTGACGGCCGATTCACTTCACGATTTTGGCAGACACTACAGAAAGCGATGGGCACTCGATTAGACATGAGTACCGCCTATCACCCTCTAACAAATGGCCAAAGTGAACGAACCATACAAACACTGGAAGACATGCTGAGAGCGTGTGTAATCGACTTTGGTGGTAGTTGGGATACTCATTTGCCATTGATTGAGTTCTCATACAATAACAGCTACCACACCAGCATTGGGTGTGCTCCGTTCGAAGCGTTGTACGGAAGGAAGTGTAGATCACCCGTTTGTTGGGCCGAGATCGGTGAAAGTCAGTTAACAGGCCCAGAGATCATTCAGGAAACAACCAACAAGATCTTCCAAATCAAAGATAGACTGAAAGCCGTTAGAGATCGCCAAAAGAGCTACGCCGACAATCGTCGAAAGCCTCTAGAATTCAACGTTGGGGACCAAGTGTTACTCAAAGTCTCTCCTTGGAAAGGAGTTGTTCGGTTTGGAAAGAAAGGGAAGTTAGCCCCAAGATACGTTGGACCATTCGTGATTACAGAAAGAATTGGTCCAGTGGCTTACTGATAAGGTTACCACAAGAACTCAGCGGTGTGCATGATACTTTCCATGTGTCGAACCTCAAGAAGTGTTTGGCTGACGAATCACTTCACATACCCATTGAGGATATCAAAATCGACGAAAAGCTTCATTTTATTGAGGAACCCATTGAGGTCATGGATCGTAAGGTCAAACAGTTGAAGCGCAGTTGAATACCAATTGTTCGCGTAAGGTGGAATTCAAAGCGAGGGCCAGAGTTTACATGGGAACGGGAAGATCAAATGAAACTCAAATACCCACACCTATTCGTGGATGACACTCTTGGACCTAACTCCAGTTGAATTTCGGGACGAAATTCTCTCAACTGGGGGATACTGTGACACCCGTCACCTTAAGGTCCGTCGAACGACATAATTAAGCATAGAATTATTTTAATTATTCTTCCTCTTCTTCATGAACTCATGCTTTAAGGAATCGTGTCTGCTTTATTTCCTTTGTGCCTGTACTCCCTCCGAGAATGTGTGCTAAGCATAAACTTTTTCTAAATTTCGTCACCATTACCACCAAATGTATCATTTTTAATTTCGACCATTATCATTAATAAAACCATTTTTAAACTACCAATTACCATTAAACATGCTTTTAACCTTAATATAACGAACATTTTAAGGTCGTAATCAACCGAAACAAATTTTGGGGAACTCGAGGGTTAAGTGTAGGGACTAAACTCGCCATTTTGCAAACTTGGGCTGGGTATATAAACCCATATTCCAGCCGTTAATCTTATTTCATCTTCATCTTCTTCATCCTCTTCACTTTCTTCTTCACATCTTCTTCATTCTAGCACCAAATCCAACCCGCGTAGTCTTGTTCTTGTCGTCTAGACTCCATCTACAGCCTAGTCTACTCTATTCTGCACTAAGCCATACGAATGTGTCATTCGGGCGACTGAGTTGTGCGACTGGGGACGTCATGCGACTGAGTCGTGCGATCGTATGTATGTGTGCCAATGAGTCATGCGAACGAATGAATGCGTGCGATTGAGTCAGGTGACCGACTGAATGTATGCGATTGTGCGTGTTTCTCACGACTGGAGTCCAATCGCACGAATGAAGGTTCAATCGCACGAAAGTAGCTAATTCACACGATTGAGGGTTGATTCGTGCGCATGGAGGTTGGGTTGTGCGAATGTGTGTTGTGTGGTACGACTGAATGCCAGTCATGCGAATGAAGACTCAATCGTACGAATGAAGCTGATTCGTATGATTGAAGGTTGATTCGTACGAATGGAGCGTTGAGACGAGTGTCTGGTCCTGTTGTGTGACGGATGATGTTGAGTGTGAACTTCCTCTTGAACGTCTGATCAGTAAAAGTGTCATTGCTTGACCACAAAGATTAAAGTCAACTCTATCAACATGCACATACTATTTCAATTGAAATAAACCTAACATTTTACAATTACCGCAACCGGTTTGGAACTACAAATACTTAACAAGTGTCATCTTTCATAACAATGAGATCTTTACAAGGATGTCATAAGCAATGACGACTGCTCTTAGTACTTGGATCTACATAAGATCTGATGCGTGTGTCCGCTTGTGTGTGTGCTACCCACGACCGAACAGATACAACCCGAACCGACCAAACATTACTATACTCTTCATACACGTCATTAATGCTTAACAATAACTGTCAATAGGTGTTTGACCGATTATTGTATTCAACTGTTGGGAATCTTGATCATTCATACTTACCACTTAACATGTGAGTTTCGTGGCCCCTTTTATACTTATACTACTTTACAGACATTTACAAACATGGGGGAAAAATATGCTCGCCCGTTTTCTATGTTGTACAATATACATACAATTTACATACTTGGAATCAACGTGCTACTGTTTTGTGGGTACTTATCTGATACATGCTTGAATCTGCTTTGTGGTTCTTTCTTACAACTATTTAATTCTAGTGTGGGAACCGACGGATAGGTATTGGTAGTACTACTGGGTTGACACCCCCACCCTCGTGTTGGTATACTAGTTAGTACCAACAAAAGCCAGGAACGGGCCTTGGGTGAATATATTCCGACAAGATTCTTTGTGTATGTCATTAGGTTTGGTTGTAAAGCTCTTGTCATGTTATTTTGCTTGCTTATAACTGTATGCACGGTATTCTGCAACAAATTTATACAGCATCAATTACTTATTTTCTTTAAACCTGCGAGCTCACCAACAATTTTGTTGACCATTTTGAGCATATCTTTTCAGGTGATCATGCTAGCTGAGGTTCTAGGTGTGCTGCCTTAGTGGAGAACCTAGGATGCATTTTCGGGCTAAACTTGTCATTTTGAAAACATTGTTGTATCTGTTTCAAACAACATTACACTTCGTAACTTGTTCCCGGGTTGTGGGAATTACATACAACGTTATTATCTATGTTTATCTTGTATCATATTATGCTTATGGCTATGTTGTCGTGAATACTGACTAAACACGACACAAGTCCCCTTGTTGTCGGGTGTTGTCATGACACGCTTGTCATCATTATTATTATTGCATCTCTATCGCTTACCATGTGTTATGACGATTCCCGTCTCGTCGCAACCCCGTGTTTTCGCTCTTAGCGGGGGTGTGACATTTGGGTTGAAACTTTGAAATTTTACACATTGGCCCCTTGTAGTTTAATAGTTGACATTTTATGTTTAAAAGTTCTATTTTAAGTTTCCAAATTGACATATAAACCCCCCAAACTTAATTTAAGTTTATGTTTTAAACATGGTTAAGTTTAATAACACTTATAAATTATAAGTAATCTTATTATTACTAATATTATTATTTATTATTATTACTTATTATTATTGTTCTTTATTAATATTAACATAATTATAATTATTTAATATTTATATTTTGAACTTTTGTACATAGAAACTTAATGACAATAGTGAATAAGCACAAACAACACATGAGTTTCAAAATTGACAATAATGACCCTTATAAGAATAAACAAGTTAACTTTCTATTCACGGGAAAATACGAGATGTTACAGTCTCCCCAACTTAAAAGAATTTCATCCTGAAATTAAGAGAAATGAAACTATACAAATAAGAATGGGTATCTCTTCTTCATGTGATCCTCGCGTTCCCAAGTAAATTCAGCGCCACGTTTATTCTCCCAACGAACCTTGACGATTGGGGTTGTTGTGGTTCTAGTCCTCTTTATTATGCGATCCATGATATCAATAGGTTTCTCGACAAAATGCAATGGCTCGTCAATCTGGATGTCTTCTAATGGGACATACAGACTTTCATTAGCCAAGCACTTTCTCAAATTTGAGACGTGAAATACAGGATGAACTCCACTAAGGTCGGAAGGTAACTCCAGTTGGTAGGCCACCTTTCCAACCTTTTCAGGATTTTAAAAGGTCCTACAAATCTCGAAGCCAGATTACCCTTCTTTCCAAAGCGAACCACACCCTTCCACAGTGAAACCTTAAGAAGAACCATCTCCCCAACTTGGAATTCCAATGGCTTATGTCGCTTATCAGCATAGCTCTTTTGACGACTTCTCGCCACTTCAAGGTTCTTGCAGATTATCGAGACTTTGTTGGACGTTTCTTGTATAAGTTCAGGACCAGTGATGAAGTTTTCACCAACGTCGGTCCAGTAGATCGGTGATCGACACTTACGACCATAGAGCACTTCAAATGGTGCCATCTTTATACTCGAGTGGTAACTATTGTTATAGGAAAATTCCGCGAGCGGTAGATGCGTACCCCAATCACCACCAAAGTCAAGAACACATAGGCGTAGCAAATCCTCCAAGGTTTGGATCGTTCGCTCGTTTGACCATCAGTTTGAGGATGATAAGCCATGCTTAGATCTAGTTGTGTGCCCAAGAGTTCTTGCATAGATGGCCAAAAGTGTGAAGTGAAACGAGCGTCTCGGTCGGATATGATGTGCAGAGGTAGCACATGACGACTTACAATTTCATCAACATATATACAAGCCACCTCGATGTCTTGTAAGTGTCACGTATGGGTATAAAATGGGCCGATTTGGTCAATCGGTCAACGATCACCCATATGCTATCATGTCCTCGAGAGGTTCGGGGTAGCTTAGTTATAAAATCCATGGATATGTGTTCCCACTTCCACATAGGGATCTCGGGTTGCTCAAGTAATCCACTTGGACGTTGATGTTCGGCTTTAACCTTCGTACACGTGAGGCACTTAGCTACATAAGTCGCTATATCTTTCTTCATTCCAGGCCACCAATATTGACCACGCAGGTCCATGTACATCTAATCGGAGCTAGGATGAATAGAATAACGAGTTTGATGAGCTTCGTTCATGATAAAGGTACGAAGATTATCATGATTTGGAACCCAAATTCGATTTGCGAAGTACATCAATCCATTGGGTTTCGTTTCCAATCGGGTTAAAAGATTATGCTCCAGTTCATCCTTCATTCTTCCTTCTCGTTGCACTACTTGTTGAGCCTCCAAGATACTAGACTCGATGTCACTATCTATTCTCAAGTTTTGCAACAGTACAGTAGTCTCGTTGACATCTAGTCGAATCTCAGTATCAAACTCACCCAAAGTGTCAAACCATTGTCATCGATCGCGAATTTCTTGGAATAAGATCATCTTGTGGTGAACCTTTCGACTTAATGCATCAGCTACAACATTTGCTTTGCCAGGATAGTAACGAATGTCACAATCGTAGTCACTAATCAACTCCACCCAACGACGTTTTCTCATATTGAGATCTTTTTGATTAAAAACGTGTTGAAGGCTTTTGTGATCAGTGTAGACTATACATTGCATACCATACAAATAGTGCCTCCAAATCTTCAAAGCAAAGACAACAGCACCAAGCTCGAGATCGTATGTTGTGTAATTCACCTCGTGAACCGTCAATTGTCTTGATGCATACGCTATGACCTTCCCTCGTTGCATGAGAACACAACCCAGACCTTGTTTAGATGCATCACAATACATGGTGAAGTCGTCATTTCGATCTGGTAGGGTCAAGATAGGAGCATTGCACAACTTGTGCTTTAACGCTTCAAAAGCTTCTTCTTGCTCGGACCCACACTCGAATGGTTTATTCTTTTGTGTCAAAGAAGTGAGCTGCTTCGCGATCCTTGAAAAGTTGGCAATGAATCACCGATAATAACCAGCAATTCCTAGGAAAGAACAAACTTTAGTAGGAGTTGTAGGAACACACCAATTCTTCACAGCTACCACCTTTGCAGGATCCCCGTGAATTCCTTGGCTATTCACCACGTGTCCTAGAAATTGAACTCTCTCGAGCCAGAAGTCACACTTCGAGAACTTCGCGTACAATTCTCTTTCTTCAACAATTCAAGAACCAATCTCAAATGCAGTTCATGATCGATGTTGGACTTGGAGTAGATAAGTATGTCATCAATGAAGACGATCACAAACTTCTCTAGATAAGGCTTGCATACTCAGTTCATGAGATCCATGAAGACAACAGGAGCATTGGTTAAACCAAAAGGCATCACCATAAACTCATAGTGCCCATAACGAGTACGGAATGCGGTCTTTGGGATGTCATCATCATGGACTCGTAATTGATGATATCCAAAACATAAATCGATCTTCAAGAAATTAGCAGCTCCTTGAAGTTGATCAAACAAGTCAACGATACGAGGGAGAGGATAACGATTCTTGATGGTAAGCTTGTTAAGCTCACGAAAGTCGATGCACATACGAAATGATCCATCTTTCTTATTCACGAAAAGAACAGGTGCACCCCAAGGTGAAGAACTAGGACGGATGAAGCCCTTCTCGGATAGCTCTCGAAGTTGACTAGAGAGTTCTTACATTTCTGATGGTGCAAGCCGATATGGTGACTTAGCCACGGGGTTTGCTCCCGGTATCAAGTCAATTTTAAACTCAACTTCACGCATGGGAGGTAGACCACTAAGGTCATCAGGAAATACTTCAGGAAAATCTCGTACGATAGGACATCCTTAAGTTCTTTCCCTTGACTTTCATGCTGACCACGTAAGCCAAGAAGGCCATATACTTCTTGCTTAAGCACTTTTGGGCTTGAGTGCAAGACATGATATTAAGTCCTTTGGAAGACATTTCACCGAACACTTTCAAAGTATCTTCAGAGGGTAACGGTATACGAATGCACTTCTCGAAACAAAGATTTCGGCATGGTGTTTGGCTAACCAATCCATACCAATGATGACGTCAAAACTTCCAAGTTTCATAGGAATATGATCGATAAGAAAATCATGTGTGTCAAGACTTAAGATGCAATCACGAATAATGACGTCAACGGTGATCGGTTCTCCATCGACAAATTCAATGGTGAGAGGTCTTTCTAATCTCGTATATGGCTTAGCAAGTATGGTTCAAAATCTAACGAAACAAAACTCTTATCGGCTCCAGAATCAAATAGGACATAGTCATAAGTTTTATTAATAATGTGAATTCCGTTTTTGGATCGATAAACATCCGAGCTTGTTCTTGACGGAAGGATAAACAACAGCACAAACCAAAAAGTCAAACAATAATACGAACTATAATTGAATGGTTTCATTGATAAAACCTAACGATTACAAGCTTGTTACAACATAAGAATCAAGACTCTTGGCAAGGGGAAGATCGAGCATGATCTCCCCTCTCATTCGGCAACCCTAGGCTCCGGGCAGACTTCCTCTCTAAAACCTTTAGAAATCCTTATCTCTTTACATATTGAAACTGGTATATATAGGCCTCGGCCCATATTAGATGCGACTAGGCCCATTAGTGCGATTGGACCATGCGTATGGTTCAATCGTACGACTGGACCATGCGTATGGTTCAATCGCACGACTAGACCATACTTATGGTTCAGTCTTACGAATGTCCCAATCGCATCTCTCAGTCGCACGGCTAGTCCATTAGCATGGCTCAGTCGTACAACTGAATCTCATTCGAATATGCTCCTGCGAATGACCCAGTTTCATGTGTTTACAACATATCAGGTGTATTACATTAAGCCTATAATATTCGATAAGCGACAGACACACTATATATGACTATATATGCTCCAACAAATTCACCCTTGGACGTTGCTTGCGAATAGTAGATAACACCTCTTACAATCTTCAGTCAATCTTTGCTCTGGTTGCCAATAGAATCAAACGAAAACCATATTAGTCAATGTTGACGATCCGTCAAGTTACACACATTCCTGAAAATGATTTAGGCACAACAGGTTTAGTTTACTTTGTAGAACACCATCATAGTAGCAAGATTCCCCATATGACTGATTTTTTTAGATAATGACATTAACATTTTCCATTGCTTCAATATTCACACATGCTAACATGATTAACATCACCACCTGTAGAAATTCCCCCTCACATTCAGCATATCCCAATATATAGACATTGTGCTTTTCTGGCGTCTTCACACGATGTATTGGGCAAAAAGTTGAAGATTCCAATCCACAGCTGACAATATCAACCAATCAGCATGCATGAAGATTCATCATCGGAAACCGGTTCATATCATCACTTTCTGATTGCGTCTTCACTTTCTCGATACATGGATTCCCCTAAGAATGAGAATCCTTATTGTGCGGATAGATATAACTTTATTGGCCCATAAGTAGTCAGATGCTCCTGACGACCCCACAAAATTAGCACCAACTGCTGACATCTTCCCTTCTCTCTTTCGTGTTCAAATTACATTCACCTATTCTGGAAGTCCGACGAATAATGGGGTATACATCGAACTTATTTGACAAAAGAACCTCAGGGTGAATATGCTTTGCTCATCCTCAAATCTGTGCAAGAAGCTGTTCCAGACTTTTTTTTGGTCTGGAACAAATGCGGATGAGTCAATGCGGATGGCTCATTCGTGCGATTGAACATACGACTAGTTCAGTCACACGACTGAACATACGACTGGTCCAGTTGTACGAATGGTCCATTCGGATGGTCCAGTCGTACGAATGCTCCAATCACATGGCCCAGTCGCATAAACAGGTCTGCACGCAGATTTTTAGATCTGCAGCCACCAGGGCTGCCCAAAACCCTAATCTGACGAATTTAACATGAACCGAAACAAAGTAGGCATCATCAGATTCGAAAGGGTGATAGGAACATGGTTTCGAATTCGATTTTAACATGGAAGCAACACACGTAACAAGATCTGAGCAAAACACGAAGAACACGAAGTGGGTTTAACGTCAAGATCTGAAATTTGATCCAGAAATCAAGAGCTCGGGTTGCTAGAATGATTGTTAGATCATTCCAGCAGTAACCTGGCTCTGATACCAATTGTGAAGTCGGTTTTGGATCAATAAACATCTGAGCATGTTCTAGACGGAAGGATACACAACAGCACAAACCAAAAGTCAAACAATAATACGAACTATAATTGAATGGTTTCATTGATAAAACCTAACGATTACAAGCTCATTACAACATAAGAATCAAGACTCTTGGCAAGGGGAAGATCGAGCATGATCTCCCATCTCATCCGGCAGCCCTAGGCTCCGAGCAGACTTCCTCTCTAAAACCTTTAGAATCCTTAATCTCTCTACACATTGAAACTGGTATATATAGGCCTAGGCCCATATTAGATGCGACTGGGCCCATTCGTGCGATTGGACCATGCGTATGGTTCAATCGTATGACTGGACCATGCGTATGGTTCAATTCTAAGACTGGACCATACTTATGGTTTAGTCTTACGAATGTCCCAATCGCATCTCTCAGTTGCAAGGCTGGTCCATTAGCATGGCTCAGTCGTATGACTGAATCTCATTCGCATATGCTCCTGCGAATGACCCAGTTTCATGTGTTTACAACATATCAGGTGTATTACATAAGCCTAGACTATTCGACAAGCGACGGACACACTATATATGACTATATATGCTCCAACAAATAAGGAACATACGTGTTCAATTTTTAAGGTTTTTAACGATATAGGTAATGTATGAAAAGAATCGGATCACAAAAGTTAAAGGTAAGTAACATACCATTCACCACATCGTTGTTTGCTTGTGCTTGATTAGCGTTGATGTTGAAAGCACGTCCTCAGGCTTGTGGAACATTACCCACCAGAAAAGGGCAGTGTGGGCAGAAATGACCAGGTTCCCCACAGTTGTAGCAAACACGGTTTGTGACCACGGCGGTGTTGTTAGGTGCTCGATGGCAAGTCGCCACTAAATGACCATATTTACCGCATAAGGTGCAGATACGGCATGGTTGATTCCCCGGATGATGATCCCTACAAGTGTTGCACATAGGTTGAGGACCAGCATAGGCCCTAGCCCCAGGCACTTGTGCCACAGGTGTAGCCGCAGGTACAAGTTGTCTTTGGGGTTGTTTGGGTGCTGCCACGGCATAGTTGTGTGTCGGGGTAAACTGTGCATGTTGTTGTTGTTGTTGTGAGACGGTTCAGCTTTAGTCTCCTTAACGGCCTCGGGAGCCATCTTTTCCACCTTCTTTGCACCCTTCACAAACATGGTGCCTGCTCGTATATGGTTCTCGGTGAGTTGAGCGGTGATAGTGATGGCTTCTTTGAAGGTTGTGGGTTGGCTACCCACCACAGCATCTTGAATTTGGGGTGGTACACCCTTAATAAACTTCTCGATGTTGTGGGGGATAGTGTCGACCATGTGAGGCAGCAGTATACTCAACTCATGATGCCTAGTTGAGTAGGCCAAATGATCACCATCGTCTTGCTTCAAGTTCCAGAATTCTTCTTCCAACTTTTGCAATTCATTTCTCGGGCAGAACTTCGCGATGGCGATGTTCTTGAACTCATCCCAAGAGAGTGCCAATATAGCATCAGCTCCTCGATTTCTCTTCTCGCTATTCCACCAAGTAGTGCCCTTTGTTGGAGCATACTAGTGGCATAACGAACTTTGAGCGCCTCGGGACACTCACAGTTGACAAAGGTATTTTCTATGCTTTCGAACCACTCAAGAAGGCCAGTGGCTCCTTCTTTGTCACTAAAATAGTGGGCTTGCAAGAACTAAAGTGCTTGAAAGTGCAGGTTTGGTTGTTGCATCCTTGGTTAGCACTATTCTCTCCTTGACCATTTCCATTGTTGCTAGAGTTGTTCATAAGGTGCTATTGAGTTCAGCAACCATGGTTAGGATGACAGCAGCCATTTGTCGAGCAATCATGGTGGCTAGCTTACGATCGAACTTCCACGCTTTTCATGATGACGAGACATGCTGGAATATGCAAAATGAGTTAGACACAAGATAGAGAATAACAAGGATTATAATCCAACAAGGATAAGACAAGAGTTGTAAGGCACTTGGAATGGTTCCATTTGTTAACGCATTACCATTTGGAAACGTTGACACATCAAGGTAAGTTGACCCATTCGCCTTAGAAATTTTTGTATGTTGACCATAGTTTATCACTCATCCCAAAAATCGCCAGGTAAGCATAACTAGTCCCGTAGGATTTATGCGATATGCTTGCCTTAGCCGAGGGTCTTTTGCCAGGAAATCCAGAATACAGATGTCTATGTGTCACACAAATTTCTTAGGTTCATGAAATCAATACCTTGATGAGATTTACATAGGTTAGACATAAGTCTAAAGATTCAAGTCTTAAGCATAGGTATACGATTCCACGTGTCGTCGAGAATAAGATTAAGAAGTTTCATTTTTCGAGGAGAGTGAAAGGGTCAAGGTAAGTTTAGGGAGACAAGTAACAAAGTTTAAAAAATTACAAGGCAAACCTATGCTAAGGCATCAAGTTGCACATAAGTATGGTATACCATTATGTAGCATGTAAACAATATATATATTTCCAAGAATATAAATATTATTCTATAATGTTCATGCATAAGCTATAGTCTAGGTCACCATTTCTAATAACCTAAATCCCTATAGTTATGGGCTCTGATACCAATCTGTCACACCCCAACCTTGACGGCGGAAACGTCGAGATGTGAGGGTTAAGATTGTTCACAGCCACATAACGGTATATTTAAATGTAAATATTTAAATTATAAGTTTCAAAGATATTACAATCATAAGTCTCAAAACATGAAATAGTTCCAAATAAAACAGAACATAACATAAAATTTTATTTATTTAACTAGGTCCAAGTCCTAGTTTTATTGCAAGCTTCAAAAGACCACTTTAAACTTAAGGATGACCTGAAACATGATAAAAATAAAGGTCAACTAAAATAGTTGGTTAGTTTCCAAGGTTTTCATACTTAATATGAAAGGTTACAAGTAGCAATTCATGTCATAGGTCATAAGTTAGTAAGGTTATAGAACACATATCGTTACAACCAAACCTCGACTTGATTACAAGTATATAAGATTGGCTAAGTGTATTTGGTTCCCATGATGAACAAGCATACGTCATCAGGAGTCGGCAATACATCGACTTTAGCACCAAATAGGCTTGTCAGGCCCAAAGATCTAAGACGTCACCAGGCTAGCAATAGTTAATGATTGTAAACAAAAATATGTAACTTATATAAACACTTACAACACACAAATAACCATGACAAAAATATGAATTGCAAGTGCTTTACAAGTCTAAACGTTTACAAGTGTGTTATGTATAAGTAATTATGTTTCACCCCAAATTAGTGTGAAAAGATAAAAAGGGGGCAAGAAAGACTCACATGATGAATTAGTATATAATAGACTATTAATAAGAAAATATAGTATTCTTCGTTCCAACGTAATCTTCACAATGCACCTAAAATAATATATATTTACAAGACTAAAATTTAATTGGAATGAATTTAACGAATCAACGAGGACTAGGGTTTTGGATGAAATTTGGTATTTAGAGTTTCATATTGCATTAAATAATAAAATAAAAGTGAATATATATATATTATATATATATATATATATATATATATATATGTGTGTGTGTTATATATATATATATATTAAGCATTTTAGCGTAAAAGGTGTGGGGAAACCAGTTGTTATAAAACTTAGTTACAAGATAACTTCTAAAATAATTCACGTTTTATACAATAATATATGCTTATTATTTAAATAATAATTTAGTGAGTTGCAACAATATTTAAAGTCTATTTTATGAAGAAAATAATTAAATATATCATTCGGACAAATAGTTATGTGATAAGTTAAACAATATGTTAAGTCCATCTAAAAATATATTATTTGAATCCCATAAGGTTAAACCAAGAATAACCTTTAGTTTTTAAGTATCACTCTATAAAAATTTAGTTAATTATTTATATTTTAAGAAAATAATAAATAAATGACCATATAAGTAAATAGATAAAAAATGATTTCAGAATTTTATTCAAATTATTTAGAGTTTATAATACATTTTTTTAGATTTTTACCAAAATATGTTTTAGGTTAAAAGCTTTGTTTTTGAAAAAAAAAACATATGGGGTCCCCAGGTTCGAACCCAGGACCTCATGTTTGAAGCACTCCACCTTAACCATTGAACCAAAGTGCTGCAACCGTGTGATAAGATGGTTTTGAAAGTTTAAAAACACAAACAAAAAAAATTCCCCATATTCCCTATGAACCCTAGTTGGATCCACACCAAATTGAGAATCAATTCGATAACTTTAATCAAATTAATGTTAGGGCTTTTGTTCCCCAACTGAAATCGCATAAGTACATATATTTAATTACCTGTGTTGTTGTGTGAGATCATCTTGTTGTGAATCTTTCGGCTCAGTGCATCGGCCACAACGTTTGCTTTACCAGGATGGTAACGAATGTCACAATCATAGTCACTAATCAACTCCACCCAACGACGTTGTCTCATGTTGAGATCTTTTTGATTGAAAACGTGTTGAAGGCTTTTGTGATCGTGTAGACTATACATTGCGTACCATACAGGTAGTGCCTCCAAATCTTCAAAGCAAATACAACAGCACCAAGCTCGAGATCGTGGGTTGTATAATTCACCTCGTGAACCTTCAATTGTCTCGACGCATAAGCTATGACCTTCCCTCGTTGCATGAGAACACAACCAAGGCCTTGCTTAGATGCATCACACAATACACGGTGAAATCGTCGTTTCCATCGGGTAGGGTCAATATAGGAGCATTGCACAACTTATGCTTTAACGCTTCAAAAGCTTCTTCTTGCTCGGAACCCCACTCGAATGGTTTATTCTTTTGTGTCAAAGTAGTGAGCGGCTTCGCGATCCTCGAGAAATTGGCGATGAATCGCCGATAATAACCAGCAAGACCAAGAAAAGAACGAACTTCGGTAGGTGTTGTAGGAATACACCAATTCTTCACAGCTTCCACCTTTGCAGGATCAACGTGAATTCCTTGGCTATTCACCACGTGTCCTAGAAATTGAACTTCTTCGAGCCAGAAATCACACTTCGAGAACTTTGTGTACAATTGCTCTTTCTTTAACAACTCAAGAACCAATCTCAAATGCAGCTCGTGATCGGTGTTGGACTTGGAATAGATAAGTATGTCATCAATAAAAACGATCACAAACTTGTCTAGATAATGCTTGCATACTCGGTTCATGAGATCCATGAAGACAGCAGGAGCATTGGTTAAACCAAAAGGCATCACCATAAACTCATAGTGTCCATAACGAGTACGGAAGCGGTCTTTGGGATGTCATCCTCGTGAACTCGTAATTGATGATATCCAGAACGTAGATCAATTTTCGAGAATATGGCAGCTCCTTGAAGTTGATCAAACAAGTCATCAATGCGAGGAAGAGGATAACGATTCTTGATGGTAAGTTGTTAAGCTCGCGATAATCGATGCACATACGAAACGATCCATCTTTCTTCTTCACGAAAAGAACAGGTGCACCCCAAGGCGAAGAACTAGGACGAATGAAGCCCTTCTCGGACAGCTCTTGCAGTTGACAAGAGAGTTCTTGCATTTCCGATGGTGCAAGCCGATACGATGACTTGGCCACGGGGTTTGCTCCCGTATCAAGTCAATTTTAAACTCGACTTCACGCACAGGAGGTAAACCACTAAGGTCATCGGAAATACTTCAGGAAAGTCTCGTACGATAGGAACATCCTTAAGTTCTTTCCCTTTGACTTTCGTGTTGACCACATAAGCCAAGAAGGCCATATACTTCTTGTTTAAGCACTTTCGAGCTTGAGTGCAAGACATGAGTTTAAGACCTTTAGAAGATTTTTCACCGAACACCTTCAACGTATCTCCAGAGGGTAACGGTATACGAATGCACTTCTGGAAACAAATGATCTCAGCATGGTTTTTGGCTAACCAATCCATACCAATGATGACGTCAAAGCTCCCAAGTTTCATAGGGATAAGATCGATAAGAAAGTCATGCGTGTCGAGACTTAAGATGCAATCACGAACGATAACGTCAACGGTAATTGGTTCTCCATCGGCAACTTCAACAGTAAGAGGTCTTTCTAGTTTCGTATGTGGCTTAGCAAGTATGGATTCAAACTCTAATGAAACAAAACTTTTATCGGCCCCAGAATCAAATAGGACATAGGCATAAGTTTTGTTAATAAGGAACATACCTGTTCAATTTTTAAGGTATTTAACAATACAGGTAAAATATGAAATGAATTCGATCACAAAATTTAAGGGTGAGTTAACGTACCATTCACCACATCGTTGTTTGCTTGTGCTTGGTTAGCGTTGATGTTGAAAGCACGTCCTCGGGCTTGTGGAACATTACCCACAAGACGAGGGCATTGTGGGCGAAAATGGCCAGGTTCCCCACAGTTGTAGCAAACACGGTTTGTGACCACAGCGGCATTATTAGGTGCACGGTGGCAAGTCGCCACCAAATGACCATATTTACCGCACAAGGTGCAAATGCGGCATGGTTGATTCCCCGATGATGATACCTACACGTGTGCACATCGGTTGCGGACCAGCATAAGCCCTAGCCCCAGGCACTTGTGTCACAGATGTAGCCGCAGGTACAAGTTGTCTTTGGGGTTGTTTGGGTGCAGCCACGGCATAGTTACGCGCCGGTGTGAACTTGCGCTTCTTGTTGTTGTTATGGCTGTTAGACGTTCATCTTTGGTCTCCTTAACCGCCTCGGTAGCCGTCTTCTCCACCTTCTTTGCACCCTTCACAGACATGGTGCCAGCTCTTATATGGTTCTCGGTGAGTTGAGCGGTGATTGTAATGGCTTCTTCCAAGGTTGTGGGTCGGCTACCCACCACAGCATCTTGAATTTGGGGTGGTACACCCTTAATGAACTTCTCGATGTTGCGGGGAACAATGTCGACCATATGGGGCAGCAGTATACTCACTCATGATGCCTAGTGAGTAGGCCAAATGATCACCATCATTTTGTTTCAAATTCCAAAACTCTTCTTCCAACTTTTGCAATTCACTTCTTGGACAGAACTTCGCAATGGCGATGTTCTTGAACTCTTCCCATGTAAGTGCTAGAATGGCATCGGGTCCACGATTCCTCTTCTCGCTATTCCACCAGGTAAGAGCCCTTTGTTGGAACATACTAGTGGCATAACGAACCTTGAGTGCATCGGGACACTCACAATTATAAAGGTATTCTCCATGCTTTCGAACCACTCAAGAAGGCCAGTAGCTCCTTCCTTGCCACTAAAACTAGTGGGCTTGCAAGAGCTGAAGTGTTTGAAGGTGCAAGTTTGATTATTCCCGTGTTGATTGTTCCCGTTTTGATTGTTGCTATTCTCTCCATGACCATTTCCATTGTTGCTAGCGTTGGTCATTAAGGTGCTATTAAGTTCAGCAACCATGGTCGGAATGACAGCAGCCATTTGTCGAGCAATCATGGCGGCTAACTTACGATCGGAACTTCCACGCTTTCCATGATGACGAGACATGCTGGAATATACAAATGAGTTAGATATGAGAATTGGAATAACAGGGACTAATGTTCAACAAAGATAAGGCAAAAAGTTGTAAGGCACATGGAATGGTTCCATTTGGTAACGCATTACCATTTGGAAACGTTGACACGTCAAGTAAGTTGACCCATTCGCCTTAGAAATTTGTGTATGTTGACCATGATTTATCACTCATCCCAGAAATCCCCAGGTAAGCATAACTAGTCCCGTAGGATTTATGCGATATGCTTGCCTTAGCCCGAGGGCCTTTTGCCAGGAAATCTAGAATACAGGTGTCCATGTGTCACACAAATTTCTTAGGTTCATGAAATCAAAACCATGATGAGATTTACATAGATTAGACATAAGTCTAAAGATTCAATTCTTAAGCATAAGTATACGATTCCACGTGTTGACGAGAATAAGATTAAGAAGTTTCATTTGTCGGGGAGAGTCAATGAGTCAAAGTTAAGTTTAGGGAGACAAGTAACAAAGTTTAGAAAATTACAAGGCAACCTATGCTAAGGCATCAAGTTGCACATAAGTAATATAGCATTATGTAGCATGTAACAATATATATATTTCTAAGAATATAAATATTATCCTGAGGTTCATGCATAAGCTATAGTCTAGGTCACCATTACTAATAACCTAAATCCCTATAGTTATGGGCTCTGATACCAATCTGTCACACCCCAACCTTGACGGCGGAAACGTCGAGATGTGAGGGTTAAGATTGTTCACAGCCACATAACGCTATATTAAATTGTAAATATTAATATCATAAGTCTTGAAATAAAAAATACAATCATAATTCCCAACAAGTAATAAGTTCGAATGCAACAAAACATAAAGTAAACTTTTTATTTCATTTACTAGGTCCAAATCCTAGATTATGGCATGCTTCAAAAAGATCACTTTAAGCTTGAGGTTGACCTGAAACATGATAAAAATAAGAGTCAACTAAAATAGTTGGTGAGTTTCCAAGGTTTTCATACATAATATGAAAAAGAAAGTTACAAGTAGCAATTCATGTCATAGGTTATAATCTAGTAAGGTTATAGAACACATATTGTTACAACCAACCTCGACTTGATTACAAGTATAAAAGATTGGCTAAGTGTATTTGGTTCCCTAGTGCACAAGCATACGGCTCCTAGGAGTCGGCAATACATCGACTTTAGCACCAAATAGGCTTGTCAGGCCCAAAGATCTAAGACGTCGCCAGGCTAGCAATAGTTAATTGTAAACAACTATGTATCTCATATAAACACTTACAATAAACAAACAACCATGACAAAATAATAAGTTGAATTGCACGTGATTTACAAGTTTCAAATGTGTATAGCGTATCATGTATAACTAACATGTTTCACCCCAAGTTAGTGTAAAAATATGAAAAATGGGCAAGAAAACTCACTTGATCAATAAGTATAATAAGAATCAATAAGAATAATATATGCCGTTCCAAGGTAAAACGTCACAAGACACCTAAATATATAAATATTACAAGATTTAGATCAAGATTTAACAATTAAACATGAACTAGGTTTCTTAGAATTTAAGAGAGTTTTGTTAGCCAATTTAGTTTATTAATAATATATTTATACATACATACATATATATATATATATATATATATATATATATTATATATTTTACAAAAAATTAAGGAAATATTCTTACAAAATTATAAATTATTGCATTTAGTTTGAGTATCATATAACTTTAATTGAAGAAAAATGTACGATTTATTATTGATTCAAGTAACAATTTAATTTTTACATAAACTCATTCTTATAACATAATTAAAATTTAATAATTAATATTACGGTATTTTTTATAAAAAATAATTTACAGAAAAATCATTTTGTTAATTTAAAGGTTAAAAGTTAATGAAAATTATTTTTTGTAATTTTTTAGGAATTTTCTAGTAAAGAATTAAGGCCTAAAAAGGCTTTTAAAAAGAATAGAGGGTGCCCGGGTTCGAACCCGGGACCTCTTGGATGTAAGGGCGTGTCGTGAACCGGTGTACCATGGCTTCCAGCCGCGGTATAACTCGGTTCCATTTCCTTTTAACACCAAGTTCCCAACCTCAAGAACCCTAGTTTAGATCCGATCAAATTGATCATCTAAACGATCTTGATAACCAAATTAACCATGGGGCTTTTGTTTCCCCTGGTTAATCGAGCATAACCATGTATGTAATTTACCCGAATACGTTCTAATTAGAGCAATCCTAAACGAAGAACAAGTCGCGGTCGTCGAACTCAGTGGATGAGAAATCCCCAATGATAATCCAATTAAACTTGCAGATAGCCTCGAATGATGATCCCGATGAGAAGCCCTATGTTGATTCTGGTTCAATTCGTTCGGAGATAGGATTTTGGCAAGGTTACAGGTCGCGAAAGAAAACGGAAATTGGATTCGTTGTTTGTGTTGTTTCAGGTGAAATTGGAATTGATAGAAGCTTTAGACTACTTAGACGTTCGATTATGAATCACTTAATTTGGTTATTATTGAGTTTTAATGGTCGAACGGCTATATGGTTAGAAACGCTCGATTACTCACTCGATCGGGTTCATAACCGACGTATAAACGCAGTTAAAGTCCATGATTGCGTTCGAATCGTGTTCAAGAACGTTTTAGGGACGGTTTCGGATAAAAAAACATCGTTTTTGGCGGTTTTTGGTGCCTCGCCGGACTTGGCCGGAGGCCGGCCGGCGAGGTCACCGGAAAAGCGGGGTGAGAAGGGGGGGGTTTGGATTTTTAATAAATTACACCTTTGGTCCCTCAACTTTGATTTTCTATTATTTTATGCCTAAAGTTCTATTTCAAGTTTCTAAAATGACAAATTAACCCTCAACTTAGTTTAAGTTTATAATTTAAATATTTAAGTTTTATTAATCTTTATTATTAGTAATCTTATTATCTAATACTATTATTCAATATTATTACTTATTATTATATTTACTTTTATTAATATTAACCTTATTATTATTATACATACTTAACATTTCATGAAACCCAATTAGAATAAATAATAAACACAACAATCACGCAAGTTTCAAAATTGACAGATAACCCTTGTAAGAGTAAACGAAGTTAACTTTTAGTTAACAAAAATACGAGATGTTACAGGTACCAGTTCACATCTGCCTACACTCCTTAAATAAACGGAGTTGCTGAGAGAAAGAATTGAATCTTGATAGAGACAGCCCAGACAATGTTAGCAGACTCAAAACTGCGTATCCAATTTTGGAACGAGGCAGTAGCTAACGCATGTTACACCCTCAATCAAGTCTTAGTGGCAAAACGTCATGGCAAAACGTGCTATGAGTTGCTCCAACGACGTAAACCAAATCTGGAGTACCTTGAGCCATTTGGCGCACCATGTACACTACTAAAGAAAACTCAATCAGGGAAGTTCAACGAGAAGGCCGAAGAAGGAATCTTCTTAGGATACAACATACCGAATAAGAGAGTTTATAGCAACTCAACGTGTCAAGTAGAAGTGTGGTGTAACGTTGATGTATAGAGATACACCACCCCCTGCTAGAAAGAGACCCTCCTTCTTTTTCGACTATGAAGGATTCTTTAAGTCCTTCAACATCCCTCTCTCTCCTCCTGAGGATGAGTTTCGACCAGAATAATGTACGAAGTGTTAAATACACCATCACTGGACCTGACAACCTCAGCATCACAAGGTGAGTATTCTAGTTCTTCAAGGGGAGCACTTGAGGTAAGTGACTCCTCCTCTGATAATGAGGATGTAGCAAATGATTAGGTGGATCAGGAGGAACAGGTTCTTACTACTGCAAGTACATAGGCATCAGACGTTGATGCCTCTGACCCCTCGGAACCCCACACTCCCACTGCCTCAGATACTGAACCTGCTGTTCACAATCTGGATAATGAGGTAGTTGTTCCCACCACTCCTATATCTCAACTAAATGTTTATCATCCTTTGGATAATGTTATTGGCGATGTTCGATCAGGAGTACAGACAAGAAATCAACTATACTCAGCTGATTTTGCCTCAATAATAGAAAAGGGATATCTTCACGATGGTGCATATCGATATTTTGTGTCTCAATTTGAACCAAAATATGTTAGTGAAGCCCTAAACAACGAGGCATGGGTGAGTGCCATGCAAGAAGAACTTCTTCAATTCAAGAAGTTAGGAGTATGGACTCTAGTGGATAGACCTAAAGGTGCTAAGGTCATTGGCACCAAATGGGTTTTGAAATGCAAGAAAGATGACCAAGGAGTCATTATAAGAAACAAGGCTCGACTTGTAGTTCATGGATTTTGACAAGTCGAGGGTATTGATTACAATGAAGTCTTTGCACCAGTGGCAAAAATTGAAGCAAACCGTATCTTCCTAGCCTATGCATCTTACATGAAGATCAAAGTTTATCAACTGGATGTAAAGAGTGCATTTCTTCATGGTGAAATCCGGGAGACAGTGTATGTCAGTCAACCCGAAGGATTTGAGGATCCATATCATCAGGACAGAGTTTACAAGCTTGATAAGGCTCTCTACGGGCTCCACCAAGCCCCAAGAGCTTGGTATGAAAAGCTCTCGACTCATCTTGTGAAACACGATTTTCGTAGAGGAGTGATTGACTGTACACTGTTCATTAAAGAAAAGGATGGCGACTTACTGCTAGTTCAAATCTATGTTGATGACATAATCTTCGGTTCCAAAAATGAAGCATTATGTCAAGAATTTGAAGCAGTCATGAAAGCTGAATTTGAAATGAGTGTCATGGGAGAAATGAAGTTCTTTATCGGGTTGCAGGTGGATCAGACCAAGTATGTAGGTGATATTCTCAGTCGGTTTGATATGGAGAATGCTTCGGCAGCTGGAACTCCACTTGCTACAAACCACGATGTGGCACCCGACGAAACTGGTGATCAGGTGGATGCCACCATGTACCGCGGAATGATCGGATCACTCATGTACCTCACTGCCTCACGACCTGATATCATGTACGTGACGTGTCTCTGTTCCAGATATCAGGCGAAACTGAAATTCAACCATCTCATAGGCGTCAAAAGGATATTTCGTTATCTGAAGGGTACTCCAACCCTTGGGTTGTGGTATCCTCATGACGATGACTTTGAGCTTACAGCTTATAGCGATTCAGATTATGGCTGTTGCAAACTGAACTACAAATCAACTTCAGTAGGATGTCAATTCTTTGGGAGAAGATCAGTCACGACTGAATATATTAAATAGGAAATATTATTGTTAGACTTTTCTCTTGACATATTTAGCTCCTAGAACTTTTCTTTATTGGCTCTTTCACCTCTCTTTACTTTGAAACCATAATTTTATCTAAGTTTTAGGCTATTAAACATTTCAATCGGTGATCTTTGTTCATATGGACTAATTAATGAAAATTGAAACACTATTTATGAAAAGTCACTCTTTAGTCAAATGGGGTCAAATTTTTTCAACAACTCATATAGATAACCCTTAGTTTAAGCTATATATTACAGTTCGGTGAATCCTATTCGTTCTTAAGCATCTTATGTAATGTTTTTAAACCTTGAAGATAATATAATCCATAAATTCCCAATTTTTGGTTCGGGTCAAATTTAAACAAAAATACATCTTCTTGATTTGAATATATAATTGAATATATAATTGCAACTAATAAGTTTATATAGTTTCTTATAATTGATATTGGCGTTTCTAAGTTATTAGATATCTTGTCACACCCTAATCCATGAGCACGACCTATTTCATCATTCTAACAACAATAAACATTAAAAGTATTAACATTTAAGAGCATAGACTAGACCGAATTAAAATATTAACACTGTTACATAGTTTCACTTGTCCATTGTGTTTAAACTACAAACCATAATGAAATACACTACTTAGGAAAGTTAAATCTACTCAACATCTTCTATGGAAGATCCTATTCAATCTTAAACTTCTAAGTCTTCTCGACCTAACTAGTGCCTACCGAAACCACCTAAACCTGCATCATAAGGTAAGACACAACAATAATGACTTTGTTGGTGAGTTATAACCAATGACTATAAAATAGTTAAACAAACATAAAAATGTGTGTAAGTAAACATTAACAAATCAAATATGTACCGAAGTCATCACAACAAGCATTCGTTTTAACCACATATGTGTCACTCCAGGTTTAATTATATACACAATGGGATGGTAGGTTAAAGGGACAATGGTCGACCAAATCCATCACCATCAATCCAGCTCAACCTTATCCATAGTCTCTAGTATATCCTTAAGCTAGCCCTAGTCCTATCCATAGATCATAAGTTTGGCCTCAAACTATAAATTTCCTCTAGTCTTATCCATAATATCTATTGTGGACTCGAACTTCTTCAATCCTATCCATAGTCTTTTTTGTGGCCACAAATCAAGTGTTAAACAAAGAGTGTCACTTTCCTACCAAGATGGATCTAACTAAGCACACATTTGTCCCGAGGCTTGAGCCACATAATACAAATTAGTAATCCTCTCTTTACCTTAATGATTAGCCCCTGCCTAGTGCTTACCATTAGTCTAAACTTACCTAAGATCATGGCTACGTAGGTCTTCAGATTGTTTTATTTCTCTGCACCCTTTATAAAACAATTTCATCAAATCATTTACAAGCTTGAATGAAACCCCAAAACATTTAAGAAAAAGAGGAGTGGTTAGACTCACACTGATGAGCTTTCTGGGCACATGCACACAAACTAGTCGACGAGCTTATTGTATTCTTGTATCACATAAATGTAAACATCTAGCTTCAAAAAATTAAACACGTGAAGCCCTCAAGATTCCCCACATGAGTTAATCTATTTGACTGGTCCTAGCCATGTCAATGACCTCAGGCTAGGGTTTTACACAACCTCTGGTCATCATTTCCCATCATAACTCATGATGAACCGTCGAATAGCTTGGGTTCACGCACACACTCAACATAGTGACTAGATAGACTTATCTTGCCATAACCATAATCCTTCACATGCTTAGTTTTCGTGCAAACCCAAAATCCACAGCAAAACCAGATTGTCCCGTAACTAATCTGTATATCAGGTCCTACATGTTTTCTCCTACATTTCAACAGTATGCTTGCTAGCAACTAGCTATTGGTTTCGTTTTTCTAAAAACCCCAGCTTGTCGTTATAATCCATAGCGATGCACAATGTGGGGGCAAGAACATTACCATAGCAGATCTGAAATTTCATCAATTCTTGATGATCACGACTCCACCACCGATTTATCCAACACTAAAATGGAGTTTCATATGTTATACTTTTGTTCATTTACAACCATAACACATACTTAGAAGATATTGGGCTTACTAACAGAATCAAGAGTTCATAGGTGTCAAACCAAGCAAAACAACTTCAATGAAACCAATTGCAGCCTCCAATCACCACTCGAAGCTTAATCATCCACATTCTAGAGAGAGTGTGAATGCAAAGCATTTTTAGAGAGAGAGAAAACCGATATGAAGGTTCAAGAGGTGAAAATCAGGTTTTTGAGCTTTTATATCGAATATCCTTAACAAAGCATCTTGGCATACCACTTAGCATGTCTTGGCGGTCCGCTACCACCTTAACAAGGCATATTTGCATCTTTCAAATAGAATATATACATATTTAAATGGAATATTCCTAGCGAACTATTATATTAGACCTTGATGATTCGCAACCACCTTGGTGGTTCGCAACCACCTTGGTGGTTCGCAACCATTATGAGTCCATGTACTAAATCCTCACCCCCTTCCTTGATAGACCATCATGTCCAACCCCTATGGCCCATAGTGATCCGCTAAAGCCCACTAATTCCAATTCCTTTGAAGATTTTAGGTTTCAATTATTTCATTTAAGTTTCTAATCCTTGTATTCTCTCATCAGCCTGTCCACTAGGCAGAGAGGTCACATCATTTAGTAAGCATAAGTTTTAGGGAATTCACATATGTAAGTATTCAAAATCATTACCCTAAATAAATGGATTTCAAGAAAGAAGAATGATTACTAAAAACTTCTTTTTTGATCTTAGATAGTTTAAGAGGATAGTCCTTAGATTATAAATTCATATTAATCTTCAATTTTGCCAAAAATTTGGAATCTTTTTAACCTTTTTTACTATCTATACAAACACATAAGGATATGGAGTTTTTGGAATTTTCGTCCTAAATGAAAAGTTTTCTATGTCGTTATAATTAATCACTCAAAGGTTGAATTTATAGCTTTATAAGGTATAAAGCTTGTTGATTACAACATTAACCTTAAAATTGTCTTAATCATTATGGTCTAGATAAACAAAGTGATAGCATGAGTTAGTGCTAACATGTCATGAAGCAATATTTATTATTATATTTAAATATTCCAAACCTAGAACACCTAAAAATATGATGTTACAACTCTCTTTCCAATTAAATTAAGGTTCCATCAACTAAACCTGTTTATATAGAACACAAATGAGGATAGTATTCTAACATTCCTTCTTCCAACTTTGACTTGACATCAAATCCCTTTCGGTTCTTCTATTGAACCTTAACTTAATTGATCTTTCTGTTGTGTGGTTGTTTGATCTTTTGGCCGACCACAATTTCAATTGTTCAACATTTTTTCATGATACACAAAAAGTGTGAAAATTATGATTAAGTTAACGCTTAACACTAAACAATATGTTGTATTTCCCACTCAAGCTATACTTTCCTTGTTTTCAAAGTTGGATAATGCACTTATAAAGATATGCTTTCAATATAACATGATATCCAACTTGAAGGTCAATTCTAGTCTTTGTTTGTTAGCATAAGTCTTTTGAAAACTCGATAATGCAGTTATGTGGCCATGTGGTGGGGTTGCCAGGCTACATCTGTACCCACAGCTGGCCCTAAGGAGGGGCGGTCTAGACAACCGTCCAAGTCCACTCACTCAGGGGCCAACAAATTAAAAATTTTGTTTTATTTTTTATTTTTATTATTTTTATTATTATATATGCTTTTTAAATAGTAATAGCCCATTTAACCCAATTAAAAAGTTAATCTAATTATATTTTAACCCAAATACAATTCTTAATGCCCATTTTTTATTAAATAACTTGTCAGTTATAACTTATTTCAATCTACCCCCTAAAAGCCTCTTTCTAAAAAAACTCAAATCTCATTCTTCGCTAACTAGGGATAAAAGAAAAAAAATTCCAATTTAGACACGCACTAGTTTATATAATTTGATTCGTTAGAGCCTAAGGGCATTTTTTTCTCATCCTGTCCAGGGCATTAAAATCATCAGAACCGACCCTGCCTATTCCGTTTCTTTACGTTGTTGTCATCAGAAAACTCTCCGACACACTTTATGTTGGGGATAGTAACATCCCAACCTCCGGGCATAAAAGTAAAAAAAACTAATGGTGAAAATCTTCCTCTATGTGTTGGGAAGCTCTTGTTAAAATTTGGGGTTGATTAGACGTTTAGATCTCCAGCATGGACGAATTCACATGTATGAAATAATTATCTTTTAACAAACAAGATCACTAAAATCAACCAATTTATATAATATTAATTTGTAAGTTTTGTTTGCATCATTGGTAGTACAACATGCTTAAATATGTTGTACCCATTTTTTATTAATATTTAATTTTTCCATTTTAATTCACTATTTTTACATATTTAACATTTAGTCTCAATATTTTTAGAGTAAATTGCAATTTTTATACCTGTGTTTTGGGGGTGTTAACAAGATCAGTCACAGCTTAACAGTTTGCATACCTGAGTTTACGAATGCTAACACTTTACGTACCTCCGTCCAATTTCTGTTAAACAACTGTTAAATCTCCCCCATGTGCTCCTCACGTGAGGGGCAAAACTGTCAATTCACCCAATTATTAATTATTTTAAGAGTAAATTTCAATTTTCATACATGTGTTTTAGAGGTGTTAACAGGATCAGCCCCAGCTTAACAGTTTGCATACCTGAGTTTACAAATGCTAACATTTTACGTACCTCCGTCCAATTTTTGCTAAACAACCATTAAATCTTCCCCATGTGCTCCTCACATGAGGAGCAAAACTGTCAATTCACCGTGAACAGCCTCTACAACAACGTTTCTTTCCAAACCTTACTTTCTATCCCATCCCTCCAAAACATCTCGCTGAAGACTCTCAAACTCACAGTCTCCACCGCTTCCTTACCGCCCTCAAACTCTACCCCACCGCCCACATCAGCCACCTCGCCGTCAACAACCACCGCCTCTACGCCACCTCGGGTGACCGCATCCATATATTCGACATGATGTCGTTCTCCATCATCGACACTTTCACTGTCTACGATTTCTCATCAGGTTCAGTCAAATCCCTCACGTTTTATAATGGAAAAGTGTTCACATCTCATTTGGATAGTAATATCAGAATCTGTAAAACTAACGGAACACAAATGGCATAAACACGTCAGAACCCTACCGACGGTGGAAGATTAATAAATTGTGTGAATTGATAGTTTTACCCCTCACCTGAGGAGCACGTGGGGGAGATTTAACGGTTTTTAACGAAAAATTGGACGGATGTACGTAAAGTGTTAGCATTCATAAACTCATGTATGCAAACTATTAAGTTGGGACTGATACTGTTAACACCCTTAAAACACATGTATGAAAATTGCAACTTACTCTTAAAATATTAATTAATTAGGTGAATTGACAGTTTTGCCCCTCACGTAGGGAGCACGTGGGGGAGATTTAACGATTGTTTAACGAAAATTGGTCGGAGGTATGTAAAGTGTTAGCATTCGTAAATTCAGGTATGCAAACTGTTAAGCTGGGGCTGATCCTGTTAACACCCTAAAAACGCATGTATGAAAATTGCAATTTACTCTAATTTTTACTTTTAAATTTGGTCATCTATACTTTTCATATTTACAAATTTTATGTTTTACTTTTCAGTCTAAATGTTGTGAGTTAACACACCGCAACATATATGTGTGGTTCGATATTTGTACATTTATTTTTTTCCCGTTTAACAACTCTGTCACAGTGTGCTGGTCATAGGTCAACTTACTATTGTTTTATATGTTTTATGTTTCGGTTAGATGGTTCAATATTTTTACGTCTACTTTGTGTTCAATTTATTTTTTAGTCTTTTATTTCTTTTTCGATACGATTTTTTCGGTATAAGTGATCACTGACGGAAGTGTGCAATTGGTGTTAATTAGTATGGTTTTACGCTCCTGCCGCAACGCGAAGGCTTAATACTAGTTGTAACTATATATGAAAACAAAAATGCAATGGATTAGATTATCAATCACTGGTCTTGTTAAAAAGTCACAAGGGTCGTGTATCCAAGGAAAAAAGAAATTTCGGTTTCATCACACAACAATCAAACCGGCGCCGCCCCAAAGAAAAAAAAATCGGTTCAAATTCAAAAACCGGTGGCTCCATTATCGTATATATAAACCTACCCTTTACCCCTAACAAAGCTTTCTTCTTCTCTCTCTTGTTCTACAATCTCAGCTCAATCTTTACAAGTCTTTCGGGTTTCTTGGATCATCGGACATCGATTTTGTGTCTTTTGGGTTCAAGAAATCACAAATCAAGATTATTTATCGGTAAATTTGTCAACAAACCCTTCAATTTCTGGGGGTCGATGATGTTTGATTTGTGATTAGGTGTCGGTTTGTTGTGATTGTATGTGCTTAAGTTTGTGTCATCTTTGGTTTTGGTTTGTGGTGTTGTTGCAGCTTTTTTGTTTTCTTGATGGGTTTGTGATTTTGGGGTGATTGTATAGGTTGTGAGTTTTAGGGATTTTGGTTTTGGGGATTATTATGGATCTTTATGTTGTTGTGTTGCTGATTAGGGCTTGGATGATGATCTATCAAGGTGATATTTTTACTTTTGATATGTGGTTGTGTGTGATTTTGGGATCTGAAACTGAGATTGATCAATCTAGTTTTTTAGCAAGAGTTCGTGAAGCATCTCTCTGTAAATAGGTCAAAATTTTGGTGTTTTGCAGAGCACAGAACTAAAAGAGTATACTGTTGCTTGACTTAGCCCTCCCTTTGCATGATCTGATGTACACAACGTTATCCAACACTTTTGTGTAATAGGCTGTTTACCACGGCTTGAACTAATGACCTCAAGGTCACAACGCAGCAACTGGGTATATCTTACCAGTTGCTTGTTGTTCCAAGGCCTGTTCTCTTTACATAAACACAAAACTAAATTACGAAATTATTGTTCAAAGTATGCTTAAATTCTTCAAGCACACTCACATGAGTTAGTTTTATATGTGGAGAGCTTATAACAAGGGTGAAGATTCACACAAGTTTGTTTCTTTTAATTTTCAAGATTTTTAAGTTGATTTTCACTTGCAATATGGTGTTTATATGATGAGCATAGGTTTTTTTCAATAGTTTGATAGTGGTGGTTTGGAATTTGTGTTCTTATATGTTAGTGTTTATGTTATTTGCCGTGTTTGTTGATCATTGTGTAGATTTTGACGTGTATAAAGATGCCAAAAGATAGAAGAGACCGATCTGTATCTATTGATAGATCTTGGAGTTCTCCATACACATGCAACACTAGTCACTCGAGACGATCGTTGACTAAAAGTACTTTAGAAAGTGAGAGCGTTAAAGAATGGGAAGAAGCCCGATGCCCCGTTTGTATGGAACACCCTCACAATGCCATTCTTTTATTATGTTCTTCACACGAAAAAGGTTGCCGTCCATTCATGTGTGACACAAGCTACCGCCACTCAAACTGCTTTGACCAGTTTCAGAAAGCATCTTCTGAAATGCAACAGTTGATGGATCAACAAGAAGGAGCTCCTGTCACACCTGCACAAACTGCACCCTCGGGCATTATGGAAGGTGGGTCCAAACCTGCGTTAAAGCTGGTCTGCCCTTTATGTCGTGGGGAGGTGAACGGGTGGATTGTGGTGGAGGCTGCTCGTTTATTTATGAATACCAAATCCAGAAGCTGTGCTAGTGAGACTTGTGACTTTTCAGGGACGTATACTGACCTAAGGAAGCATGCTCGGCTGGTGCACCCACTGGTCAGACCATCTGAAGCTGACCCAGACCGCCAACGGGATTGGAGGCGGTTAGAAAGACAGAGGGACATTGGGGATCTTTTAAGTACTCTTCAATCTTCTATAGGAGATGAGAGGGGCGAAGATAATAACACTACTGCTTTATCATTTGATGAAGGGGGTTGGATGACTGTTTTTTTCTTGATCAGGGTTTTCAGACCGAGAAGTAGTTCAAGGAGCAGTAGCTGGTCTGGTACACCTCGAGCCAGAGCCCATGTGACCATTAGAAGGAGACCCAGTACACGGCTCTGGGGTGAGACCCATAATGACGAGCCCAGAGATGATGATAATGAGTCCTCCGACGGGGGTTCTGGTCCACCTGATCTCCTGCAAAACGATGAATCTTGATTCTATTGCAAGAATTATCGCTCAAGCCTGATTTTTTTTTACTGTGGAGTGTGACTTTATTTCAAGACATGAGATTGGCTTCAGGTGAAAACATGATTTCAGTTCAAAATGATGGATCTTTGGCTCCTTCAGGTGAAGAGTGTCTTGTTGCACATGGGAGCTTGCATACTTTTAAGAGAAAAGAGAGCAATATGAAACTGTAATTTTTACTTCAAACTCATATATGATTTGTTTATACGTCATCAACCATTGGTTTCATCCATTACTTTCATCTGTCAATTGTTCATCTTATTATGATTCCTTAAAATTCCTATGTCATACAGTAAAAATGGAGGGTTTCTTTAGCGAGAGCAGCCGCTCTATCCTCCGGGATAGAGGTAAGGTTTACACTATTGATATCTCTGCTATGAGTGGAATTATACTACATATGCTCATTTTCTTATTTATTTACTCTTTTTATTCTTTTAAGTCGTGGTTTGCTCCAAATTCATCAATAAGATCAGTTTAAATGTTGTCATTAGTTCAGTTTCTTGTGAAGAAATACTATGGCATGTTAAGGTCTATCTATCTGTCATATCAGGGGTAATATAGTCATTTTATATATCCATCATATATATGTGCATAGTACCTTAAACTTTGCTGGAGCTTCATCATGGTAATCATGTATAATGGTAATCATGTATAATGGTAATCATGTATAATGGTAATCATGTATAATGGTAATCATGTATATGTTCTGGCATTGTAGTATGTATATTTTTATAGAAAAGCAGAAGTTCATTAATTCAAAACTAGCATCAAGCATACAACTAACAGAGAAGCAGCATACAACGATTAGAATTTAAAAGCGCACCTACTGACCCAATCTAGATAATTCATTTTTACCCTATGTTTGATCCATAGAAACCTGAGAATCTTGATCTCGTCTATGATGTCGGTGCACCGGTTGATTCTCGGACAACCATTTGTTTCTTGCTTTTCATATTGGGTAATCTAATAACATGACAATACAACGTTATTAACTCTTTTGTAGTGTATTTGATGGTCCCAATAGAATGAACAAAAATACAAGATACTATACATCTCGAGAGTCAAAATAGGCAACCTGTAAAGGGCATGATGGTCATTTTGCTGGCAATATGCATACAGAATTCCCACTTGACCCTTCATTTGTGCATATCCATAATGTTCATTTTGTGGAATGATTGGTTGCATGGGTCAGAGATAATGGTTGTATTTAAAAACAGAAAAATAATAAATATAAAAAGTATGGTGGTCCAATGGGAAATGAGGTGGAAAAGTGTGATTGAAGGAGGGTCCAGGTGACAAGTTACCAGCATATTCTGCATCATGTTTTTTCTTCAGTTGAATGTTAGCTGGATTTTTATATTCTTGTTATTATATTCTTTCTAGAAGTCATAAGCTGGATTTTTTTAAATATATTTTTATGTTTTTTTTTATATTTGGTATACAGTAAACAAAAATGTCGATGGTTCAGATGTTGTGAATATATCATAGGTGTATTTTACTACTAAAATTTAGTAGGTAAAAATCAAGTGCATATATACTTTGATTAATGCCATGTTAATTTTTTAACATTTTCTTGTGGTGTATTTTTGTAACTTCTAAACCACCACTTAGGTAGTTTCTCATGGCATTTGCATGAAATATGGTGTTTGTAAAGATTTATGTGATACATGAACCGATTATCCTAAACACGCATACATGTAAATGTTTTCTTTTAGTTTTACTTGTTCTATACGTGGCTAATAAAGTAGTCGATCAAGCTTGACTTCCGGGACAATAAAAGGGTTTTAGTTCTTATATTATAGTTACGTGCGTGATAAACTTGAAGAAAAAATTAGAAACAGTAAGAAATGTACTAAAATCAAAGAAATTACGAAATGTGTTAAAACCAAGAAAGGGTGGATAGTTTCTTTTTGACTTCTTAGAAGATTTGATGCATTTCTCTAGGAAACAACAATAATAATAAGTACAAACAACAAGTAAATAGATTTACCACAAACATCATGATATGCATTGGTTTTTAATGAAGGTTAACTAATTAGGTCCACTCTTACTTCTTGATCTATGATGATGAAGAGTTATCTTTACTATCAAATGTCTTTAAACACAAAAGACTAACCGACGCAACCGAACTGAGAAAATCGAAACCGTTAAGAAACCGACGGTTTGGAACGGTTTGGTTTGATGATTGTTTTAAAACCGAAATTTTGGTTTGGTTTTGGTTTTCTTTTTAACAAAAACCGAGAAACCAAACCGAAACCATACAACCAAACTTGTAAATTTAGAGTTGTAATCATATACATATAAAAATTATTAGCATATTAGTTATTTATTTAACTTACTTTATCTAAAAGAGATTGATGTAGTGTTTGGTATGCAGGAATGAGGTGCGGAATAAAATTAATCATTGAGGCTGAATGAAGAAAAACATGTTTGGTTGATGAATGTAATAGAATAAACCATTACATATTTAATTTCGCTCTCTTAAATTCATTCTATCCACTCCCCTCCCCCCTCCATTTTTTTTTCATTTCATCCCTTCTTCCATCATTAGTCATCACATCACTCACTCACTCATCACGACAACCACCATCGCCCTGGGAACACCACCGTCGAAGGCCACCGTCGGCCACTTCCGTTGCCGGAAACCACAACCACCAGAAACTACCGCTGGAAACCACCCTCAGGCCACCGCTATTGCCACTGGAACCCACCGCCACCGCCACTAGAACCACCGCCGCCACCACCACTAGAACCACCGCCGGCCGCCGTCACCTCCACAAACCACCGCCGAAAACCACTGTCGATTGTCATCACCACCGGACACCACCGCCAGCCGCCACCACCGCTCGCCATCACTATCATAACCACATTTACATTTCATTGATTTGTTTTTTCATACGTAACAACAACACAAAGTAATGATTAATTTATTCCTAAAAGATAACCAAACAGGACAATGAAACATAATGATTCATTTTATTTCCTCATTCATTTAATTCATTCGTCCATTCCAATACCTCATACCAAACAGACCCCTGAATATTTAGATTTTATGAATAATAGTTAAACTTCTTTTTTTGAATTCATAGATTAAAATGTTTTATCAAATATATTGTTCTTATATTTTATGGATTGCATTTAATTTTAAAATCAACTAATTTATAAAAATATGTAAATTATATTTAGAGATCAACAAAATAATGTAAGCTTAAGTTCTTGGCTTAAATTTATTATTTTAAAACAATTATTTCTAAAACTTGAAGCCTAAATGGTAAAACCGAACAAAAACCAAAACCGAACCGAAAATAAAGTTAAAACCAAAAACCAAAAAAACCAAAATCGAACGGTTTTAAAAACCTTAAAATCGAAATATCGGTTTTTGGTTTTGGTTTTACGCTAAAACCGAACCAAACCGACTATGCACACCCCTAGAAAGAGTGTATGTAAAAATCTAGAGACTGTGAATATGTTTTCTTATAAATTTCTTGTTAATTTGATATTAAAGACCAATAATATTACACATGTTGTATGTTAATAATAAGTGAAAATTACGATAATGGTCAATTGACCAACAAAATTTACTAAAATAAACTTTGACTTTCAAAATTATCAAAATATTTTTTGACTACCTCACCTCTCCACCTAAGCAAGATATCCCCAAAAATCTCGCCCGAATTTAAAAAAATATAAAAAATAGTTTTTAATTAAAAAGTTAATGACTACATTTTAATTATTATCAAATATATGACAAATATTTCATATAAAATAATGTACGTATTGTTTTTAATGTCCCCCATATTTTACTAATTTTATAAAATACTATCTATATTTTTAATATAAAACTATTTAAAATATAATTTGTATCCTTTTTTATTATTTTCTTAAACTCTCCTAACTTCTAATTATTAATATATAAAAAAATTATATAAATATGTAACTTTCTATAAACGTACTTAGATAAAGGTTTATACATTATAAATTTTTTTGAAAAATGAAAATATTTGCTCTTTTAGCAATTTGTTTAGTTTTAGAAAAAAAGATATTATAAAAGAAGGAACAAAATAAATAAATAAGTGTTATGATTTATTAAACGGTGTTGAAGAGTATCTACTAATGTCATTTACCACGCATTTACCTTTTAATGGTAGATACTCTTCAATATCGTTTACAAAATAAAATTTACAATCACTCTAGTAAGATATTAACTGACATTTTCTTATTTGAAATAATTTTAAGAAGAAAATAACAAAAACATTATATTATATAGGTGAAAATTAAAATTAAATTAGATTTTATGTATTTAAAAACGATAAATAATAAAAATACGGATTTTTTGGTTATATATATATATATATATATCATTATGGGCGAGGGGTGATATTTTAACATTAAATATTAAAATAATAATAAATATTAAAAAAATATCGGATTTTTGTTTTTTTTAAAAATTGGGCGAGGAGTGGCATTTTCGTAAATTTGGGCGAGGAGTGGCATTTTCGTAAATTTGGGCGAGGGAAACTTATAATCCATCGCCTAGTCAGCGAGGGACTGGTCGCACGTCAGCTTTTTGGGCGAGGGATGACACGTGGGCGAGGGATTATGTGTTTCCCTCGCCAAGTCAGCGAGGGATTTCACTATTCCCTCGCCACGTCAGCGAGGGATGCCACATGGCGGCCAGCGATTGTTTTTTTTTTTAAATTCAATTTTTGACTGGTTATTTTTGTAATCTATTTTGGTCAATTGGTCAATCTCGTAATTTTCCCTAATAATAAACCAGTGAGCTTCTCTCGTGCTTCGCGGCGGTGATTTCCTACGTAGTTCTACTAGCACATTAAGGGGTTGTTTGGCAAATGTTTGAACCATTCAGACATTTGCTCGCGAAACAAAGAGTCTGAACCATTAAATGTTGAATTATTCAAACATCTGAACCATTAAGATGTTATTTAAAAGGCTGCAGAACATCACCTGAGATGATTTTACGAATAAAAGTTTTACTAAACTATCATAGTTTATAAATTATTGTATTGAACATTTATAGTTCGTTTCCCATATATACGTGAGTGTTTTATATTATGGGGGATGGTTATGAGTGATTGTGAGTGAAAAATGTAAATAATTTATAAGAATTGTATCGTGTTTCCTCAAATATGGAAAAACACGGTACAATCCTCATAATTTTTTAAATATTTTTGAAAGTGGTTGTAAGTGGGTGAGAGATAAATATAATGATAAATGTATGAAAAATATTATTTAATTAAAAAATAAAGAAATAATAATAATATTTAATGTAATTATAAGAATTAGGACGAGTGACAGATTATGATGCTCTTATATAGGTAAAATAATGAAAAGGATAGATTAACGTAATGTTGTTTGTAACTGGAATTAGTTATTATATGTACAACTCCCCTTTTATGTTAAGAATGCAATACAAAATACAATCACCTCTTATCTTAAAATTGTTACATAAGAATGCTATACAAATATAATCACAATCTTATCCTAAAAGTTGTTACATATACAATCATCTTTTTTGTTCAACCATCAAGAAACCAATCGGTATTGGGAAAAACCAATCGGATTTTTGAGGCTCAGAATCGATGAGCCGTTATGATTGAAAATGAATAATGTGAGAGTGAAAAACGAAGTCGTATCACCATCATAGCTGTCATACCAACCAATGAATGTGTTTTGTCATCGTCTCAACCTCTCAAACTCAAACAAAAGAACTATATATCAACCTTTGCAAATCATTGAGTTAATAATAGCTCGTGTATACATACAACACTTATATGAGGAATTCAAAGGCTCATAATAATTGTTGTTGCAAATAACATACTTGCAATGCCAAAAAAACATAGTAGTTTTAATGGCATCACCATCGCGTTCTATTTATTCTTTTACTTTCAACCGTATGAAACTACACAATCAACTATTATCATATGATTTCATGGCCTGGAAGGGCTAGCCTATCATGGTTAAATATTTAAAACTTCATACACAATGACAATGAACAAACCACAAGTAAAGAATATCTCAGAAGGGCTATGGTTTATCGTCATCGAATAACTATGTACAACATTATCCATCTTATTAATGCTCAGAAAATACAATGGTTTACATCTAATACAAACTCAAAAGGTGAACCATCCCAACCTCAAAGCACCCACAAAAAGTACGACCTACACCCAACATTGTACTATGATTGTTTTAATCACCTCTCAGATGAAGCAAAACTCACCATCATCAAGTCAACAACATAAACATAGTAAGCACTAAGAAAATTAGGTTTATACCCATATCATCATATCACAGATTCAACTACTTCTAAGATGAGCATATGCTCACTATCATGTAGGTGACGTTACAAACTTATTGACAAACTCAAAAAAAAAGGTTCACAACCATCAACGCGAATGCACAAAGCCAAACGCCTCTTAAACGTGCATAGACACAATCATCAAGTCAAAAATGGAAAGAAAACAACCACCTCAAATATTCGAAATGGAACAGGTTCAGATGCGCTTAGGCGGACCATCATCGAGACAAAAGAACAAATGAATACAGGTTAATCAAAACCCTAATCGAGCACTAGCATAGATAGTCCACATACAACAGTGAGAAAAACACAATAGCAATGACAACATCAACATCAAGTAGCCCGTGTCAACAAATGAATACAGGTTCATTGGAACCCTAATCAAACATAAACGAGGATAGTCGAAGGATGACAACGAGAAAGAGAGAATTGAAAGCAAAACCTCCCACAGACACCTATGACCTCCGTTTTCCGATTAAACAAAGCAATGAAGGGGAAAATATGGGGATAAGGGTTATGTCGTTATGTAGAGAGAGGCATAAAGACAGTGGCAAAAAAACAAATACGCGTGGCTCGTGAGGTGGGAGGCCGAGATAAACACGCATGGCCTAGAACAACACTATGTGGCCCATGATAATGAGTCATCAAGGAAAAGTATGGTGAAACCGACCCCCCTCCCCCCACCCCCAATCTGAACGCTGGTGGGTAAGAGTCTCCACTCCCATCGTATGCCGCTAAGATAACCATTTTTTTTGTAATAATCCCTTGAAACTAGGACTGGCATAACAAGTTAGACACGACACGATAAGACATTGTGACCTGACTTGCCATGATATGAAAACTTATCGTGTTATTTTTCTAAAACACGAACTTGGACTTGTTAATTAGCTGGTTACACGAAACGACCTGTTTAAAAACATATTTAGGAAAACATGTAATATCACATACTTACGAATAAAAACAAAATGAAGAATTTCTACCTGGTGAATGTTTAATGAATCGATCTTGGTGTTGTACTGTGGTGAACCTAATCGGCTGGTTGCGATGATGGTTGTGATATTGTGGTGAACTTGGTCGACTGCTCACAGTGATTGTGATGGTCATGATGGTGTCTGTTGTCTACTCATAATAGATGTGATGGTCGTGACCCACGAGGGTTGTGTATGCTCGGGAGTCCTTATGGTCGCCGATGGAATGGTCGCCTCGTGGAGTGGTCGTAGGTGGAGTGGTTGGCGATGGAGTAGTGGGGATAGTGGTTATGGAGCGTGGGAGGGTTTCTTAAGGGTTGAGTGGCGCTGGGTATGGGAGGGTAAGGGTAGGGTTTTGTTTAATTTTTGAATAATATGTATTTAATTATTTTATAAAATTAAAAATTATAAACTAGGTTATTAACGGGTCTTAACAGGTTAACAGGTATTTAACCTGTTAAGACATGAATTTTATCGTGTTGATCTGTTTAAGACACGAAACCTATTAAACACAAACATGAATCCTGTTATTTTCGTCTCGTGTCGTATTAACAGGCTCGCGTGAGAAATTGCTAGCCCCATTTGAAACAACTCATTTACACATACATTTTTATTTGGATAAAACAAAAAAGAAAGAAAAGTTTATGGTCCAATCAAATGCCAAGCCTACGGCCCAATAAAAAAAGAAGTATTCATCAACCCTTACAAATTATACAGAATTAATAAACAAGTATGAAAATAGTTTAGGAAAAAATACACACAAGCTAATTAAAGAGATTTAAGTGAGTATTAACATTCATTTTGCGTTCTATTCATGCTCTTCAGTCGAATGACTAATAGTTCCTCTAAAAAGTAAAACTGTAGGGATCGCTACACAAACTTCTCACCAATGATGACATCTCATCATTCCAAGTAAGTGATCGTCTCATTTCTCTCTCACCATTCAATTCCAGCTAACTTTTTCAAGCTTTTTTGAGCTTCAAACTACACCCTAAATTGACTGCTTTTATTCTTTTCTTTTGTCAACAATTTAAGAGACAAATGATAAATAAAGTTTACAAGGAAGCATCTTTTGGTATACGTGAGCAAAATCATACGTGTTGGTTCATTTTCATTTCTTCAAAAAAGTACATTTGATTTGTTTGTGTGATATGTTTTTAAAATAACCAAGTCATACGCACTCGAATCCTACTCTTAAATCTATATTTTTTATTGATGGACTTAGAACCATTAACCATCTAGAGAGTGACCGACCTTTCTAACATGCATTAATGTTGCTAAACCACATATGCATGGTTTAAATGTCATCTCAACTCATTCAGCTAAATAAACATGTCGAATAACACCAATACAAACCTAAACCGGATAGAGATGTTCGTTTAACCAATTACCAGACGTTACTGATCACCCTGTTTTATACGAGTCTACTCTAAATGTTGTAACTTTGAGGATATATATTCTACGATCTGAATGTTCATTTATAAATTGTAGCTAGCTCTGACCCAGGTCTAATAGAAGATGGAGCTAATATCATACCAGAAATGCAGGTAACAAGATAACTATTGTCCACTCTTAAGTTATGCGCCATACATTTTCGAACTAAAACATTTTCAACCTGATGATTGAAGTTACGATTTACCTTCCAGCTCGAGTTTTGAAGTTAGCCACGAACAAACCTCATCCATCTCTTCTGGAATCGTGTAATGGCCAAGCCTGCGTGAACACGAGCGTTAATTTGCAAATAAAATAAAGCACACAAATTCTTTTACATAGTAAAGGAAGATCATGTACGAGTCATAGGTTTTGAATGTCAGGTTTTTGAAGCCAGTTGAAGATAGTTTTTGGGCCGACTTCTCCCCAAAACGAAAGCGAACCACATCATCAGCTGGCATCATGTAGCAGGAAATATAATAAGAGAGAGATGTACAGAATAACAAACTGGAAGAAAGACGTTCTCGTCTTGGCCCATTTTATCATAGCCTCATTACGCCGATGGCCCATGTTTGACCAACTATGATACAACTACAGATGTTTGACCGGGCCTGTAGTTCCTCTGAACGTGTTTAATTGTTTGTTAAATACTTCAAATCATGTGTTCTAATACTGAAAGATGTTGTAAATTAATAGCGCCAGAAGGTTGAAAGATAATAATGAGCAAATTGGTCAGAATGACGTATTGGTGGTTGAATATATGTGAGAATTAAAGAGAAGAACACTAAAGAATTCACAAAGGCAATTTTCAGATCCCACAGTTCACCTTTCTGAAAGCAACATATTATTATCAAATGTATTTGGATTCCAAAAACACAACAGAGACCACAACATAGTCCAAAATTGAACAATGCCTTAACTAAGAGAATGCAAGATAAAAAGCGTTTACCTTGCCATGACACAGCAAAATAGGCAAAGATGAAGCACGATTTGCAGCTTCCTCCCCTTCAACCTTCTTACTCAGGTCTCTATAAAAGTTAAGAGCATATATTATTTTTCTAAGAAAAATGAAATACATGTATAGGAAATATATGAACAAAGAAAGTAGTCAACTTTGCGCATGAAGCCAGCCACTAAGGCCAACAACTGCATCCAAATGAGTAGAGTATGTGTTGCCATTTCCAAACTTCCCATGGGTAAAACAACTCGCTGAGTATAGAGCAGTTGCTGCCCCCATACTAAATCCTCCTACTCCAAGTTTGACTGCAAAATCAAAGTATATAAAATATAAGAATTAATCAAAACCACCAAAACTGGAATAAGGTACCCCCCCCCCCCCCCCAAGAAAGACGGGCTCCTTGTTTAAACCATTAATTAATTTATTAGATAAATATGGACAATATACACGAATGAAAAGCTGGAAACATGTTAATCACAAAAAAAATCGACACGCAACAAAAATAGAGCTCTTGAAATATTTGATCTCTACTTTAACATTTAGAAAGTAATGCTAGCTTGAAGCTTACTATTAGGAGGCTCAGTAGACAGCAGACTTAAAACATGTGCTGCTGAAGCATCCATCCCTTCTTCATCTTGATGTGCATCTTCCGACAAGTCGCTTACATCAAACCCTATAATTGATGACACCGACCTTAATATTTCATGATTGTCAAAGACTTAAAATTTCAGTTGACAAATAAAACACTAACAATGAGGTTAATATCAAAGCACACCACCCATAAGAAAATAATGTCACATTAGGATACAAATTACAAATAAATAAACAACGTTACAAAGCACTTAAACGTACATGCAGTCGTCGGAAAGCCACCAAATAAGGTTAATGGTTGAGCAGGTGATGTAGGGCATATCCATTTGATCTACAGAACATGTAGGAAAGTATGACATTCTGTGGGATTAATAATGAGAAAAGGATATCCTTTGTATATTGAGAAACATCAATGTTTTCTGTATTGTGGTTTTTGCTACAAGAAAATCAGAAAGCAGTAAGCAAAAATAGTTTCTTTCTTACAAAAAGAAGATGCCAATGTCAATCAAGAGTTATGGTTTAGTTTTACTGATTTATAAAAGCTTAATTTAATAAAATCAATTAGCTATGCATGTTTTCTGTAAACCACTCATATGTCAATATCAAGTTTATAAATTATATTTTTGAGATGTGCAAAAAAGTTTGTTCCTACTCCAAACGTATAACCTTGCTACTAATTTGTTTTCCATCAATCTTTCACCTTTCAAAAATGCAAACAGCAAAACAGAAAACAGAGGTGTTGCTGAACAAGGCATTAGTCGTGTTCTTTAAGAATCTACAGTAGATGTATCCTTACATTTGGAAGAGGAAGGGTCTCCAAGAGCTGTGACCAGCTGCCAAAAGAATATAATAATGAAATGACAAAATATGGGTCTCAGTTGCTATAAACTGATACTTTAATGTAGAGACAGAAGTAAATGTTAAAATACTGTATGCAGTTAAATTCACTCTTCAGAAGACGAAAATAAGCAGAAAGCAATAAACTAATTCAATAATTGGTAGTACCATATTCTTGCATGTAAACTTAAAGCATACTTTTACGTGAGGATTTCAAATTCTTGCAAGGGTATGCTGGTAGGATGGGAAAAATTGAATACAAGAGCATATGTTTATCATTATTTGAGGTAAAATAATCAGTTTATTATTACCAAGCCTCATCCTAACCTGGCCACAAGATACGTGGCAAACATATAGGTAAGGATATGCAACTAACATAAAAACTATTCCGGTAGGGGTGTGCATAGATCAGTTTGGAGCTCAAATCTAACCAAAACCAAAATTTCAGTTTACAGTTTTAAAAAACTGATCCCTTTTTTTGGTTTGCAGTCTTACGTATGGGTTCGGATCAGTTACGAGTTGGTTTCGGTTTATATTTGAGCTTGAAATGCTTGGCCTGAAAAAAGTTTACCAAGATAATAAATTTGGGCCTAAAATTTCTGTTAACCACTTACTGATTTATCATTACACATTTGGGCAATTGGGCCTCAATTTTTTAGGCTTTACCACAATATATTACTTAACATTCAAAAAAGTAATATAATCCATAAATCCACTTACAAACATTCAAACAAGTTCGGTGCAGTTCAGTTCCAGGTTTGGTGCTGTTCAATTTTGGAACAAGATATAACCGAAACGAGACAATGGTTGCCTGATGATGATGAGTGCATAACCAGATAAAAAGGTAATGTAAAAAATAAATAAATTACCTTGAACCATTATCACCAAGGCCATGCAACCAGACAATGGTTGCCTGGTGTTTGCCTTTAGGTTTCACCACATACGTCCGTCCAAACTCAAATGCCCTTCTAGCAGCTCTACCACCTTTGATAGAAACATAATCAATGTGGTAGCTAATTATAAGCTGGTAGAGGCACGTCACGCAATATATCATGAGGGGAAAACTAACCAGTACCAATAGAAGGGCCGCTGAAGCTCATATTAGTGATCACAGAAATGCAGCCAGCTACGGTAACCACCACGAAAATAACCTGCGATGAACAAACCCTACATATCGACTTCATCTTCAATACAAACCATGTGTCCGGAGAAACCAATTCTAAGATGTACACAAGTAAGGAATATCTTTGTAATACATGAGATTACTCGAAGAAGCATGTTTATTTTACTTTCAACACAATGATTACCACAATGCAATTACTAAATCTCTTATCTTGTTGAACTTTATTATCAGACAAAATGAAATAAAAATCAAGATCCAATTTAACACTACTACATCTAAAATAAACAAACAAACATACCCAGTAACATCCCACTCAATAGTGGTGTCCACGAAGGACGAGATGAGGGCTAGTCTTAACACAAGTACATCTCTCACTCCAGAATAAAAGACATGATTGATAAATATGAATTGTATAGAAAATCTTGAATCCAAAACCTATATATAATCATCCAGATTCAGACAAGAAGAAAGGTGTTGTGTAAAATTATATATATGGTACAACTATAACCACTAACAAGCTTTGAAATCTTTTGAATCACTACATACAGAGGCGGTATTGATTATCCTGAAAACTCAAACTAATATTATATGTTCTAGATAAGCAAATTACTCTCTTCAAATAAAGTAACAGTACTAATTTGAAAGTTCACATCAACTTGCAAAACCAATATGCAAACCTAAAACACCATCTGGCACTTAAAGTACATATATACACTCCCTCTAACAAAATCACCAAAGCTTGACTAGACAGTAGAGACATAGTTCATAGTTTGACTAAAATCATTTCCTTCAAAAGCAGTAAACTTACTAAACAATCTGAAATGTTCAGAACAGATGATTTTTTTGACCACTTATAACAATGACATATAACAAATTAAATTTTTTTTGTAGATTTAGCTAGAAATTGTTCCAACAAAAGAAAAGTTGAAAAAGTATGGACATCCCAAAACACAAAATCTTGCAACTTTAAAGGAGTGGGAGAGTAAATAACTAGAAAAGATCATAGCACTCCTTCCTAATTAGAAAGCCATCATCTTTAAAAACCTAACAATTTCCTCTCTATAATAAAGCTTATCCTCATCTCATCCGTTTTGTGAAGAAAAACTTACCAATTCCCACATTAAAACTTCCAAAGAGACTGTAATCTCAAAATTAAATGAATAACAATTAACAAACTGCTTCATTTCGTTAATTACGTAAAAGTGATCAGAAGTTTAACGTTATCATTGCTAAACGCATACATACATCATTGATGCATAAATTGGCAGAGAGAATCAAACAATCATACATAAAAAGATAATGAATTGCATGTACAATCGTTAGATCTACAGGAGATTGGGGGTTGGTTTAAAGAGATAAGCGAGTACCTGCAGATGGTACAACCAACGGAGAACTCTCTGGTGTGTGTTTGTTCAGTCGAAGCCGTGATTCTTGAAGGGGATATTTCTTCTACAAAAATAAACCACTTATATTCACTAATAACTATAACTATGGCTACATCTATTTTGTAATCTTTTTAACATATATGCATTATTTTTTTCATCATAAATTATTTAAAGTTATTTCCAATAGAAAACATGTTTCGCAAAATTTCATCCACCTACAATATATATTCTGTTTGCTACCGGGAATCAATATCAAATACGACAACGAAAACCCCGATATCAACTTATAATATAAATAAAACTTGTGAATAACGTTTAGCCACGTGCGCCTCTTTTGCTCAACCTTAAAGACTAAAGAGAACGAAACAGCAAACAAGAGGGTCGAAACAAACCCACACATGTGGAGAAGAGAACAACCAATTGTGTTACAACTACTTTTTTTTTACCCGTCACGTGTTGTCGTAACACCGTACGTTGCGTGATAATATATAAACTAAAATTGATCCGATTCGTTTTCGAATTATATTTACGCCAATTTTGTAAAGTGACTCGAATTTATACCGTTGAATGAGAGCGTATTATGTTAGACACGACTTTTTCCAAACAAAGCATATGCTGAAACATTTATATTTGACTCGTGTCCGAATTAAGTTTACGTTGAAACATAGAGTAAACAAAAATATATTATAGTTGATCTGACGCGTTCACAAACAAAACTTACGTCAAAACGTTAAAATTTGACTCAACTAATATCTGAACAAAATTTACATCAAAACGTAGGTGTTTGTCGAAAAATAGTTAAGCCGAGTCACATTTGAATAGGTCCTAACGATGATGGACTCGAATTTATATTTTACAAGAGTAAATCCGGAACTTTAAAAACTTAAGGGGGTTATTTTTTAAAGTTTTACAAAAAATTTAAGGTAAAAAATATCAAATAAAAAAAGTCGAGGGGAGTTTTGGCTGGTGACATATGTCACCGACCTTCACAAATAAGTGTAGTATAGGAATATCAACGTAACTATCATTCCTTGCGAGATCACTCGTATCTCACGAAAATATTTTCGGAAAAGTATGTTTACGATTTAATCATAAGTGATCATCATGAAATACAACCGAAATTACTTTCATCGGCCCAAGAGAAAACAATATTAAACTTTTACTAATGTATAGCTATTATAAACAAATTAACAAATATAAAAACAAATGATTTGGATAATATATGCCAATGTTAAATAAAATATATTGAATAATTTAAAATTTATATAAACAAATTAATAAGTATTTTTGGCCACTAATTATTACATGTTTTAAACAAAATAATTTAGAAAATGTTTTAAATAATATATTTAAATTTTGAATTATTTAAATTATATAAATTGTTATAATGACTACTTTTCTGGTAGCTAGTTTTAAGAATAACTATAAGACTAAATCTACAACTTTCATTAGCGCTGCTCATCTCACCAACAACTTGTTTGATACTGAGGTTATCACATTTCGGTTAAAAGGAGTTTTTTTTCATATATCGGTTGAACAATTTGGGTAGCTATGGGTATATACATGTAAATGGAGGTAAACAGGGTTACTTGGAGAAAGGTTTGTGAGAGATTCCTAATGACACCACACCAGGCGGGTTGTAGCAAGAAATAGGTCATGGCACATAGACTCTTACGATCACAAGGACAAATAGTTGGATAACCCTCTACATTGATACTTACAATATGTTATTGCTCACATGATTTCAGGATGAGAGCTTAGCCCAAGCGTTATGATAGCCCAATATATGTTTTATTTATATTGCTTGATTAGTGAGTAGCCAAGCAACCACGCTTTTGCCATTTCTCAGTACTTCATATCTCACACTAGCCATTGACACTCTAGACCTTTGTGGTGGATCATACATCAACAAGTGGCTTGTATGTTATATTTCATGACCCCTAATGAGATAGCAAGATTGGTAGAGTCTACTATTACTTTGTTGGTTGAAAAAACCTATAATGCATCATATGAGGATAGTAAAGTATAACACAATAAAGGTTGATGGTTCTAATACCGCAGTGGGAAGCCCTGGTATATGTAGATGAGTAGGAGGTAGATCATGGTCCACTTGCTATAGTTGTTAATCAGCCTTAGGATGACAAGGATGGAGGTGCAAGGGATGGATCAGGAGCAACAACATCACATCCTTAATCATATGGATATGTTCATGCTCGGATGGATGAGTTTGCTTAAATATGCAATCTCTATTTAAGGTCAGTAACATATGAGGGCGTATATGCAGTGGTTAATTGATGAGTGATGTTAGGTAGTTGCAACTAAGGGTCGAGTGTTATGGCCACTTCTAGTATCTCCCACTCCAGCATAGTAGTAGGATCATAGTGATGATATGGAGGACTAGTTTGATGTCCTCATCCTATCTTTTAGGCTATTTTAGAGTTGTACTTATTTTGGAGTTGTACTTATTTTGGAGTTGGATGTATTAGGGTTGTATTTTTACAAGCAATTAGCTATTTTCTTTTGTACTTTTGGTGGTTGCTACTTTTATTTATCTAGTTTCTTTTATTTTTCTTGCAAATTTAACTATTCTAGTTATTGTTTTCTTGTGTATAATGATCATCACATCTTGGATGAATTGCAGGATCGTTGAAGGGTGTAAGTTACAACACAACAACACAAAGAGGAGATTAACTAAACTTTGATCAAACAGTAAACTGGATTAACCAAGTTGAGATACTAAGAACACAAGTAATGCAAGAGAGACAAAACGCAAAGAACACAAGTGTATGGTTTTCAAGAATGTAGTATATTGCTTTCTCTATGTTCTATTACAAGTGTTAAAAGCATATTTAAAAAATACAAGAACATGAGATACTTATACTATATCCTACAACCGGCTATACTTTGAAAGCCAGCTAGATACAATTGACTAGACACAAACAAAATCAATTGTAAAGTCAAAAGGCAGATTGCCTTTTGACTTGTGACTATGACATGCCATGGCTCACATCCTTATCTATTACAAAAATGATAAAGTACATAAAATAGAAAGTTACAGACTCAAGACCTCAATGTACAGTTACTAAAAGCATGGACCTTTTCACCAACTCATGTAAGTTTGTGACTTGCAGAGATGCAGCAGAAAGGTGTTCAGCTTTATGGAACAGTACATCAGATAAAGCATGTTACTAAAAGTCTTCGGAAGAAATCCGTCTTCATGAACTTGAAGCTTCGGAAGACTTTGTCTCTGAGGCTTCGGAAGACTTCATGTTTGGCTTCGGAAGATATTGGTCTTGGCTTCGGAAGATTTCACACTTAGAGTATTTATAGTTTTATGTGTGAAACTTCCTAAGCTTCTTCTTTAATGCACTTGTGCAACATGCAGGATAGACTTAAGATGTTTAGGTTGCAGCCTCTTCATTAATCTCTACAAACTCCCCCTAGGCTGATGCTACCAAAACACTTAGAAAACTTTAGATATTAACAATCCTTATTAGGATGATCACCAATCCTTTCTTCATAAGGTGATCAGGGTCCTTTAGGCTGTCAAAGTGTCTTCTCATATCAAAGAGGTCATACAGAGGCAACTGAAACATATCTTGCCATGTGTAAATGTCTTTAATGCCTTGATCTCTAATGACATGCCATCTTTCTGGATTTGTGGTGTATGTCCAAGACAAGATGGGTCTTCCTGATGCTAGAAAAGCTGTTTGAATTGGAGTTGATGTAGCATCCTCTAGCTGCATAATCTCAAGATGTCCTGACTCATCCTGGGATTTAGAAGAGGGTGCAGTTTTCTTCTTCTTTGGCTTTGGTTTAGAAGCCATCCTCTTCTTTCTCTTACCAGATTTTAACTGAGAAGACTGGCCTGCAGCACCAGATTGATATTCACTGTCTTTCTCAGTTGGGACTTCCTCTCTCAGGCATAGTAGGAAAGGGAGGTTGACCCTGTTGTGGATCAGAAGATGAAGCTTGCTGAGTTTCAGCAGGAGGTCCAGGTTGTGTTGTCTCTGGTTGTTCAACCTTAACCTCCACTTTAGGCGGGGCTTGACTTGGAGTGGAGTGTTAGTCAATGAGCTCTCCACTTTTGATCTTCTGCTTGATCACCCTAATATGCTCATCCATAGTGGATAGAGACATGGGGCCAAGTCTCCTTCCGGAGAATCCATATAGCTTCAAGAAGCTCATCATCCTCTTCGTATCAGCAGACTTCTTCATGCTCTTTTGGATGATGGCTCTTGATTTTGCAGCTTCTTCCTTTAGTTTCTTCTTAGTTGTCTTTCTGTCCTTGATTATCTCAAGTTCAAGCTGCGTTAAATACTCAAACTCAACATAGTCATAGGACAAGGGAAGGAGTGCATTTGCCTGATGAAGCCTGTGGCACTCAGGTAGTTGATCATCTTGATCATTTCTTCTTCTTTGTCTACCTGAGGTTCTTTTTGAACCATATCCTTTTGTGCATGACTTTCCTGAACTAGGGAGAGGGTAGGCATACCTTTGTATAGTCTTTTTCTTCTTCTCTCTTCTTTGACTTGTACTAGGAGTTCTGCATCTTCTGCCTCCTTCTTTTCCCTTGACCTTTCCAGGTCAACCAGTTCATTCAACTCATCTAAGGGGAGAGAAATGACATTGTCTATGTCATAGTTCCTAGTCTGCAAATAGTTTATCCTGACTGCCCTTAACTCATCATTCTGAGTATCTGGTCTGGGGCAGCCCTGATAGCAGACTCCATGAGTCTTGAAGACTCAACAGAGGAACTTTATCCCCTTAGCCTCCTTTTCCTCTCTCTCTCCTCCTCCTCAATCTCCTCAGTTGTCATTTTTCTTTTCCCTTTGTCACTCACAGACCTTTGTGACTCAGGGTGGAGAGAGCTTTGGCCTTTATTGCTTGTTGCAGCATCTGAGCTCAGGCCAAAGAGAGGTTGAGAAGCACCTTCACCAGCAGGTGTCTCAGAAGGAATGTGGATCTCTGCAGCAGTTGATGATGATGAGACAGGACTCTCAGGTTCTGCCACTAGGCCTTCAGTCAAGGATTCCCCTATGAAGCTAATCTTAGGGTCCTCCTCAACATCCAGTTGACCGATGGCATTGCCTGATTGCCTAAGTCTCCTTCTTAAGTTGAACTCTGCAGTGATCCTGTCTTGGATTCTTTTAGCCAGTCTGTCAGCTTGTCTTGATTGGCTTGGGTTGACAAGTGGCATGTTGACTAGATCCAGACCTTCATGTAGTCCAAGGTCTGAAAATTGAAGACTTCTTGTTGTCCTTGAACTCTTATGATGATTAGGGCTTTCCTGATGTTGTCATACCTCCACCCAATGATGTGATTGGAAGATGGTGAAGGTGACATAGCCCTTGGTATCCCATCCTCAAACAAACTTTGTATGAAGGAGTCTGTGTAGTCCACATCAATATGAACTTGAGGAGGTTGTTGAGAATGCATAACTGCAAGTGAGGATGGTGAGTCTTCAATGTCCATTCTCTCTAAAGAACTCCCAAGTTTTGTGGCTGTAATGACTTTCTCCCCCTTTTTGGTAGCATCACCTACTTGCATAGGTGAGCTGGAAGATAGGTCAATCACATCAACAGGTTCTTGTGTTCCTGGTTGAGCTCTTCTTAAGGGTCTCCCAGCTACGTTTTCCTTAAGATATGAAATCTCAAGTCACCTGAGATTCAAGGTGACTGACCTTTGAGACTAAATAGGTGCATGTTTTAGTAAGTTTGTGCACCTTTAGTCTCAGATTCCCCTCATCTTCATCAGAAGACTCATTGGGGGATGAGATAATTGGACCAAAGTCCTCTCTCTCACCACCAGCTTGAGGTTCTTGGCTGCTAGTTTTCCTCTGCTCACTGGCAATCTCAGTTGAGATGTCAGTAGGCTGAGTTGCCATGGTTGAGGTCTTATTGATGTAATCACTTTCAGAAGTGAGAGCCTCTTCTATATGGACATCCTAAACAGGTTCAGGAGTGTCCACCTCAGTTGTAGGTGACTGATGTGGGATATATATAGGAGACTCAGGAGTATTCATCTCTCTTTGAGTAGGGGAAAAGAAGAGAGACTCATTATACTCGCTGAAACCTAGATCTTCATCAGTATAGAAGTCAAGGTTGGGAATTGGTTGGTTGAGATCTATAGGCTGGGGATGGTAACTGTATCCTGAAGGTTGATCACTTAAGTGTTGAGACTTAGAGTGATGGCTTAAGGCAGTTGGGCTAATGAGCTCATCAGGCTGAGCACGAGGAACCTCAGCACTGATTCTTGAAGAGATAGGAGTGGTCTGCTCCTCAGGAGAAGTAGGAGCTCCAGTGTCCACTTCTTCCTGTATGGGTGAGTATATGGGGGCCTCCATAGACTGAATAGCCTGAGCAGGGGTTCATTTGGATTTTCTTTGGTAACTGATGGTGATTTGAGGCTGTGAGAGTGGTTGGAGATAGCAGGTGTGGGCTCAACACTAGCTTGTGCTGCTAGGTTGTCACTTTGAGCAATGAGCTATAACATTTTTGGGACTAGGGCTGTTTCTACCCCAGAGAATCCAACAGTGGGCTTTCTCAAAATTTTAAAGATACCGGGCTTCATTTGTCCCAATTTAAGAATGTTACATGTTTCCCTCAACTCTGAGCCCAATTCATAGTTAAAAATGTACCAGACATATCTAGGAAACATGTAATACTCTAAGGAGTCTAAATTAGCAAGTAAATTTGTATAAACAAACTGAGAATACCTGAATTTGACCCCCTAAACCATTCCATGGATTATGAAGGAGAGATCCTCAGGAATCTAGTCCCATCCACCATGCTTGTTTGATAACCTGTGAATGACCACATAGAGCAAGAATCTCCATTGGGATGAGACCTTCCCTTTCCTAAAGGTCTTTATAGAGAAATCTCCCTCATATCCCATCTACTCAAAGGAATGATTGATAGCTTCCTTTGGGAAAAACACATCAACTTCTTCATCATCCAGCTGAAGATGTCTATTGATGATAGCCGAGTGATGAAGATTGTTCTCCCCTGCACTGTGGCAGACAGTGCCTTGTCCCTATCCAAAATGACCTCTTGGCAGGTCTTCCAGAATTCAAGCAGCTGATCCTCATAGAGTGGAGGATCAATGGTTAGGGAGGTGAAGTAGTTAGACAGAGATAAGAAACGGAAAACCTCTGAGAAATGAGGATCTTTCTCAGAGCTTAATAGAGCAACCTGATTATGTTGTCTGTGTAGCTGCATGGTAAAGTTGGGATCATTTCTGTGAACAAGGTTGGCCATTTTGAGGTAGCTTAAGGATGAAGAAAGAAGAGAGAAAGAAAATTCAGAGAGAAATTTGGGGTTTTAGGTTTGGAGAAAGAACAGATGATAGAAAGAGGGGGAAACTGTTGGGTTTATATGTGAGAAGGATTTCAGATAAAGTTTAATGAAAGAGGATAAACTTTGAAATCCGGATGTCGGTCCCACCTCTGAAAAATAGTTTACTTTTGCTCAAAAAGTAGTTTTCTTGGAAGTCAAAAAGCTTTCGAAGGTTAATTATCTTCGGGAGTTTTAATTAAAAAGCTTCCGAAGCTAAAATGACTTCGGAAGAATTTCCTGAGAGTTTTGAGAATTTTGCTTCGGAAGAGAAATTGAAACTTGAGTGCTTTGTATATAAATAACAAAGCTTCCGAGAGTTAATTTTGCTTCGGAAGTAAATGGTCCTTGAAAATAAGTAAGTGTCTGAGACAAGTATTTAAGCTTCGGAAGATAAATCTGAAAGCTCTTCTGAAGGTAAATTTCTTAGACAATTATTTATTTTGAAGGCATGATTTGCTTCCGAAGTTAAAAGCATAACTTCCGAAGTATCAAAAATTTTCAAAAATCTAAGGAAAGTCTTCAAAAAGAAATTTGTATCCAAAGAAAACATGAGCTTATGAAAGTGATGAACTAGACAATGTAAGACACACATATTTTTTAAGAAATAATAAGAATTAGTTTTAAGAAAAGCTTACTCAAAGTTTATCATCCCAATAGCTGATATTAGATATTTAAATCTCTTTTCATCAAAAGCCTTTGTAGACAAATCAACATATTGTTCATCTGTGTGAACTTTGACTAGTTTAATAATCCCTTTTCATAGTTATCTCTTATTAAATGATACCTGATATCGATGTGCTTTGTCCTTGAGTGCTGCACAGGGTTTTCTATGATTGAGATAGCACTGTCGGTGTCTATGTGAATGGGAGTCTCCGTGAAGTTTAACCCATAGTCCAACATCTAATTTTGAATCCAAAGTACTTGAGCATAGTAGCTTGTAGCAGCAATGTATTCAGCTTCAGCAGTTGATGCAGAGACACAGGATTGTTTCTTGCATTGTCATGAGACAACCCTTCTACCAAGAAATTGACATCCCCCAGATACAGACTTTACAGTCATATTGCAACCACCGTAATCACTATCTGTATAGGCATACAAATTGAAGTCAGAATCTTGGGATACCTTAAACCAAGTGTTGAAGCACCTTTGAGGTATCTTAGAATCCTCTTGACAGTGATGAGGTGAGACATCTTAGGGTTGGCTTGATATCTTGCACAGATGCATGTAGCAAACATAATATCATGCCTGCTAGCAGTAAGATACATAAGAGACCCAATCATAGCCCTGTATAAGTGCTCATCTACACACTCCCCCTCAAGATCAGTCCAAGGGAGTGGTTCCTAGCTATGGGTGTCTTAGAAATCTTACAGTCAGTCATGTTGAACCTCTTAAGTATGTCTTGAACATATTTTGACTGACTTATGAAGATGCCATCTTCAACTTGCTTCACTTGAATTCCCAGAAAGAAATTGAGTTCCCCCATGGCACTCATTTCAAATCTGTCTTTCATCAGCTTCTCAAAGTCTTTGCAAAGCTTTGGATTAGTTGAACCAAAGATGATGTCATCTACATATACTTGAACTAGCAATATGTCTTTTCCATGTCTTTTGATGAAAAGAGTTCCATCTATAGTACCTCTCCTGTATCCATGTTTACAAAGATACTCAGATAGTGTCTCATACCATTTCCTGGGTGCCTGATGCAGCCCATAGAGAGCTTTGTCAAGCTTGCAGACATAATCAGGATGATCAGGGTCTACAAAACTAGGTGGCTGTTTGACATAAACCTCTTCATCTATCACTCCATATAAAAAGGCACACTTCATATCAAGTTGAAAGACCTTGAAGTTCTTGGATGCAGCAAATGCCAGTAATATCCTAACAGCTTCTAATCTTGCCACTGGAGTAAAAACGTCAGTGTAGTCAATCCCTTCTTCTTATGTGTATCCTTGAACAACCAGTCTAGCTTTGTTCTTGATGATGATGCATCTATCATCTTTCTTATTCCTAAATGCCCATTTGGTTCCAATGGTAGTCTTCTCAGAAGGAAGAGGACAAAGGTTCCAAACTTTTTGCCTTTTGAATTGAAGCAGCTCTTGTTGCATAGCTTCAACCCAACTTCCATCCTTTAGAGCTTCATCAACTTTCTTTGGCTCTATCTGGGATAGAAAACAAGAGTGAAGACAAACATTTGCTTCATGGGTTTGTCCTCTTGTCTTTACCCCTGAGACAACATCTCCAATGATGTTTGTGGTAGGGTGAGACTTGTGGATCCTAAGCTAAGGGATCACAGCAAGTTGTTGAGAAAGATCTAAATTAGAGAAATTTAGATCTGGCATAGATGTTTCTCCCACCATATCAACACACTTTTCAAGTGGAACTTGATCCAAGCAGTGTGTGACATCATTGATGTTCTCATCTATGGTGTGGTTAATGGCATCAAGAAATTCTTGGTCACTGTCACCACCACCATTGTTGTCTTCCATAATTGAGGTGTTCTTATATGCTGTAAAGCCTCTGAGCTGGAATTTGAAGGTATACCAGATGTATCAGCTGAGTTTGTCATTGTTGTGCTGATAGATACCTCATTTGCAGAAGTAGTTCCAACTAGAGCTGAAGATGTATGACTTGAAGGTCTTCCTAGCTCAAATCTTGGATCAGGATCACCTGTATTTAAATTTTCTGTAGATCCTGAAATATTCTCATAAGATTTGTTAAAATAGTTGGTAACTAAGTCAAGATCAAATAACCAATCTGGACTAGAACCAGCAACACAGGGTGTGTGTTCATTGAAAGTCACATTGGCTGACTCCTCAACAATTTTAGTTCTGAGATTGTACACTCTATAAGCCTTAGCTTAGGAAGAGTATCCAATAAAATGTCCATCATCTGATTTCTCAGCAAACTTGGCAATTTGATCTTTGGTATTCAAGATGGTGCAAGGACATCCAAATGACCTGAGAAAACCAATGAAAGGTTTCCTCTTGTGCCAAAGTTCATAAGGAGTCTTGCCATGAGTCTTAACTACTAAAACTCTATTCTGCACATAGCACGCAGTGTTGACTGCCTCTGCCCAAAAGGTGATAGGCATCTTAGAGTCAGGCAACATGGTTCTTGCAGCTTCAATCAGTGTCCTGTTTCTCCTCTCAGCAACACCATTTTGCTGAGGAGTCCTGGGAGCACTGAATTGTCTTGTAATACCCTTTCCATCACAAAATGTATCAAGGATTTGGTTCTTAAATTCAGTTCCTTGATCACATCTTATGATTTTGACATTGTGATCAGACTGATTCTCAATCTTTAAGATGAAATTCTTCAGAATCTCAGGAGTCTCATCCTTAGTTTTAAGGAAGAAAACTCAAGTGAATCTTGTAAAGTCATCTGTGATCACTAGACAGTATAAGGTCCTTCCTAAACTCATTACACTGGTGGGGCCAAAGAGATCCATATGTAATAAGTGTAGGGGTGTAGTGATGGAGTTCCTTTCCTTAGGCTTGTGAGATACCTTATGTTGCTTCCCTTTCAGGCATGCAACACAATGGTCATCACTTGTAAACTCTTTCTTTGGCATTCCAGTTACCAAATCATGCTTAATTAATTTATTCATGTTCTTAAAGTTTACATGGCACATTCTTTTATGCCATAGGAAAGACTCATCAATATTGGCTTTAGACAGAAAGCATGAACTTCTCCAGAGGGAGAGGTTTCTTGCAAATCCATCTTGTACATGTTTCCTTTCCTGGGGGCTCTAAGCAGGATATGCTCATGAGGAATGACCACACCAGGCTTAAGAACAATGCACTCCTGCTCAGTAAAGAGCATGTTATGACTCTGATCACAAAATTGAGATATACTCAGAAGATTGTATCCAAGCTCCTTAACAAAGTTTACCTTTTCTATGCTGACCTTACCATTTGTGACCTTGCCCCTTCCAGAAATATAACCACCTTCATCTCCTCCAAAAGCAACTGGTCCTCCATCAATCCTTTGAAAGTTCTGGAGTAGTGACCTATTACCTGTCATGTGCCTGGAACAACCACTGTCTATGATCTAGACATTTTTGTCTGTCTTCAGATGTCCCTGCACAAAGAAAATGATTAGTTACATTTGGAAACCCAAGCCTTGCTTGTCTTGGGCTCATTTGTAGAAGGTAATTCAACAGTAATAGATCCTATGGTTGTTCTAAGAGGATCTTGAGCTGTTGTTGATGGAGAATTCTCATTCACTTGGTCTTTCTTAGACATCCACACCACCTTTGGAGTCTTGGACTTGACCTTCAAAACTTTGGAAGCTTTTGGAACTTCCGAAGTTTTGATGACTGAACCTTCGGAAGATTCTCCAGACACTGCAGCAGACTTCAATGCTTCGGAAGAACTCCTTTCTTCGAGACCAACTTTTCTTCCGAAGGCAATTTTCCACTTCCCTTCTTTTTAGACTTGGAGCTTCCGAAGGAAATAGGTTTTCCTTCCAAAGCTTGAATCTTCTGGAGACCCTTTGAAGTCTTTGTTTTGATCATATGGACAGTACCTTTAGGATTGAAAGGACAATCCTTAGCAATGTGAGTGGTACTTTCACACATGACACAATTCATCTTCTTCTTCACAAGAGCCTTTTCCTTGGAATAGGACTGTCTTTGGTCACATCCCTTCTCCACCTTCATCTTTGCAGATGCTGAGACAATCCTCTTGGGTTGAGGACTGTGCATGGAGTTTGATGGTCCAGGCTGTGCAGCAGTGGTACATAGCAGATCAGTCTTCTTCTTGATACTGAGATGAGTTGAACAAGAACCAGAACTCTTAGCAGAAGAGTTTTGGTTGATGTCTTTAGTCCCTACCACTTTAGACCCTCTAGAGATAAAAACTTGTTTCTGCTTAGAGTCAAAAGTAGCCTTATCTCTTGAGCCTTCCTTGCCTTTATTTTGCTCTTTCTGATCAAGTTCTTTCTCATGGACTTGGTCATCACAATCTTTTTTTCTCCTCAGAAGGATAGTGGACCTTCTTGGAATCCTCCTTTTCACTTTTCTCAGAGGGATTCTTCACTATCTCTTCTTCATCCTCTTCGCTCATAGGATCTATGAGAGGAAGCTCATCTTCACAAGTTCCACACCTAGGAGATCTTACTGATAAGATTGTGTGTGGAGGAGCTATCTCATTAGATCCCAGTCCTGCCTGTTTTGATAGCACACTTTGTTGTGTAGGGATGAGGATATAATGTTCTTGAAGGTCTCTTCTTCAAGAACACTCTTCTGCCCTGGCTTTGCTGATCACAAGCTCAGCCTAGCACTCAGTTCACTTGGTTATGAAATCTTTGATTTGAGTCCTAAAATCTATGTGTTCATGTTTTAGAACTGAAATGGTTTTCTCTAAGTCCTCTATCTTCAGTTTATAATCATTTTCAGACTTTCTAAAAACAGATTTTAAAATGTTTAAGGACACAAGGTCAGATCTCAGTTCCAAGTTGTAGGACCTGTATCTGTTAACTTTAGCAATACATTCAGGAGAACAGAGATGTTCCAATACCTTGGCTTCATCATGATATGCCATTAGTGCTTGGTTTGGAGAAGCATCTTCCACCTAAAAGCTCCAGTCAAAGCCTCCTTCTTTAACAGCAACAGCAGCCTGCTGCTTTGACTTCTCATTCTGGAAAGCTTTGTCAATGTAGTTTGGTCTGGATTGTGTTTGGCCACCATTTGTTCTAAGTTCCTTATGCTCTCTGGCAAAGTGGCCCATCAAGTTACAGTTGTAACACTTGACTTTGCCTTTGTCCAGTCCAAACTTTTCACTGGTTGCATTGCTTAGAAACTTCCTTCCAGTCCTCTTGTAGACATTCTTGGCTCTGTGAGTGAGAAAAGCCATCTGCTGGACTATTTCCATGCATTCCAGATCATCTGGATGAATACAGTCCAGGTCTTCAAGAGTGAAAAGAGAATTGCCACAGCTTTCATCAGAAGACACAAAAGCTTGAGAAGAGCTTGTCTCTTGGAATGGGCTTCCTTGAGTGTAGTTCTCCCTTGGTGTCTCTAGGAAGGTGATGAAAGGACCCTTTGGTAAATTGTCAGGGTAGCATAAGAGATGATGTCTGGGTTCTATGCTATCCTTTTCAATCACATGTAGGGCTGAACCCATTTTATTATTGGAGTTGGCAGATGAACCTTGCATGTTCATCTCCATCTGGTAGCCACTAAGAATCACATATAACTCTGTCAGAGTAAGAGTTTTGAGATTTTCAGTTCTCTTGATCACCACACAGTAGTGTGTCCATTGCCTAGGAAGTGAGGACATGAACTTCCTTACAATGTCTCTGTTTTCAAGAGAAACTCCTCCATCCACTAGGGTATCCACAATCTCAATATACCTGAAATAATGCTGAGTCATGTTCACCTATTTTGAAGGTGAAGTTTTCAAACTGCTACTTCAGGAGATCCTTCTTATTCTCCTTGGCTTCAGAGGAACCCTCATACATCAGTTTCAGTGCATCCCACAACTGCTTGGCTGTTTTGCACTTCTTGAAACCTCTGTACACAGAGTTTGGAAGGGCAGTTTGAAGGGTGTCATGGCTTTTCTGTCTATCTCTACTCTCTTCTTATCTTCATCAGAGTAGTTAGCCACATCTTTGGGTATCATACCAGCACCAATAGCAGAAGGGGTGCTGGTATGAAAGGTCCATTCTCAATAGACTCCCACATTCTTGAATCAAGAGACCTGATGAAACCTTCCATTCTTAAAACCATGTGTCAAACTCATCAAGAGTGATCAGGGGGACTTGTTCATGGTTCCAGTTTCCATATTAGTTTTGGAAATGGCTGCCATTTGAAAAGTTTAGTATTTGTGTGTGTGAGGGATCTCAAGATGGTGAGATCTTATATCAAGAGCCTAAAATGCTCTGATACCAAATGCAGGATCGTTGAAGGGAGTAAGTTACAACACAACAACACAAAGAGGAGATTAACTAAACTTTGATCAAACAGTAACTGGATTAACCAAGTTGAGATACTAAGAACACAAGTAATACAAGAGAGATAGAACGCAAAGAACACAAGTGTATGGTTTTCAAGAATTCAGTATATTGCTTTCTCTATGTTCTATTACAAGTGTTAAAAGCATATTTCAAAGATACAAGAACATGAGATACTTATACTACATCCTACAGCCGACTATACTTTGAAAGCCAGCTGGATACAATTGACTAGACACAAACAAAATCAATTGTAGAGTCAAAAGGCAGATTGCCTTTTGACTTGTGACTATGACATGCCATAGCTCACATACTTATCTATTACAAAAAAGATAAAGTACATAAAGTAGAAAGTTACAGACTCAAGACCTCAATGTACAGTTACCAAAAGCATGGACCTTTTCACCAACTCATGTAAGTTGGTGACTTGCAGAGATGCAGTGGAAAGGTGTCTAGCTTTATGGAACAATACATTAGATAAATCATGTTACTAAAATTCTTCGGAAGAAATCTGTCTTCATGAACTTGAAGCTTCGGAAGACTTTGTCTCTGAGGCTTCGGAAGACTTCATGTTTGGCTTCAGAAGATATTGGTCTTGGCTTCGGAAGATTTCATACTTAGAGTATTTTCTGTTTCATGTGTGAAACTTCCTAAGCTTCTTCTTTAATGCACTTGTGTAACATGCAGGATAGACTTAAGATGTTTAGGTTGCATCAGCCTCTTCATTAATCTCTATAGAAATTCTTATGATATTGGTTTGAAATTTAAGGGAAATATTTGATTGACAATAACGTCACCTGGATTCATAATTTACGGAAGTGGAGTTTTTTGTTCTCTCTCTCTCTCCTAGTTTGTGCTTTTGCATTGCATATGCATTTCTTTCTACATTATGGACAATGTATAATTTAAGTATGAAGATGGGCTTTTGTTTGATCAAACTGTCACACCTCGACCGATGACGGAATCATCGAGTCGGACGAATGTGAAACGATTGTTCATAACCCATGGAATTAAATAAGTTGAAATAATATTAAATGTCATTTTTCATAGAATAATACTATTCAAGTAAATCATTACAGTACATTTAAGATTTCAACAACAAAATCAATTCTTTAGTTTAACTAGGTCCAAGTCCTATGTGTGCAAAAAGAATTTCTCAAATAGCAATCCTGAAGCATGTTAAAAATAAAGGTCAACTTTGAAAATTGATGAGTTTCCACGGGTTAAGCATACATATATATATATATATATATATATATATATATATATATAGTTTACAAGTTGCAATTCATGTCAATGGTTACGGATAAAGCAAGTTTATAGATAACATATAGCTACAATCAAACCTTAGCAAAGATATCAATTACAAGTTATAACGATTAGCCAAGTGTACTTGGTTTCTATGATAAACTAGCATACGTCATCAGGAGCCGGCAATAACCTCGGCTTTAGCACCAAATAGGCTTGCCATGCCCATAGATCTATAACATCGCCAGACTAGCAATAGTTAATGATTGTCACATATAATGTCTATCATATAAGTCTCACAATATATATTACAAATAATTATGACAAAAGTAAAGGTAAATTGCATGTGCATTACAAGTCTCAAAATGTTTTTACAAGTGTATGTTTATAAGATTAATATGTTTCACCCCAAAAGGTGTTAAATAAAGTAAAAATAAGCATGGAAAACTCACATTGTATAATGATGGTTGTAAAGTATATAAGGAAGCTTGGATGTGCAAGAGTCAAATGTGATGTCCTAAAGGATAGAAAGAAATAATAACTTGAGGTCGAAACTCATTACAAGAAGTTAGGACGTTTAGAGAATGCCAAAAAGCGAAAGGTAGATTGAAAAAGGATTATTGCATCAATTTTAGATTCTGGACCGAATGTTTGGTATGTGTTTGAACAGGTTTTAAAAATAGAAAATGGTTTTATAAAATTATATAAAAATACATTTGACTAGTTTAGAGTCTCCCGGACAACTTTCATTCAAAATATTTTTATAAAAGATCTTTAAATAGGTCAAAACAATAGCACAAGAGATAAGGTGCTAAAATGCGCACTTATCTTGTGAAGGTTATTGTTGAGTCGTCCGATTGAGTTTGAAGACGTATAAACTATTATTAAAAAGGTAATTTAATGAACTTTATATTGGAGTCCAAGTTTACTTAAGTTTAGTTTGTTATGACCAAGTTATGGTTAATTAAAGTCAAACTATATTCTGCCAAATATATATAGTAAGGCACATAGGTGCACTTTTAAAATTTATAAAGATGAAACAAGTCATAACAAATTTATTATGTTGATATATGATATATTAGACTTCATTTGAGTTATAATAAAATATTTCAAGACTTTGGCATAACCATAATTTAGAGATATAATCTTGTGGAATAACCGAATGCGGTGGCATAGCCGTCCATATGCAAACAGGATTCTTTGTTTACGTTAGTATGTTTTTAGCTTGATTTAGGAATGTTAGTGATTATCATAAGGTTATTGAAATATAGAAGGTTATGATCAAATGATAATGATTAAAACTAAAAGATATTTAGTAGAAGAAAGAATAAAAGTAAAAACATAAAGTCATGAGAACAATTGGATGTTAGGATGATTGAAACAATATAGAAATGTATAATATAAAAACAATATAAGATTACCTTAGTCTTAGAAACTTCTTGAAATTACTTGTAAAAGAAATTCTTGAATTTGATCAAACCAAAGAATGAAAGAAAGATTTGTTAGTGTGATTTTTAGAGAATGAGCAAATGAAATGTGAGGCCTAAACTTTGCTTTTATAGTTGAGGTTAGGAGAAGATTATGAATGATGTTAATTGTGAGTTACAAGTCTTTCAAAAGGGGGTTATGATTGTAATTTGAAATAAATATAAAATTAAATAATTTAAATAAATAAAAGAGTAATTAGAATCTAAACTCTAAATTTATGAAAACTTTAATTTTATTTTGACTTCTTTTTCTATTAAATCTTTATAAATCTCTTTGTAATTTGATATTTATTTTAGTTGAATATTTTAAAATCTTACAAATATTAATAACTTTTTAACATTTATAAAAATTATTTTATAAATTATAAAATTTAAGTTATTTGATTAAGTGACACATTTATTGTTTTTGGAACAAACAAATAAATAAAATAACTAAATAATAAATTTTATTACAAGATTGACTCAAACGGGTTTGGGTTTATAGTTTAATAATGGGCGGATGTCACATGAACCAATGTCATTATGTTTGGTATATCACATGAAAACTCTTCTTATTGGTAATTTTTTTAAATTAGCATCTATCACGCTTATTTATGATGCTTAAGCATGATTATATTTCAGATTGTCTGATAAAGAAAAGCCACCACTTGTTTAATAATTTGTATTGAAATATTAATTTAGCAAGGAAAACTAGAAAAAGGATTATTATGTATGCATTCACACCTATTTCCATCACTTACATGTATCCGAGCTTAACTGTGTGTCTTTTGTGCATTCGTTTGTTATAATTCATAGTACTCACATTTTTAATGAATTTTGAGCGTGCAAAATGTTGTTTTCATTTTAAAACGTGTTTAGATAATGCATTTTAAGATCATTAACTGAGTTATCATATAAAATTATAAATGCATTAGAAAAACCCATCTTTTTTATCTTATTTTTTTCTTTCACCTTACCTTTCAAATACCACTAGTTGCCCTAGTGAGTCAATCCTATCTTGTTTGGCTACTCACATTTTAAGTCCACTTAGCCAAATTAGTTGTTTTATTCTAAACTCTTTTCCCATGCCTAGAATTTTTTTAAGTTTAAATTAGTTATTCAGTTACAACAACTTCTATAGGTTTTCTTTGAATTTGTGCATATCTATTACAAAAAGAAAAAAGCAAAGTTTTGTGTTGATGAATTGAAAGTTTTAATTATAGTTTCTTATATGTAAGCCTATATTACTTAATGGTTAGCTGTACATATATTCTTGTTACAGAAATTAATTAGCATATAGCAATATCATAATTTAGCCACTCAGATATCTCAATTCCAAACCTTCAACCCAAGCCCCATTACACTCTTTTAAGAGCATTCACATCCTGTTTTTTTATTTTTATCATAATAATTACACTAAAAATCACCAATTCTTCTCTCTCCTTTCAATTAAATAATATATTTGTATACATTTTCATTACATTTTCTCTCTCCTTCACTTACAATCACTTTCAAGATATTAAAAGAATGTATAAAGGTTAAACAATGAATTCTTAAATTTACAGATGAACAGTAACATTTTCTCTCTCATCAACTCACAGCCACTCAAAATCATACCATATAATTTAAGGACTCACACTCACATAATTAAAAGGCATGGGCTATGAATGCTCTAAGATCTCTTGTCACACCCCAACCTTGATGGCGGAAACGTCGAGGTGTGAGAGTTAAGATCGTTCACAGCCACATAACGCTATAATTAAATCCAATTATATTAATCATAACTTTCAATTGCAATGTTACAAGTATAAGTCTCAAACAAAGATAACATCATGTATAAAAGTTAAATATGACAAGTTCATCCATTTATTTCTCTAAGTCCAATCCTAGATGTGATAAGCTTCAAAGAGTAGTAATCATACTTGAGCATTTCCTGAAACATATTAAAAATAAAAGGTCAACATAAAGTTGGTGAGATTTTCATAGTTTTCAATACATAAGTATATAAAAGATGCAATTCATGTTATAAGTTAGAGAATCAAAGTAACTAGGGATGTAAGACAGAATGCATAATCAAACATTGACAAATTTTTACAAGTCTCAAACGTTTACAAGTATATACGATTAGCTAAGTGTACTTGGATTAACCAAGCAGGCTTGTCAGGCCCATAGATTTATGACGTCGCCAAGCTAGCAATAGTTAATGATTGTACATATAATCGACATTACATGGTAGCTACAAAGATCAACTAACCACAACATACAAGTGAATTGCCATAAGTTTACAAGATTCAAACGTTTACAAGTGCAATGATTATAAGGTAACATGTTTCACCCCAAGTGTGAAAATATGAAAAAAAGGGTATAGAAATACTCATATGGAAAACTCACAAGTATAGTGATAGTTGTAGAGTACATAAGAAAACTTGAATGTCAAGAGTCAAAGGTGATGTCCTAAATGATAAAAAGAACAATAACTTGAGGTTGGAATTCATTACAAGATATTAGGACGTTTAGAGAATGCTAAAAACAATAGGTAGATTGAAAAAGGATTATTGCATCAATTTTAGATTTTGGACAGAATGTTTGGTATGTGTTTGAACAGGTTTTATAAATAGAAAACGGTTTCATAAAATTATAAAAATTTATACTTGATTAGTTCAAAGTCTCGCGGACAACTTTCATTCAGAAACAATTTTATGAAAATATCTTTAAATAGGTCAAACAAGCAGCACAAGACAGAAGGTGCTGAAATACGCACTTATCTTGTGAAGGCTATTGTTGAGTCGTCCGATTGAGTTTGAAGACGTATAAACTGTCGTTAGAAAGGTAATTCAAAGAAATTAAGATTGAGTCTGAGTTTACTCAAATTTATTTTGTTATGATTAGTTATGGTCAGTTGAAGTAAGATTATATTCTGCCAGAATTGTAATAAGGCACTTATGTGCACTTTTAAAATCGTTAAAGCATGAAACGGGTTAGAACATTTTATTATGTCAATATATGGTATATTAGTCTTCATTTGAGTTATAAAAATATTCTAAGACTTCAACATAGCCATCACTTATGGAAATAATCTTGTGGAATAACTGAATGCGGCGGCATAGCCGTCCATATGCAAACGAGATTCTTTGTTTATGTTAGTGTGTAGTTAGCTTAATTTAGGAATGTTAGTGATTGCTATAAGGTTAGTGATTATTAAAATGTTAATCATCAAATGATAATGATTAAAATAAAAAAGATTTGGTAGAAGAAAGAATAATAGTAAGAACACAAAATCATGAGAACAATTGGATGTTATGATGATTGAAATGTATTATAAAAGCATTAATAGATTACCTTAGTATTAGAATTATTGAAATTTCTTGTAAAATAAAATTCTTCAAATTGGTCATAACCAATGGATGAAAGAAAGATATAAGGGTGAAATTTTTAGAAAATAAGCAAATGAAAAGTGAGGCCTAAGCCTTGCTTTTATACTTGAGGTTAGGAGGAGGTTATGAATGGTGTTAATGGTGATTTATAAGTCTTTTAAAAGGAGGTTATGATTGGAATTTGAAATAAATATAAAATTAAATAATTTAAATAAATAAAAGAATACTTACAATTTAAACTTTAATTTATTAAAACTTCTTTTATATTAAATCATTGTAGACTTTATAAATCTAATAGAACTATTAATTTGATTATTTATTTTAATTAAATAATTAAAATTTTATAATATTAATAACATTTTATAGACCTTACATATTTGTAAAAATAATGATCTTGTATTTTTATCATTTATTTTAATTTTATAATTAAAACTCATAAATGACAAATAAACTTCATGAATTTATAAAATTTTATTCTATAATTCATGAAATTACCATGAATTAATTTAATAAATGAAAATTGAATGAAAAGTATTATTATTGTTTTTGAAGGATTAAATAAATTAAATTTCTAACTAACGTATTTGATTTTTTCAAAATTTGACCCAAACGGATTGGGTTTGGGTTTCTATTTTCCAAAATGAGCAGATGTTACAGTCTTCCCTACTTTAAAAAATTTCACCCCAAAATTTAATCACGAGAAAATTAATTTCAAGGTTATTTGAAAACTTAGACTTCATTTTATGCTTGCAAGGGAACTTTTGAGAGCGTTTAATTTTAATAAGTTTAATTATGATATTTCGGTACGCTTAAGTTTGTTTAATTCTAATAATTCATAATTTCAGGTGTTTCTTGACAAAGTGAGCAGGATCATTAACTTAGAATTTTAGTTAATAAACTTTTGTATTTTAGACAGTTCAAGACGATTATGATGGTCTTGTCATGAGGGAAACACCAGGTATTAGTTTGATAAGAGACTTGACTTAACGAATAGAAGAAATATTTTTAAGACACTTTTGAATGATATGTAAATTTCTAGATGCTTCTCAAGCAAATAACTTTTACGGGGTTTCTAGATGATCGATTCTTGTTTACTTATGTCTTTGAGATTTCAAAGTTTCATTGGCTTGAAGTTGATACGAGAATCGTGTTTGTTATGATTAAGGATTCAATTTAGAATGAGAGCATCATTGTAATAGGTTTTCAAGATAAGTGTGATTTTAAGGGGAAGACGTTTAGAAAGATTTTTAAGGGTCATTAAGAAAAATGGGATAATGAGTTTTAAGTTTCAGGGATACAAAATCAATGATGAAACAATTCAAAATAACAAGGTGTTTCGAGTGTAACGTTTGGTTTACAAACCAAAATATTACGTTGACTTATCAAAGTATTAGGTCAACTACAACCTTAATGAATACATGCATACCTATAAGCGACACTCACCCCAAGGGTTCCCAGGTAATGTAAATGGATCCATCGGTTGATTTGGATTTATATGAACACCTTGCCTAGACAGAACACCTCAAGATACAGGCATCCCACTCTTCCAGCATTACATGTTTCAAGTTATAGGACATAGACTTTGACAAGACTTGAAAATCATGAATAATGATTCAAAGCTTATTTTGAGAACCATTTGATTTAGGCTCATAATGCCTTAGAATATGATTTAAGATTTGTGTGTGCATTGATAAGAATCAAAGTATAAGAAGAATCACATAAGGCATATAATCATAAATCAAAATATAAACATATAAGGCACATAAGATCCTATCTAAGCATATAAAGTACATGAGAGCACTAGTGTGTAACACCCCGACCAATGGTGGAATCATCATGGCGGACGAATGTGAAATGATTGTTCATAGCATATGGAACTAAATAAGTTCTATATTATTAAATATCATTTACATGAACATAACAAGACAATTTAAAAAAAATAATACAAATGAGATATAACAACATCATAAGACTTTCAATTAACTAAGCCCAAGTATCAAAACATTGTCTTCGATCTCGAACTTCTTGTAGTGAGACAGTCTTGTTATGGACCTTGTGACTCAGCGCGTCAGCTACAACGTTCGCCTTTCCAGGGTGGTAGTGAATGTCGCAGTCGTAGTCGCTAATCAACTCAATCTAACGTCTTTGCCTCATGTTGAGATCCTTTTGATCGAACACATGTTGGAGACTCTATGATCGGTGTAGACTATGCATTGCGTCCCATAAGATAGTGTCGCCAAATCTTCAATGTGAAAACCACGGTGCCAAGTTCAAGATCATGAGTTATGTAGTTCACTTCATGAACCTTCAATTGCCTCGACGCGTATGCTATGAATATGCCTCGTTGCATGAGAACACAACCAAGACCTTGATTAGAAGCATCGCAATACATGGTAAAGTCATCGTTCCCATCGGGAAGTGTGAGAATAGGAGCGTTACACAACTTGCATTTCAATGTCTCGAAAGCCTCTTCTTGCTCGGGTCCCCATTCAAAGAGTCGATTCTTTTGGGTTAGCGTCGTAGCAATCTTCGAAAAATTCGCTATGAACCTACGGTAATATCCCGCTAAGCCCAGAAAAGAACGAACCTCGGTTGGTGTTGTGGGAACACACCAATTCTTCACGCTTCAATTTTAGCAGGATCAACGTGAATTCCTTGGCTGTTCACCACATGCCCTAAGAACTGACCTCTTCTAACCAGAATTCACACTTGGAAAACTTGGCGTATAATTGCTCCTTCTTCAAAAATCTACAAACTTGTCGCAAGTGCGTCTCATGATCGATTTTCATCTTGGAATAAATAAGAATGCCATCAATGAACATGATCACAAACTTATCCAAATACGGTTTACATACTCGATTCATGAGATCTATGAACACGGTAGGTGCATTGGTCAAGCCAAAAGGCATAACCATGAACTCGTAATGTCCATATCGAGTACGAAACCATGAACTCGTAATGTCCATATCGAGTACGAAAAGTGGTCTTTGGAATGTCGTCGTCGTGGACACGTAATTGATGATACCCAGAACGTAGATCGATCTTTGAGAATTAGGTTGCTCCTTGAAGTCGATCGAAGGGATCATCGATTCAAGGAAGAGGATATCGGTTTTGATGGTAAGCTTATTGAGTTCCCGGTAGTCGATGCACATACGGAATGAACCATCTTTCTTCTTCACAAATAGCACAGGTGCACCCCATGTTGAAGAGCTAGGACAAATGAAGCCTTATCGGTCAACTCTTGCAGTTGACTAGCTAGTTCTTGCATTTCAGATGGTGCGAGATGATAAGGTGATTTAGCCACGGGGTTTGCACCAGGGATTAAGTCAATCTTGAATTCAACTTCTCGCACGGGAGGTAGTCCCTTAAGATCCTCGGGAAAACCTCGGGAAAGTCCCGCACGACAGGATGTCTTTCAGTTCCTTACCCTTGGCTTTCGTATTAACTACATATGCCATGAAATCCATGTAGTTTTTACATAAGCATTTGCGGGCCTTGATGCAAGACATAAGTTTGAGTCCTTGGGATGTTTCTCCCCAAAGACTTTCAAAGTATCACCAGTCGGTAAAGGAATTCGGATGCACTTCTCGAAGCATAGAATTTCCACACGATGCTTGGCTAACCAATCCATGCCAACACTAACATCAAAGCTTCCCATTTGCATTGGAATAAGGTCGATGCAGAACTCGTGTTTGTTAAGGCTCAAGTTACAATCGCGTATTACGACGTCAACAACGATAGAGTTTCCATCGGCGACTTTGATCGTGAAGGATCTTTACAGATTAACACGCGGTTTACAAAGTATAGGCTCGAATTCCAAGGACATGAAACTCCTATCCGCACCCAAATCAAACAATACAGATGCATAATGACAATTTACAAGATACATACCTGTTTGGTAATAACCTATTATTAGTATGATCAAGATAGGAATTTTATAAGACCAGAAATGATTTAAAAGGAGTTCAACGACGTACCATTCACCACGTCGTTATTGGCTTGGGATTGATTGGCTTTGATGTTTAAAGCCCTTCCATGAGCCGGTGGCATAGTTCCTGCATTGCGACGACATTGCAGACGAATATGACCAGGCTCGCCACAGTTATAGCAGGTTTGGTTGTAAGCATTGCAGTGTTGTTTGGCGCACGAAGACAAGTAGTCACCAAGTGCCCATACTTTCCACACAACGAGTAGACTCGGCATAGAATTTTGCTCGCGTGATGGTACTTGCATGTGTTACATAGGATATGGGCCAGCATAAGCTCTAGCCATAGGAGCTTGATTTGCAACCACCATTTATTTTTTAGGAGCATTTGGGGCGTTCACAGTGTAGTTGCGTGTCGAGGTGAACTTACGCTTCTTTTTTTGGGAAGATGACAAGGCGCTTACCTCCTTTGTTGCCTCAGGTGTCACCTTCGTATTAGACTTGGAACCCTTTGCCGACATAGTGCCAACTCTAATATGATTCTCGGTGAGCTATGCTGTGATAGTGATTGCCTCCTCCAAAGTTGTGGGCCTACTACCCACCACATCACCTTGAATTTGAAGTGGCACCCTTTTGATAAATTTCTCAATGTTACGGGGTACAATGTCCACTATGTGTGGTAGGAGCATACTTAACTTATGATGCCGAGTGGAATAAGCCAAATGATTCCCACCATCTTGTTTGAGGTTCCAGAACTCCTCCTCTAGCTTTTGCAACTCGCTTCTCAAGCAAAACTTTTGAATCATGATATCCTTAAATTCCTCCCAGGGCAACGCCAATGCAACCTCAGCCCCATGGTTTCTCTTTTCACTATTCCACCATGTTAGTGCCCGTTGTTGAAGGACACTTGTAGCATAGCGAACCTGAACTTGTCGGGGCACTCACTAACAATGAACGTGTTCTCCATGCTTCAAACCACTTGAGAAGTGTTGATCCATATGTACCTAGTTTACGATCTTAATGCAATATGTTTGTCATGTAACATCTCTAATTTTTGTTAACTAAACGTTAACTTCGTTTATTCTTATAAGGGTCATTTTTGACAATTTTGAAACTCATGTGTTGTTTGGGCTTATTCATTATTGTCATTAAGTTAAAAATATAATATTAATTAAAATAAAATTAATAATAATGTTAATATTAATAAAGACTATAATAATAGTAATAATAATAATAATATTTGTAATAATAATAGAATAATAATAACAAATAATGTTAATGATAATAATAAAAAAAAATTTGTATAGTTATTAAAATTAACAATGTCTAAAACTTAAAACAACTAAGCTAGGGGGTTAAATTGTTTTTTTTTAAAACTTTAAATGCAAGCTTTAAGCATAAATTAATAAAAACGAAACTACAGGGACTGATTATGTAATTACCAAAAAAAAACCTTTTTTCCCCTCTTTCCCGTGTCTCCGGCCCGTTTTCCCGGCCGTCTTCCGGCGAGCTCCGACGAGACTAGAAACCATTGAAATCGGTCGATTCGAGACCCAGAACCGTTCCCAAATCTTTCTAGAACTCGCTTCGAACTTGAATACACCAATTAAACGTGTTTATCATCGGTTACTAAGTGAATCGAATGCATAACCGAAACATTCCAATTCCTTAGCCGTTCGAGCATTAAATCATAGTATTAATCTAATTAAACGAACAGAAACTATCATCTAACAAATTCAAGTGTTCACAACCACCAATTACACCTAAAACAAACACAAACAACGAATTCAATCACCATCTTCGTCGCGACCTGCAACTTAATCGAACATCATCTTCCGAGCTTCAATTGACGAAATTCGCAAAGGGCTTTGCATCGAGGTCATCACGCGAAGCTTCCCACAAGTTTAATTTGATTATCGTTGAGGTTTGCTTACCCATCAAGACTTCCACGTCCGCAACGTTCCTCGGGTTTCAAACACCAATCCAATAACAATTCGGGTAATTAAAACTACCTTTATACTCGATTTCATATGGGGATCAAAAGCCCTAACCCTTCGATCGATTACAATGTTCATATGGGCTCAATTTGATCGAACATGTTCTAGGGTTATATGAGAATTGGGGTTTTCATTCGCGATGATTCTTAAGTTTCAAAACCAGGTTGTCCCGCGGCTGGATGCTTGGATCACTGGTTAAACGCTCCCATCTCCACTTAGAGGTCCCGGGTTCGAACCCGGGCACCCTCTGTTTTATTTATAAAAAAAAAGAAAATTTTTTAGGCTTTTTGGCCTTCAAATCTAATATTAAAATTTCTAAAAATTATGAAAAATCATTTTCATAATTTTGTTTCTTTTGAACTATTAATCATTTTCTGTAATTTATTTATAAAAATACCTTTATATTTTTATTTAATATCCTAAAGTTAATAATAGCTAGCATATTTTTTTATAAAAATTTAGACTTTAAATAGTAGTTTAATTTACACGAACTATTATTTCAAACCTTGCTTTAAATTATGTCTAATTTGTGTTCATTCTTATTTAATTATAAAATATCTAAACTTTATAAACATTACCAAATTACTATAAAAGATATTCTTAATCCATATATTTATATAATTATAAATAAAATCGTTCCCACGAAAATATAATTGAGTTCTTATTTAGCAATAATAATTAACAAAACCCCAAACCTCAAAGTTGATTTCTTAGTCCTTGTTAAATTTATTGTAAAGCTTAATCTTGTAAATATATATATTAGGTGTCTTGTGACGATACACCTTGGAGCGACGCTTGTTATTATTCTTATTAATCGCCATTATATATTTATTGTCAGTGAGTTTTCCTTGCCCCATTTTTTTTATTTCACACTACTTTGGGGTGAAACATGATTATCTATACATTGTACACTTAAACGTTTGAGACTTGTAAGCACATGCAATTCATCTTATTATTATGTCATGTTATTTGTGTATCGTAAGTGTTTATATGAGATACATAGTTTGTTTACAATCATTAACTATTGCTACCTGGCGACGTCTTAGATCTTTGGGCCTGACAAGCCTATTTGGTGCTAAAGCCGAGGTATTGCCGGCTCCTGATGACGTATGCTTGTTCATCATGGGAACCAAATACACTTAGCCAATCTTTTATACTTGTAATCAAGTCGAGGTTTGGTTGTGACAATATGTGTTCTATAACCTTACTTGCTTATGACCTATGACATGAATTGCTACTTGTAACTTTCTTTTCCATATTATGTATGAAAACCTTGGAAACTCACCAACTATTTTTAGTTGACTCTTATTTTTATCATGTTTCAGGTCAACCTCAAGTTTAAAGTGATCCTTTTGAAACATGTATAATCTAGGACTTGGACCTAGATAATGAAATAAAGTTGCATTATGTTATGTTATGTTGAACTTATTTCTTGTATAAGACTTGATGATTATTTCCATTTCAAGACTTATGATAATAAAACTTACAATTTAATATAGTGTTATGTGGCTGTGAACAATCTAACCCTCACATCTCAACGTTTCCGCCGTCAAGGTTGGGGTGTGACATGTCATGTCCTAAATGTAAATGAATTGTATGAGTTGAATGAAAGAGAATATGTGATTGATGAGCTTAATGTTGAATGTTTTAGTATATGTTTCAATGTTTATTTTATTAACGCATATTAAACCAACTATATAGGTTGTAGGTGTTTGAATAGATCTTAGTTGAGTAGTGATTGAGAAACATATTCAAACTTAGTCGTATGAGTTTTCATGCAAATGGACCATGCGAATGGACCATGCTAATGGACCATACGCATGAATACTTCATGCTAATGGACTAGTCGCACGACTGAACCAGGAGACTAGATCAGTCGCATGACTGAGACATACGGATGACTCAGTCACGCGACTGAACCTTTAGTCGTGTGATTGACTCAGTCGCATGCTTTAGTTGCACGACTGAACCATGCTAATGGTCCAGTCATACGATTTACTAACCCTAACCTATAAATACCACTTAATTCGTGGAAAAACGTAACACTTTCAATATTTCGACTCCTAGTCGTACCCTAGCCGTCCAGACACCCAAGAACACCTGTTCCAAGTTCATAGATCGCTATAAATTGTCCTACTATTATTCTTGACATTTAGTTACATTCTTGGATTGATTTTACACGCGTTCTCACTGATTGGATCGCCAATCAAATGGGATTCCGCACTATTTGAGTTGGTATACACGTAAATCAGTTAGTACTCCATCCGTACACGGTTCCTAACAAGTGGTATCAGAGCCTTGGCTCTGATTTACGTGTGATTCAATCGATTTTGATATAAAAATTGTGTTTTTCATCAAAAACGCAATCTTTTTGTGTCAAACAGTGTTTTAGACGTCTCCAGGTAAAAAAGTTAACGTTTTCCGGCATACGGCAATTTGGGTTAGAGAAAAATTTGTGTTTTTGCGTCAAAATACATTAAACCTTTGAATTCTCAAAATTCAGCTGCTTCAGTCGCACGATTGAATCCATCCGCATCCCTCATACGCATGATTGGACTCAGTCGTTCATCCATTCGTACGTGAACTGCCCATTCGCATTGTTCATCCGCACCTTCCCATTTGCACGATTGAGCCATCCGCATTTGCTCATTTGCACGTCTGAGGTAACCTCATTGTTCAATCGCACGAAGTGTTCAATCGCATTCCTTCAGTCACATAAGTAAAACAGTTGTTTTAAAGTTCAAAGTCATTAGTAATGGAGGATCAATATTCAGCATTCACCGCAAGGAGGGATTCAAGGATCCAGAATCTATTGCTTTTGGAAAATGAAGTGGGAAATCATAATAAAACCCCTAAGCTCATAACGGTAGATGATTACCCTCAATGGAAGCAAGAGTCGAGATCTACTTAAATGGAGTAGATCCCATCTGTGGGAGTCGATAGAGACAGGGTATAGCATGCCTGTAGATGCAGATGGAGTCAAACTTACCCTAGGTGGCATGATTGATGGACAAAAGGTAAAATACAATACTGAGAAGAAATTCTATGCATTGCTAACTCAGTCAATTCCTAAGGACATTTTCCATCAATTTTCTGAGAACAAGCAAGCAAAGAAGTTGTGGGATGCATTGGAAAAAGAGTATGACGGAAATGCATCATTAAAATCTCTAAAGGCTAAAACGTTGAAGAATGAGTTCGACAACTTCTCGTCAATGTGTAAGGAGAGCTTGGATGACGTCATCGATCGATTCTACCATTGATGAGTGAACTTCAAACTCATGGAGTTACAACATCTATGGAAGACAAGGTGTCAAACTTTGCAGATGGGTTGCCAGAGAAGTGGGTTTCCTTTGTATCCAACCTCAGACAGAATGATATGCTGGCAAAGTTAGATATCAACGATTTCATTCTGAAACTGAGAGAGGAAGAGTTGAGGATGAAGTACAGGGCCCAAAAGTCTTCATATGGTCAGAATTCATCACTGTACAACTCAACTACACAAGCCAAAACGTCTGGAGCACCACTTCAAACGGCATTCGTGTCGAGTTGAGCTGGTCCATCTCAAGCTACTACTTCAGGATCTGACAATCAGAGTCATCTTGTACCCAACACATAGCACCTGAAACCAATGCTACAAAACTGAAGACCGAGAATCTCGGGAATGTGACAGTAGAGGTAGCAAAGGAACATATGGATCTCTTAGCAGTTGTCGTTCACTCCTATGAAGGACTAGTTTTGGGAAGATTGGGAACTGCCATCTGGCAGATGAGGACTACGAGCAGGTAGACGGACAGAGCTAGAGAGAATGGACATCATGTGGGCCTTAGCAAGTGCTATCCGGAGAGCTAAGAAGTTTTTCAAGAAGACCATACAGAACTTGATTGCCACTAAGGACACAACTTTTGGTTTTGACAAGACCAAAGTTACCTGCTTCAACTATGGTGAAAAGGGGCACTTCAAACGTGAATGTGTGAAGCCCAAGAAGACAGGAAATGGAAATTCATTCTCATCTTTCAACCGTCAGGATAAACCCACAAGTAGTCCTACTTCGTCAAGCAAAGATCCTAAGGCCTTGACCGCTCAGGATGACAAAGGACAAGATTGGAGCTTTCGGTTTGTGTCCCTGGGAGAATCCAACATCGCTAGTGTTGAGGATTTAGATGACAACTCAGCAAGTGAAGGTGATATTGCAGTGGAACTCACGATGAAAAATAATGAAGAAACTACAAATTTGGTTGATCACCTGCCTAAAGAGGGACAAGTTACACAAGTTCAGAATCACCAGAACCAGAAAAGTCAGACTCTGCTTTGATGGCTGATTCAACCGCACCCTCTCAGGTAAGTACTACAGATCAATTATTTAATAATCTGCTGTGTTGAATGTATAAATTTAGGGAAAGCATTGATTTGAAATTTGCTAGGTTATAGATCATAATGATATCTTAGTAAAGGACTTGCAACTGTGCACATAAGCAATTAGAATTTTAAAACAAAATGAGCACAGTTATAAAGAAAAGATAGAACTTTTAAATAAACAACTTAGGGAGACTGACGTTGTAGCTTTTAACCAAGCTAATGACATTAAGTTCTATCTAAACTCCCTAGAAGAAACAAAGAAACAAAAAGCAGTTTTGGAAGTAGAAGTAAATTCATTAAAACAAAAACTGCATAGTTAGACTAGTTCTTCTCACATAGTTCAGTACTTAGTGAGAGAATGTAACAACGAGGAGGGTTTGGGTATAAAGTGATTCCACCATCACATGAGACCTTGTTGAATGCCAAAAGCAAACCAATAAATAACAACCCAATCAAGGATCATGTGGTGTCCATCCTCTTGTAAGTGATCCAGATTCCACATGTAAACCAAATGAGTCTGTCACTAAACAAAAGGAGGCCACTTCTAAATCAAAAGGTAAAATTCCTATTGTTAATCTGGATGAATAAACTAAAAAGGTTAATATAAAGTCAGGTTCAACATGTCTAATTCTGAACCTAAAAAGACCATACATGTTAACCAAACACGTGCATCATGTCCAAGTCCAGGTAAACAAACAAGGTTCAAACAATTAATTCTGTTAAACAAGTTAAACATCAAAACAAGAAGTGTCTAAACCCAATTGAATAAAGTCACACATGTGTCACACACTTCTCCATAGAGACAGGTACTCCATCATGTTGAAAGTAGATCATGCTACAACTGTGGAAAGTATGGACACATCACGTCTACTGTCCTTATTATCAGACTCCAAGGCAGAAAATTGAACTTTGTGACACTAAACCTAGCTCTTCAAAAAGGAGATCCATGACTCCACCAAAAAGGGTCAGTGAACCAAAAATTCAACCCATTAGCCAGTCATTTGTTTACCACAAACAGGCCTTACACAAAGCTGGCTTATGGAAAGAAAAGTATATTTCAATGTCTGGTAACAAGAACAAGAAGACAAATGATCTTCCCTAACCCTCAAATGGGGGCATGGGTAGAATTTATGATGTGTGATGCCTTTGGGAAACCCAAGCCGGTTAAGGCCTGGGTCCCTAACCTTAACTAATGTTTTTAATTGAATATGCAGGGTGTTCACTATAGTGCTGAAACAAACACTTTGATTGTAGATAGCAGAGCATCCAGGCACATGACTGGGAACCGCGCACTCCTGTCAAATGTCAAACAAATAAAAGAGGTCATGTTTCATTTGCTGGAAACAAAGGAGGTTATATCACAGCTCAAGGGGAAGTGGGAATCAGAAAGTGAAGTTTGACAAGGTAAATTATGTTCAACAACTTCAAAATAATTTGCTTTCTGTCTCCCAAATATGTGACAAGGGATTTAAGGTAGTTTTTGACAATAAGAAGTGCTATGTCCTAAAAAAGGACTATGTGATCCAGGAGGACCAAGTCTTAATGTCAGCCTCAAGATATAATGACCTTTACGTCTTGGATCTATCAAAGGCCTCCACAATGGATCATCAAGTTCAGTGTTCTTGTCAAAAGCTACTGAGAAGGATTCTATCTCCTGGCATAGGATAATGGGGCACATCAATCCATGAAAGATGAACCACTTGATCCAGAATGATCTAGTGTAAGGAGTAAATGTCAAAAACTTCCAACTACCAGATTTTTGTCTCGCCTGCAAGAAAATCAAACAGACTATGAAGTCTTATAAGGCCAAGAAAGTTCATTCCATAAAACTGCCTCTTGAGCTTCTTCACATAGATCTGTTTGGTCCAATTAGTACACGGAGCATCACCGGCGACTTGTACTACTATGTAGTTATAGATGACTACTCAAGATTCTCTTGGGTAATGTTTCTAAAATCTAAATTGATACATTTGAGTCATTCAAAGAGTTAGTAACTACGTTAGAGTCTCTCTACAAGCTGAAGGTAAGACAAGTACGCTCAGACAACGGAACAGAGTTCAAGAATCAATGGATGGAGGCATTCTACAAAGAAAAGGGAATTGTACATCAGTTACATCTGCCTACACTCCACAGATGAACGGGGTTGCTGAAAGGAAGAACAGAAGCTTGATAGAGACTGCTAGGACTATGCTAGCAGACTCGAAACTGCCTATCCAATTCTGGAATGAGGCAGTGACAATGCATGTTACACCTTGAATCGAGTCTTGGTGGTTAAGCGACATGGAAAAACGTGTTACGAGCTACTACAATGACTTAAACCTAATCTGGAGTACCTCGAACCGTTTGGCGCACCATGTACATTGCTAAAGAAAACTCAGGAAGGCAAGTTTAGCGAGAAGGCTGAAGAAGGAATCTTCTAGGATACAACATACCGAACAAGAGAGTTTACAACAACTCAAGGAGTCAAGTAGAAGTGTGGTGTAACATCGATGTTCAGAGATACACCACCCCTCCTGCTGGAAAAGGACTCGTATTCTTTTTCGACTATGATGGATTCTTCAAGTCCTTCAACGTCCCTCTCTCCACTTCTAATGATGAGTTAGCAACCAAAATGATGTATGATGTCTTAAACACACCAACACAAGACTCTACAACATCTGGTTCACAAGGTGAGTTGCCTAGTCAATCAGGGGGGAGCACTCGAGGTAAGTGACTCCTCCTCTGACGATGAAGCCGTGGAGAATGATCAAAACGATCAGGAGGAACAGGTTCCTACTACTGCAAGTCCACAAGCATCTGACGTTGATGCCTCTGTGTCTTCGGAACCTCACACTCCTACGGCCTCAGATACGGAACCAAACGTTCATAATCTTGATTCCAAGCTAGTTGTTCCCACCACTCCTGGATCACGCCTCAATGTCTATCATCCTCTGGACAATGTCATTGGGGATGTCAGATCAGGAGTTTAGACGAAAAATCAGCTATATTTAGCTGATTATGCCTCGGTAATGGAAAAGGGATATCTTCACAATGGTGCATATCGTTGTTTTGTGTCTCAGTTTGAGCCAAAATACGTCAGTGAAGCCCTAAACGATGAGGCATGGGTGAGTGCCATGCAAGAAGAACTTCTTCAGTTTAAGAAGTTAGGATAGACCTAAAGGTGCTAAGGTAATTGGCACCAAATAGGTTTTGAAATGCAAGAAAGATGACCAAGGGGTCATAATCAGGAACAAGACTCGACTTGTAGTTTAAGGATTTCGACAAGTCGAGGGAATTGATTACAACGAAGTGTTGCACCCGTGGCAAAAATGGAAGCCATCGTATCTTCTAGCCTATGCATCGTATATGAAGATTAAATTCTATCAGCTCGATGTTAAAAGTGCATTCCTTCATGGTGAAATCCGAGAAATAGTGTACGTCAGCCAACCCTAGGGATTCGAGGATCCGTATCATCGGGACAGAGTTTACAAACTGGATAAGGCTCTCTACGGGCTTCACCAAGGCCCACGAGCATGGTATGAAAAACTCTCAACGCACCTTGTGAAACACGGATTTCGCAGAGGTTTAATTGACTATACACGGTTCATCAAAGAAAAGGATGGTTATCTACTACTCGTTCAGATTTATGTTGATGACATTATCTTTGGTACCAAGAACGAAGACTTATGTAAAGAATTTGAAGCAGTAATGAAGGCAGAATTTGAAATGAGTGCCATGGGAGAGATGAAGTTCTTTATTGGGTTACAGGTGGATCAAACACCAAAGGGGATATTTCTACATCAGACCAAGTATGTAGGGGATATTCTTAGTCGGTTTGACATGGAGAATGCTTCCGCATCTGGGACTCCACTTGCTACAAACCATGATGTAGCACCCGACGAGAATGGTGATTTGGTTGATGCCACCATGTACCGAGGAATGATCGGATTCCTCATGTACCTCACTGCCTCAAGACCTGATATCATGTATGCGACGTGTCTTTGTTCAAGATATCAGGCAAAACCAAAAGTTAACCTTCTTATGGGTTAAAATGATATTTCGTTATCTAAAGGGTACACCAACACCAGGGTTGTGGTATCCTTATGATGATGACTTTGAGCTTACCGCGTATAGTGACTCAGATTATGGCGGATGCAAAATGAACTACAAGTCCACGTCAGCAGGATGTCAATTCTTTGGGAGGATACTAGTGACCTGACAGTGTAAGAAGCAAACCTCAGTTGTCCTGTCAACCCGTGAAGCCGAATATGTGCTGCTGCAAGTTGCTGCTGCAAGTTGCTGTTTACAAATCATCTGGATTCAACAGCAAACGCGGACTACGGTTTGCAATACTCTAATACTCCTATATTTGTTGATAATTCTGCTGCAATAGCCATAACTAAAAATCTGGTCCAACATCCTAAAACCAAACACATCGGAATTAAATATCATTTTATACGTGACTGATTTGAAAAACGTTTAATCGATGTGGTTAAAATAAATACGGATTTTCAATGCGCTGACCTCTACACAAAAGCCTTTGATAAACCACGTTTTCTATATCTGTTAGAGGTCAATGGCGTAAAAAGAAAGGTGATGTTATTCCAGAAGATGAACATGTTTAATCCTATGCGTCGAGTCCATTTTTCTTTTATTTTCTTTGATTTTATTTTATTTTATTTTATTTTATTTTATTTAATTAATTTTAGTGGTTTTATTTTTTCGCCTATTAAAATCCAAAAAACGCAAATCTTTTACGGTTTTAAAATTTTAGAGGGAAAATAGGTTAAGTTAGTATTTAAAAAAAACGAGGGAGGGAACAGGCAAGCTAAAGGAATGAGAACGTATCTGAGATATCGATTCAACGACTATGGAAAATGATAGTACACAGGAACAAAGAATTGGGACTTAAAAGGATTTAAATTGAATTAGATACGAAATTCAAAGTATAAGTCTGAGAAGTCTAAGCAAAAATAAGGGAAAAATGATAGTAAAACTAGCTATTACTAAGGTAACATGGAGAAAGTAGACCTAGAGGTTGCTAGACCATTAGATGATGTGTCGGTAGATTCAACACAATAGATAAGTAGACCTCGTTGGTGATCTCAAGATCAAACTAAGTTGTTTAACAAGTTGTGCGTTATCACCTTATCACTAGTTAACACAATCAACAGAGTTCCAATAAGGGGTGACAAGAAAAATAAACGCCATAAATGTGTGCGGATGACCAAAATATGAGCAAAGCACATGATAAAAAATGCAAAAATCAATCAAACTAATAACCTATGTTGTTGGTGCGATTTGTGCAAAAAGAATAAAATTGCTCAAACAAAAACATAGGTTGTGTGCCTCTCTGCAGTGCGGTGGCACTGACTTGAGGATAAGCATAACCTAGATATTCTAGAATTCATTGTTGTTTGCCGCCTCTCTGCTGTGCGGTGGCACTGACCTGAGGCTTGGCTTCTCTTTGAAAGCTCTAAGAATAGTTTCTTCTTGTCAAAATACCCATAGACCGCTCAAAAATCTCTTGAGAAATGTTGATTACCATATAAGCGTGGGATCCACAAATGCTTGTTGAAATAATTTAAACTAATGTATCACCAATCTGTGTCAAAAGTCTGTGTATGGACTTAAGTGGACAAGTATACTGACAATCATCATGGCTGCAAGTCTTGAAAGTCCAAATCAATGTGTGCATCTTGTAGTACTAGTATAATTTCCTAAACTTGCTAATGACTTGATGAAAACAAGAATCTAGCATCAAAAGACTTTGTAACACGTCCTGAATGATTTTGATCTACCCTGCATGATCCATAATGAATCGCTCTACTTATGGTCAAAATAACTTAATGCTGCCTGTTCAAGAAATAAATCTGTTAGATTTCTATCTTAGGATTCCACCTCACATAAAATCACAAAAATTGTGTTTAAATTTTGTCCTTAGTTCTAGTAGTTCATTTGTTTAAGTCTGTCAATTTAGGTTTATATGTCAGACTATGTCGTGGAATTCAATCTGGATTTAATCACTTAAAAAGGTCACGTCTTAGGTGACCAAATGTGTTTTCAAATGTTAAAAGGTCACGTCTGAGGTGACAAATGTGTTTTGTTTAAAAGGATCACGACTGAAGTGATCAAGAGTTTCTAAGTTAAAATGATCATGTCTGAGATGATCAAATGCTTAAAATATTAATCAAAAGTTAAAAGGGGTTAAGTGTCAAATGGTCATAAAGTCAAAATCATGAGTATGATCCATTCGCACGACTGGACCATGAGTATGGACCAGTCGTACGATTGGCCCGTACGAATGAGCCCAATCGCATGATTAACACACATGGATGGGCTGGAGGTGTGATTGGACCATAAGTATGAGTAAAATCACACGATTGGAACACAAAAATGAACCAATCGCATGGATGAAGGTGACCTAATGACACAGTCGCACGACTGACTTCTAGTCGCACGACTGAAGGTGATCGACTGTGCTAGTCGCACGACTGATCTTCAGTTGCACGAATCAACTATGCGACTGGGCTCAGTCGCAGCACACTAAAGGAAACCCTAGTATAAACAGAGGGGGAGTCGGTCGCAGTCATTCATCACTCCCAAATCGCCCCCAACTCGCACGACTCTACCATACTCTGCCAAATTTTCAATTGGTCACTCTAGACCACTAATTATTGCATACTGACAATTTCTAGTCATTCTACAGGTAATTTGCGGTGAAATCCCTCAAATGTCCATCGATTCAGGCTTAAATCGACTGAATTGAACCCTAAAAAGAACCGAGACTTAGTTTGTCTAATAAACTAATTAAACTAAGTACATTGTTAATTAAAGGTAGTTAGGTGTTATATCGGACATTTGCGAGTCTAATGAGCCAAACCACAATGTTTAACATTAAACTTTGCTCAAAATTTGAATTTGGATGGAGCAACAGTCTGTCATGCGAATGGGCACCCGGATGAACTTTAATCGCATGACTGAGCTGAGCGTATGGCCCAATCGCACTACTGCACCATGCGAATGAGTTCAGTCACGACTGGTTCAACTGCTTGGGATAGCCTACGACTAAGTCCAGTCGCATGCTCAGTCGTACGTATGAGCTCAATCGCATGACTAAACCTCAGTCGCGTAGTTCATTCGCACGACAGACCAGAAAGATTCAAGTTAAGAAATTCAAATGGCTATTCATTTACACACACTAATGTTTATTTGCATTGTGTGACAGATGACAAGTTGTTGGTCCATGAGCACTAAGCCCAACATTTGTGCTCATCTAGATCTCACCTCAAGAAATGTTGCAGACTTCTCTGGCATTATTACCTTTCTATAGAGATCTAGGATATTCTGAGCTATCTCGACACCATGTACTCCTTACCGCTCAGTCCAACAGGCTTTCCTGGGAAAGCGCTGTGGTGGACAGGTCGTCTAAGCCCCATTTCATCAGGAGCTCGATACTCGACGAGGCTATTGAGATCACAGAGGATGATCACGGACTGTGTTAGAGTTTGGGGATGACGCTGACTGTCCCACCAGATTACACCCACTTACCGTTCGAGGATGTTTTATGAGGGCTAAGTACTCTGGGGACATCAACGCGGGTGTGCTCAATAAGGCAACCTGTGCCCCCAGTTCAAGTACCTCGCCCATGTGTTGCTCAAGTGCATAGCTTCTCGGAAGGGAGGGTTCGACGAGCTACCGATCAGATCCAGAACGCTTACGCAGCATTGGTGCTGAACCACCCATTCAGCTTCTCTAGGATGATCTTTGTAAGGCCCCATTCCCGGGATGCTTACAGCTGGGTTCTCATCGCACATAAACATATAAATTACATTAGTATTTAATAAATCGCAGCGGAAAACTAAAAAACACTTTCATTTCCATGTAAATGCTTTTGCAAATAATACAACATTCATTACAAAAATAGATTGTCCGCATTACAATGCAAAAACATTAATCAAAAGAATGCCATCTCAAAAGAGCTGAGTAGTCGCCCGTGCCATCCTCAGCAATCACTACCTGCCAACTGGAAACACATCAAAGTCAGCGTTGCTGAGTGAGTTCTAGTTTTATAAATAAAACATACTTACTTTCATATAAAACCGTTCGTACTTTTACATGATCACACATCATCGTACACATAGATAATATCATTATTATCTTCCTCATTCGTTCATTCCTTCTTTCATTACCTTACTTGCGCATCGGACATCATCCCAAACCAATACCATGTGCTACACCCCGGTTAGTCGTAGCTACCGGGCCGAAGTCAACGAATGACAGCTAAACGTATGCCACGGTACTAGGAGTAACCATCAGTCTTAGCTACTGGGCCGAAGTCAACGAATGACAGCTAAACGTATGCCACAGTACTAGGGGTGAGCGGTAGAGGTTTACATTTGGGGTCAATCACCAAGAGGGACCCCGTATCCGATGTGTGCAAGATGTTCATTCGTTCATCATGTTCCTCTTTCTTTATCTTTCACTTTACGTTACATAATACTTCGTTCATTCATCGTAATAGGTAAAGCCACAGGAAAGATATTATACATCATAATAAGGAACATAAACATGCATCAACATCACATCATACTAGGCAACATCATACATACACAATATGCAACATCATCACCCTCATCATGCCCACATGCTTCTAAGACCTCGATCGTCGTCTTAATACTCTTGTGGAACCTTTACGTCAAAACTTACATCTGCACTTTCCCCCAAAGTCAGAAGTCAATCTACACCTTCCTCGGGTTCAACAGCCCTATTCGGGCGTATGGACACCCTTCAGTCGCATGGCCTCCAGGCGACTGAACATCATGCGATTGAACTAATACGGATGAACACCTATGCGAATGAACATCCAGTCGTGCGAATGGACCCTCAGTCGCATGACCCCCATGCGACTGGCCCTCCAGTCGTGCGAATGAACCCCATCGTGCGAATGGACCCCCAATCGCACCTAATCGGCCGTATGGCCGTGGCCTCCTTCGGCCTCCAGTCGGTCGCTAACCCTAACTGATGCAGAATGCAGTTCAACCCGACTGCAGCCGAGGGTTTTCGGCCTCCAAACTCATCTAAACCCATTTTAAGCCTAAATCGACCATCCTAAACCTAGGGATGCATACCATACATCATTAAAGCACAACCAAGCAAGAAATCAATCACAAACGCATCATACATACACATACACATACACATACGGGTCAACTTACACACATACGAAAAACTCGATTTCAGATGTTTTCCAGCCCCAAATCGTTTGAAAACAAGTAAAAGAGGGGTCCTAGAACTCACCTAAACGAGCACAACGACAAGAGCTTCGATTCGGCTTGCTTCACGACAATTTTGGCGACCCGAACCGACCCGAACCGGCACTTTTTCCTTTTTTCTTTTTCCCTTCTTCTCTCTATTCTCCTCCTTGTGAGCTGAAATGTGAGTGTGGGGAGAGTGGCTGCCCTCTCCCTACATATCACCATTTCCAACTTTTCTTCTTTTCTCGTTGGCGAGTTTGGTCCCTCGACTTTTGGACTTTATTTTCTTTTCTTTCTTCCCCGGCTTCAAAATAATAAATATTCGGGTGTTACAAGTCCACCCCCTTAAATAGGTTTCGTCCCCGAAACCTGTTATTCGTCGAACAAACGTGGATAATGTTGTCTCATTCTCTTCAGTCTCTCCCACGTTGACTCGGATCCCTTCCTGTGCTTCCACTGTACACGCACAAGAGGAACCGCTTTATTCCTTAGCCTCTTTCCCCTTACGATCGATGATTGCCACTGGTTGCTCCACATAGTTGAGCCTTTCTCTACTTTAATATCTTCCAATGGGACAATCATATCTTCATCTGCTAAGCACTTCCTTAAATGAGATACATGGAATGTCGGGTGAATTCCACTTAACTCATCCGGCAACTCCAATCTATAGGCCACCTCTCCTACTCGAGCAATGATTCAGAAAGGGCCTATATATCTTGGGCTCAACTTGCCCCGCTTTCTGAATCTGATAATACCCTTCCAAGGTGAGACTTTCAGCATAACCCGGTCACCTACACTGGAACTCAATTGGCCTACGTCGCTTATCGGCATACGACTTCTGTCTATCCTTGGCTGCCTTCATGAAGGCTTTAATCTTTTCAAGCTTCTCTGTCGTAGCCTCGATTACCTCGACGCTCCCCAATTCCTTCTGACCAATATCACCCCAACAAACGGGCGTTCTGCATCTCCTACCGTATAGCACTCATATGGTGGCATACAATACTAGCATGATAGCTGTTGTTGTATGAGAATTCAGCTAACGGCAGGTGGTCATCCCAACTTCCACCAAAATCGATCACACATGCCCGGAGCATGTCTTCCAGTGTCTGAATGGTCCTTTCTGACTGACCATCAGTCTGGGGATGATAAGCCGTGCTAATATGTAACCTCGTCCCCATAGCGTCGTGGAATTTCTTCCAAAATTTAGATGTAAACCGAGTGTCACGATCAGAACAATAGACACCGGCACCCCATGACGAGCTACAATTTCCATGATGAACAGATCAGCCAACCTCTTCGATGAATACGTCTCGCGGATCGGTAGAAAATGAGCGCTCTTCGTCAGACGATCAACTATCACCCATATGGCATCATACCCTTTCGGGGTACGCGGCAGCTTCGTAATGAAGTCCATGGTGATGTGCTCCCACTTCCATTCTGGTATATCCAAAGGTTGTATCTTCCCATACGGTTTTTGATGCTCTGCCTTCACCTGTAAGCAAGTAAGGCACTTACTCACATACTCCACCACGTCGCGCTTCATACCCGGCCACCAATAATCCTTCTTCATGTCATGGTACATTTTCGTGGCACCAGGATGAATGGAGTATCGAGTCTTGTGGGCTTCATCCATTATCTTCACCTGTAGATCCCCAAAACGAGGAATCCACACACGACCGAATCGAGTTCCAACACCGAGTGTGTTTTCACCCAATTCCCCAACCAGACCTCTCATTCTTTCCGAGTTAAGATGACCTTCTTTTAATGCCTCATCTTGAAACTCCTTGATTTGCTTCATCACACAGAGGTCATTATTAGTTGATAAGCTTTCACCCGAATCGGTTCGGGCCTTTCCTTTCGACTAAGGGCATCCGCCACCACATTAGCTTTGCCTGGATGGTAATGGATCTCGCAATCATAATCCTTTATAAGTTCCAACCATCTCCTCTGCCTCATGTTCAGGTCCTTTTGCTCGAAGAAATACTTCAAGCTTTTATGATCGGTGAATATGGTGCACTTCGTCCCGTAGAGATAGTGCCTCCAAATCTTTAGTGCAAAGACCACGGCTGCTAGCTCCAAGTCATGAGTAGGATATTGACCTCATGAACCTTTAACTGTCAAGATGCATAGGCTATAACCTTCCCTCTTTGCATTAACACACACCCCAACCCTGAGTAGGAAGCATCAGAATAAACCACCAAATCTTCGCTTCCATCGGGTAATGACAGAACAGGAGCTTGAGTCAGTCTTGCCTTAAGCTCTTCGAACGCCTCTCTTGAGCTTGACCCCATACAAATTTCACATCCTTTCGGGTCAACTTAGTTAGTGGAGAAGCAATCTTAGAGAAGTCTTGGATGAATCTTCTATAGTAGCCCGCCAAGCCCAAGAACTACGGATCTCGGATGGCGTCTTTGGTGACTTCCATTGCATAACCGCCTCCACCTTCGCCGGGTCAACCATAATCCCGTCAGGTCACCACATGACCCAAAAACTGAACTTCGCGCAACCAAAATGCACACTTGGAGAATTTAGCATACAGTTTCTCCCTTCTCAACGTCTCTAGAACCTCCCGAATGTGACCGGCATGCTCAATCTCGCTCTTGAATAAATCAGGATATCATCAATAAACACAATCACTGATTTATCCAACATAGGCCGACACACACGGTTCATCAGATCCATAAAAGCAGCTGCGCGTTGGTCAAACCAAAGGACATGACAAGAAACTCGTAATGGCCATAGCGCGTACGGAAAGCTGTTTTAGGGATATCTTGCTCCTTCACCTTCAACTGATGATAACCAGATCGAAGATCTATCCGCGAGAACCAACTAGCACCCTGAAGCTGATCGAACAAATCATCTATCCTCGGTAAGGGGTAGCGGTTCTTCACTGTCAACTTGTTCAGTTCGCGGTAGTCAATGCACATCCTCATACTACCATCCTTCTTCTTTACAAATAGGACCGGAGCACCCCAAGGAGAGATACTCGGTCTAATGAACCCCTATCAAGTAGCTCTCGCAACTGCTCCATCAACTCTTTCATCTCGGTTGGAGCCAACCGATATGGTGCCTTGGCAACAGGTTGGGCACCCGGTATCAGGTCAATCTGAAATTCAATCTCCCTGTCGGTGGCACTCCTGATAAGTCTTCTGGGAACGTCTGGAAAGTCACACATAACAGGTACATCAGCTAGTTGTGGTGTTGGTGTATCCACATCCTTTACATAAGCCAAGTAGCGCTACATCCACGCCTCATACACTTTCCCGCCACCGCCATTGAGATCACCTTCGGAATCGTAGTAACCCGATCACCATAAACCGTTACCAAACTTCCGTCAGGCGCTGTCAACCGAACCATCTTCTTGCGACACACAATGTTGCCTCGAAATCCGCCAACCAATCCATCCCAAGAACCAAATCGAAACCACCCAAGGTCATCACAAACGGTCTAACAGGAAACTTGTGACCCTCAAGTTCCACATCACAATTCTCTATCATCTCAGAAATCCTGGTAGACTTACCTATGGCAGTTTCTACATCAAAGGGCGCATCGACACGTCTACTACTAACAGGCAGCTTAGCACAGAAAGCAGCAGAAATAAAACTCTTACTAGCACCCGAATCAAATAACACAGAAGCTAAAGTCTGGTTCACTAGAAACGTACCGGACACAACGTCAGGGTCCGTCCTAGCCTCCTCCTGTGTCATGGTGAACGCCTTGGCGCTCGCCCTCGGTCCATCACTTCCCGTCTTCTTCACCCCTGAACCCTCAGTCCTCGACTTCTTACAATCTCTGCTCATATGACCAGTTTCCCCACAGTTAAAACATTTGCTCGACATGCAATCCTTCGCCATATGCCCTGTCTTCCCACACTTGAAGCACAAGTTTGACCCAAACCTACATTCCCCGCTGTGCTCCCTTCCACACTTGCCACACCTTTTCGACCCCGCACTTGATGTGACCACACGGCGTTCATCCGCCCGTGCCTTTTTGTTACCCATCGGGGCATCACCCCACCGACCAAACCGTTTCCCGTTCCAGTTCCGATCACCACCACCCTTCTTACTTGCTTCAGTCACCACCACCTCCCGCTCGTCATACAGCCTCCCTGCCAAATCAACCGCCGACCTAAACGTGCTTGGCCGGGCGGCGATCATATGCCGGCGAACATCCACCGGTAAACCCTGAATATACCTCTTGATTTTCCGAGACAGAGGCGTCACCTGATCAGGCACAAGCCGTGCCATTTCATTAAACTTGGTGGTATACTGCTGGTGTGTCATGGTTCCAGCCTCCAACTGTAAAAACTCCCTTTCCAACTTATCCATTTCTCTGTGAGGACAGAACTCCTCAATCACCATCTTCTTCAACTCGGGCATTTCATTCTCCCAATCGCCCGATTACCTTCTGCTTGGACTATGTTATCCCACCAACACAGAGCTGAATCCACAAAAGAGTGGGTAGCAAACCTCACCTTTTGGTCCTCTCGACACTCGCTGATATCGAGAACAGCTTCCATTTCCCTCACCCACCGGTGAGAGCTGCAGCAGTGCCGTTTCCATCAAAAGTAGGGGGCTTGCATCTCATAAAAGCCCCATAATTACATCCTCGCACTGCCTCTGGCACAGCTCTTCTTCTTCTTCTTCATCAAACAGAACCGTTTCCGGCTCTGGTTGTTCCCGTCCCCCAAAGGATCTGTTTCTTTCTTTTCTTTCCCCTTCTCGTACAGCCTTAATAACTTCAGTCACCACAGACGGTAAGATTGTCTGCATGACCTGATGGACTTCTTCTACAACAGCCTCCTTTACTGAGGCTCTCAGATTGGCGCTTTCGTCGCCACCCTCCGGATGAGGGGTCTCTGGTTCTTCATGAACCACCCTCTCAACTCTGGGTCTCCCTCTCTTGGGTCGCGGTTCAGCACCGTGACCTCCACCCCTAGAAGCTTTCGAAGATCTACCTCCGGCCATCACACGCACACTGAAAGATTCAAACACCAACACGGTCATTCAAGGAAATAACTCAGTTTATGTCAAGTATAGTAAGTCCCTAATTACAGTGGCCAGTTGTGATTAGCCACTTACTTTACTCTTCATACCCCAAGTATTACCTGTCCTGACTACATCAGTATTTAAACCTACATATAACACATAACACATACCATGCGCACATAAAACCGGTTAACTTTACAAAAATACCTGATGGCACGCAGCTACTCAGTTTGGCATTCCATTCCCTTTCCGTCCCATTCTCAGTTTAAGATTAGGTTTATTCTGAAAATTTACCCATTTCACTTAAACTTTGGCTCTGATACCAACTTGTAAGGCCCCGTTCCCGGGACGCTTACAGCTGGGTTCTCATCGCACATAAAACATATAAATTACATTAGTATTTAATAAATCGCAGCGGAAAACTAAAACAAACTTTCATTTCCATGTAAATGCTTTTGCAAACTAATACAACATTCATTACAAAAATATATGTTCGCATTACAATGCAAAAACATTAATCAAAAGAATGCCATCTCAAAAGAGCTGAGTAGTCGCCCGTGCCATCCTCAGCAATCACTACCTGCCAACTGGAAACACATCAAAGTCAGCGTTGCTGAGTGAGTTCTAGTTTTATAAATAAAACATATTTTACTTTCATATAAAACCGTTCGTACTTTTACATGATCACACATCATACGTACACATAGATAATATCATTATTATCTTCCTCATTCGTTCATTCCTTCTTTCATTACCTTACTTGCGCATCGGACATCATCCCAAACCAATACCATGTGCTACACCCCGGTTAGTCGTAGCTACCGGGCCGAAGTCAACGAATGACAGCTAAACGTATGCCACGGTACTAGGAGTAACCATCAGTCTTAGCTACTGGGCCGAAGTCAACGAATGACAGCTAAACGTATGCCACAGTACTAGGGGTGAGCGGTAGAGGTTTTACATTTGGGGTCAATCACCAAGAGGGACCCCGTATCCGATGTGTGCAAGACGTTCATTCGTTCATCATGTTCCTCTTTCTTTATCTTTCACTTTACGTTACATAATACTTCGTTCATTCATCGTAATAGGTAAAGCCATAGGAAAGATATTATACATCATAATAAGGAACATAAACATGCATCAACATCACATCATACTAGGCAACATCATACATACACAATATGCAACATCATCACCCTCATCATGCCCAACATGCTTTCTAAGACCTCGATCGTCGTCTTAATACTCTTGTGGGAACCTTTACGTCAAAACTTACATCTGCACTTTCCCCCAAAAGTCAGAAGTCAATCTACACCTTCCTCGGGTTCAACAGCCCTATTCGGGCGTATGGACACCCGTCAGTCGCATGGCCTCCAGGCGACTGAACATCATGCGATTGAACTAATACGGATGAACACCTATGCGAATGAACATCCAGTCGTGCGAATGGACCCTCAGTCGCATGACCCCCATGCGACTGGCCCTCCAGTCGTGCGAATGAACCCCAATCGTGCGAATGGACCCCAATCGCACCCTAATCGGCCGTATGGCCTCCATTCGGCCTCCAGTCGGTCGCCTAACCCTAACTGATGCAGAATGCAGTTCAACCCGACTGCAGCCGAGGGTTTTCGGCCTCCAAACTCATCTAAACCCATTTTAAGCCTAAATCGACCATCCTAAACCTTAGGGATGCATACCATAACATCATTCAAGCACAACCAAGCAAGAAATCAAGTCACAAACGCATCATACATACACATACACATACACAAACGGGTCAACTTACACACATATGAAAAACTCGATTTCAGATGTTTTCCAGCCCCAAATCGTTTGAAAACAAGTAAAAGAGGGGTCCTAGAACTCACCTAAATGAGCACAACGACAAGAGCTTCGATTCGGCTTGCTTCACGACAATTTTGGCGACCCGAACCGACCCGAACCGGCACTTTTTCCTCTTTTTCCCTTCTTTCTCTCTATTCTCCTCCTTGTGAGCTGAAATGTGAGTGTGGGGAGAGTGGGCTGCCCTCTCCCTACATATATCACCACATTCTCAACTTTTCTTCGTTGGCGAGTTTGGTCCCTCGACTTTTGGACTTTATTTTCTTTTCTTTCTTCCCCGGCTTCAAAATAATAAATATTCGGGTGTTACAATATTCACCTATCTAGTGGAGAACATGAGGGAAAGGGAAGGAGGGGTTTTGTATGTACCCTCGATTCATCAGATGATCATTGATCAGAAGCTACCATCACTGCCTAAGGAGAAGAAGGATGCAGTAGTACTTGAGGTGATGGACGACACCACATTGGGTCGCATAAAGGTGTACAGGGGAAAGCAAGTTAAGCCCCTGTGAGGAGACTGTTCGGGCACCTGGCCCGGAGGATTACATGGTGCCGGCAAGGCGTAAGTGGCGTCACGAGGAGAGTGACTCAGATGCTAAGCAGATTGCTCTTCCATCTGATGACTCCTATGATGATGACAGTGTGATGGTGGAGACTCTGGCCCAACTTCTTCTAGGGCCACCACTACACATGTTACACCTCCACTATCCACTCATGGAGATGCCACCACAGCCAGTTTCCATCCGGATTTTTGTCCTCCTGGTGATGAGGAGGAGAGTGATAGGAGCCATTGACCAGGACGGTGGGCAGCAGGGTGGTTGCCACTGAACGAGGTATTCGGGAGGTTGGAGGACGCCCTAGCGAGTGTGGGGAGACTGCTGCCGATCCGAGTTACACACCTGATCAGCCCAGCAGCATCCCAGGGGGAGCATCCTCCTCAAGGGGCATGAGGAGAAAAAGGATGGCTCAGCCCCATGGGATGAAGACTAAGAGGAGGATGACATTCATTAGTACCACCACCACAGCCACCACCACTACTATTCCACCAACCACCAGTACCACCATTCCACCCACCACCACTACTACCACTCCACCGATCATGACTACTACTACACCTCCACCGTCACTACTACAGCCGCTCACTCACCATCCACACATATCCCACCACCCGTCTTCTCTACATCCACTACCACCACCACTCATAGAGCTGGGACCTCATCACAGGTCCCACCTGCTTTTGGATCATCTTACCCATCTGTTGGGTTGAAGGAGCAGCTGGCTAACCTAAACCTGTTAGTACTGAAGCTGCTGGCGACGGATGAACAGAGAGCCACTCAGCTTAATTAGCTGATGGAGCTCAATGTCTCCCAAGCCCAGAGGATTGAGGCTCAGAGCCAAGAGATAGAGGTGTTGCATGAGATGCATACCTCATATGTACAGAGGATTGAGGCTCAGAGTCATGAGATCACAGAGCTACAAGAGATGCAAGCATCCTCTGTACAGAGGATACATGATTTGGAGGCCAAGAACAAGAAGCTCATGTTGAGGCTCAAGGGATCCAAAGATGAGCCTCTAAAGATTAGAGAAGGGGATGACGATGATGATGATGATGATGATGATGATGATGATGACAATGATGAGGATGATACTGATGATGATGGAGGAGATGATGATGTGGGAGAGTATGAGAGCAGAGATGTTGAGGAGGTAATGATGCTGCTACATCTGCTGCTACTCAAGCAAGTGAGCGACGATCCAAGAAAGCACAGGATCAAGGTGCTTCGTCCTCGGCCCCATCAGCAAAAGAACCCATGATCAAGATCAAAGTAATGCTTAGATGTTTTTGTATTTTGAACTTTTCTGTAATTGAATCATGTATTAAAACTTATGTAATGAATGTTTATGTATATATTTGATTCTTTAACGGTCTTGATTATTACTGATGAATGATGTGTTACATGTTTTAAATCAAGCAGATCCATAATATCAGCATGATGAATACGATGTTGCTCCCCTTCAGCAGATCAAGTCTCAACTCACAATGATACTTGATCTACAAGGGATTGTCAGGAGGTTAGTGAGCTATACTCCCGAAGAAGGAGAAATCATTCATGACCTCACTGATGAGCAACTGACAGAGATGTTCCAGTTAAATCCAGATGAATTGGTTAAAGATGCCCCTACCGTCGATGTTGCTAGTGATGACGAGCTCAACGATGTTGATAAGATAGAGATTGAAGACATCACAGCACAGCACTATCTGGAATATACTGATCGAGAGGGAAATGTGGTTCCTGATTTTGGAGATACACTCGACAGTGATATGTATGTTAAATTGGATACGATGGAGTAGGAAACCGAGAAATCAGAAAGCCAAGCCCAAGCCTTGGACGCCGATGTTGAGATCAAAAAGGCTGAATGGGCGGCTTGTTTTGCAGAGATCTGTGCCCAACGCACAGTGCCAAAGCCGAGTGCCTACGCCAAGCTCTACAAAGTAAAGAAGCATCTAAAGGTGTTTGGCAAGATTATAGTGTGGGCTTACTTTGAGGATCTAAATGTGTATGCTGTGAAGAGGGAGAAGGGAATCGAGTACTTCAGATTTCCACATGATCTGAAGACTCTCCCTGGTTTTGAGCTCAACCAGTTGGCACTAGGGGTGTTTATCGGATCAGATTATTCGGATTTGAAAATTTCAGGACCCTATCCGAAATCTGATCCGATCCGAATAAGGAATTTTCTATCCGATCCGAATCTATCCGAATTCAATTCGGATCGGATTCGGATAATATCCGAATAATCCAAATTTATCCGAATAATTCGAATAAACCAAATAAGATTTTTTTTAAAATTATTTTGTTTTTTGTTTTTTTGCTAATTTTTTAATTTTTAATATTTTATAAGTTGGAAATCACAATAAAAAATATAAAACTAAAAAATGAATTGCACGCAAATTCAAAATTAAAATATAGAGTAAATTACTGTTTTCGTCCCTGAGGTTTGACGCAAATCACGGGTTCAGTCCAATAGTTCATTTATTACATTGACAATCCAATAGTTTTAAAGTTTGTTTCAATTTCACCCAACGTGTTAACACCGTTAGAAATATTCTGTTATTTTAATATGAAAAGACAAATTTACCCTTAAGATTAAAAATACAAACTAAAAAAATAAAAACCCACCCCATCCTACCCCACCCCATCCTACCCCACCCCAATCTGCTTTGTCTCTCTCTCTCTCTCTCCTATCCCCCTCTCACTCTCTCACTCTCTCTATCATCTTCTTCATCATCAGAATACCCACACTCACCTTCAACCCCAATCTACCGCCACCACCACCACCCTCTCCGACCATCGCCATTGTCGCCACCCTCTTGACTTGCACCCTGTTCAACGATATCATCAAACACATCCCCATTTAAATTGAACATAGAAGACGGAGATGAAACCCTAAATCAAGGTGGAGGGTTATAATGGTGGTGGTAGTGATGGAGGACAAGGTGAAAGATAGTGTTGGTAGTGGTAGAATATGACTAACACAAGAGAAAGAGAAAGACGATTATGGTGTTGGTGGGTTATCTTGAATCTAGATTCGGGTCTTAAATGTGGTAGGTGGTGGTGGTGGTAAAAGGGGATGACTTCAAATGGCGGCGGGGTCTAGGTGGTAATGGTGAGCGATGGTAGTGGTCGAGGTCGACGGGTCTAGGTGGTGGTGGTGTGGCCGACGGGTTTTGAGTGGTGGTAGTGAGCGATGGTGGTGGTTTTCGTCGACGGTTTAGGTGGTGGTGGTGTGACCGACGGGTTTTAGGTGGTGGTGGTGAGCAATGGTGGTGGTTGTGGTCAAGAGAGGGAGTGTGAGTAAGAGAGAGAGAGAGGGAAAGAAAGAGAGAGGAGATGAGAAGATAAGAGAGAGAGAGAGAGAGAGAGAGAGAGAGTATGATTGTGTGGATATGAGTGGTGATAGAGGTGAGGATGGGGATGGGTTTTAAATATTCAGGGGCACAAAAGTCTTTTTACATGATTTAACAGACCAACTACTAATGGTGTTAACACCTTGGGTGAAATTGAAACAAAACTTAAAACTATTGGACCGTCAATGTAATAAATGAACTATTGGACTAAACTCGTGATTTTCGTCAAACCTCAGGGACGAAAACAGTAATTTACTCTAAAATATAATAGGTAATTATATGAAACACGAAGATTAGAATCTCTAATTTAAAACAACGATCGATTATTGCATAATTATTTAAGATTATAACTAAAATGTGTAAATATTCATGTGTATTGAGTTGAAAACATAATAGATAGTTGAGTAATGAGTATTGGGCTAGAAATATACTTGAAGTCTTATTCAGATTATTCGGATATCCGAATCTGAATAACCCGAATAAAAAATTGTAATGTCCGAAATCCGATCCGAAATCCGAATAAGGAATTCAGATTCGGGTGAGATCCGATCTGAATATCCGAATAAGGATTCAGATCGATTTATTCGCATTCGGATACGGATCGGATTTTGGATAGTTTCGGATATCGGATTTTTTGAGCACCCCTAGTTGGCACGCCTGAACCTGCTGTATGCTGACCCCAGGAAGATGTCAGGCTGGTTTGAAGCTGCATTGAAGAAAGAATACCACACTCGATGGGTTAATTTCAAGCCTCAACAACCTACGAGGTACATTTGAAGTCGGAAGTGGACCCAAGGACTGGGAAACCCAAAGTGGTGCTGAAGTGGAGTCATCCGCGCACTATGTCAAAGATCCCCATAAGGAAAATGCCATAGAACTTCACTCCCCACTTCAAGTGGTGGTATTATGATTGGAGAACAGGAGAAGCAGTCATAGTATTACAGAAAGAGCGCCAAATGGAGACCATCCGGGTATTTGATCCAATGTGGCTAACCAACCTGTCAGCTAGTGATGTTTATACTTTATACAGGTGGCCATTATTCTATGATCCATAGGATATCCTACAGGCCCTCCAGTTTCAGAACGTGATAAGATTCTATTTTGCATTCGAGATAAATGCTGGAGTCACAGTCAAGGAGAGGCATAAGAAGTTGACGAGCTAATGAAGGATTCTAGATAATGAAGGAACTAGGTCCAAGGGGTAGTTTGTTGATCCATATGTACCTAGTTTACGATCTTAATGCAATATGTCTGTCATGTCCTAAATGTAAACGAATTGTATGAGTTGAATGAAACAGAATATGTGATTGATGATCTTAATGTTGAATGTTTCAATGTATGTTTCAATGTTTATTATTTATTAACGCATATTGAACCAACTATATAGGTTGTGGGTGTTTGAATAAATCTTAGTTAAGTAGTGATTGAGAATCATATTCAAACTTAGTCGTATGGAGTTTTCATGCGAATGGACCATACTAATGGACCATACGCATGAATACTTTATGCTAATGGACCAGTCGCACGACTGAACCATGATACTAGATCAATCGCACGACTGAGACATACGGATGACTCAGTCGCGCGACTGAACCTTCAGTCGTGTGATTGAATCAGTCGCATGCTTTAGTCTCACGACTGAACCATGCTAATGGTCCAGTCGTACGATTGACTAACCCTAACCTATAAATACCACTTAATTCGTGGAAAAACGTAACACTTTCAATATTTCGACTCCTACTCGTACCTTAGCCGTCCAGAGACCCAAGAACACCTGTTCCAAGTTCATAGATCGCTTTAAATCATCCTACTATCATTCTTGACGTTTAGTTACATTCTTGGATTGATTTTACACACGTTCTCACTGATTGGATCGCCAATCAAATGGGATTCCGTACTATTTGAGTTGGTATACCCGTAAATCAGTTAGTACTCCGTCCGTATACGGTCCCTAACAAGAAGTTCGGTAGCTCCTTCTTTTCCATTAAAACTAGTGGGTTTGCACGAGTTGAAGTATTTGAAAGTGCAGGTGCGATTGTTCCCTTTTTGGTTGTTGTTATTCTCTCCATGAGCACCGCTATTGTTCCCATTGATGTTGTTGTTGCTATTAGCCATTAAGGTGCTATTAAGTTTAGCAACCAGGATGGGAGCACATCAGCCATTTGTCGGGCGATTAATGCTGCAAGCTTGCGGTCAGAACTTTATTGCTTTCCATGATGACGAGACATGCTGGATACAAAATGATTTAGTTATGGGAATGAGGATTACAAAGTATGGTAGTTTAAACAAGAATAAGCTAAGAGTTGTAAGGTATATGGAATGATTCCATTTGGTAACGCATTACCATTTGGAAACGTTGACACGTCAAGGTGAATTGACCCATTGGCCTTAGAAACTTGTGTATATTGACCATAGTTTATCACTTATCCCAGAAATCCCTAGGTAAGCATGACTAGTCCCGTAGGATTTATGCGAAATGCTTGCCTTAGCCCGAATGCCTTTTGCCAGAAAATCCAGGATACAGGTGTCTATGTGTCACACAATATTCCTTAGGTTCATAAAATCAAAACCTTGATGAGATTTATATAGATTAGACATAAAGTATAAAGATCCAAGTCATAAGCATAAGCATACGATTCCACATGTTGTCAAGAATAAGATTAGAGGTTTCATGTTCGGGGAGAATCAAAGAGTTAAATTTAAGTTTAGGGAGACGAGTAACAATGTTTAGGCAATCCTATGCTAAGGCATCAAATTGCACATAAGAAGGCATAACATTATGTAGCATGCAACCATATAATTTACAAGATAGAATTATGATTCTATAAGGTTCATGCATATACTATAGTCTAGGACACTATTTCTAATAACCTAAATTCCTATAGTTATGGGATCTGATACCAATCTGTCACACCCCATCCTTGACGGCGGAAACGTCGATGTGTAAGACTTAAGATCGTTCACAGCCACATAACGTTATTATAAGTCCAAATATATTAATCATAAGTTTCAATTGCAACATTACAAGCATAAGTCTCAAAAAAAGATAACATCATGTATAAAGTTAAATGTGACAAGTTCATCCATTTATTTCTCTAGGTCCAATCCTAGATGTGATAAGCTTCAAAGAGTAGTAATCATACTTGAGCATTTCCTGAAATATGTTAAAAATAAAAGGTCAACATAAAGTTGGTGAGATTTCCATAGTTTTCAATACATAAGTATATAAAATATGGCAATTCATGTTCTAAGTTAGAGAATCAAAGTAACTAGGGAAGTAAGACACAATGCACAATCAAACCTTGAAAGATTTTTACAAGTCTCAAATGTTTACAAGTATATACGATTAGCTAAGTGCACTTGGATTAACCAAGCAGCTTGTCAAGCCCATAGATCTATGACGTTTCCAGGCTAGCAATAGTTAATGATTGTACATATAATCGACATTACATGGTAGCTACAAAAATCAACTAACCACAACATACAAGTGAATTGTCATAAGTTTACAAGATTCAACATTTTACAAGTTCAACGATTATAAGGTAACATGTTTCACCCCAAAGTGTGAAAATATGAAAAAAAGGGTATAGAAATATTCACATGGAAAACTCACAAGTATAGTGATGGTTGTAGAGTACATAAGAAAACTTGAATGTCAAGAGTCAAAGATGATGTCCTAAATGATAAAAAGAACAATAATTTAAGGTTGGAATTTATTACAAGATATTAGGACTTTTAGAGAATGCTAAAAAACAAAAGGTAGATTGAAAAAGGATTATTGCATCAATTTTAGATTTTGGACAGAATATTTGGTATGTGTTTAAACAGGTTTTAAAAATAAAAAACAGTTTTATAAAATTAAAAAAATTTATACTTGATTAGTTCAAAGTCTCCAAGACAACTTTCATTCAGAAACATTTTATGAAAATATCTTTAAATAGGTCAAACAAGCAGCACAAGACAGAAGGTGCTGAAATGCGCACTTATCTTGTGAAGGCTATTGTTGAGTCGTCCGATTGAGTTTGAAGACGTATAAACTGTTGTTGAAAAGGTAATTCAAAGAACATAACATTGGAGTCTGAGTTTACGCAAATTTATTATGTTATGATCAAGTTATGGTCGGTTAAAGTAAGATTATATTATGCCAGAACTGTAATAAGGCACTTATGTGCACTTTTAAAATAATTAAAGCATGAAACGGGTTAGAACATTTTATTATGTCAATATATGGTATATCAGTCTTCATTTTAGTTATAAACATATTCTAAAACTTTAGCATAGCCATCATTTAGAACAATAATCTTGTGGAATAACCGAATACGGCGGCATAGCCGTCCATATGCAAACGGGATTCTTGTTTATGTTAGTGTGTTGTTAGCTTGATTTAGGAATGTTAGTGATTGTTATAAGGTTAGTGATTATTAAAATGTTAATCATCAAATGATAATGATTAAAATAAAAAAATATTTGGTAGAAGAAAGAATAATAGTAAGAACATAAAGTCATGAGAACAATTGGATGATAGGATGATTGAAATGTATAATATAAAAGCAATAATAGATTACCTTAGTATTAAGAATTCTTGAAATTTCTTGTAAAATAAAATTTTTCAAATTGAATATAACCAATGGATGAAAGAAAGATATGAGAGTGAGATTTTAGAGAATGAGCAAATGAAAAGTGAGACCTAAGCCTTGTTTTTATACTTGAGATTAGAAGGAGGTTATGAATAGTGTTAATAGTGATTTATAAGTCTTTTAAACAGGGGTTATGATTATAATTTGAAATAAATATAAAATTAAATAATTTAAATAAATAAAAGAATACTTACAATTTAAACTTTAAATTTATTAAAACTTCTTTTCTATTAAATCTTTGTAGACTTTATAAATCTAATAAGAACTTTTAATTTGATTATTTATTTTAATTAAATATTTAAAATCTTATAAATATTAATAACATTTTATAGGCCTTGCATATTTATAAAAATAATGATCTTCTATTTTAATCCTATATATTAGTTTTATAATTAAAACTCATAAATGACAAATAAACTTCATGAATTTATAAAATTTTATTCTATAATTCATGAAATTACCATGAATTAATTTAATAAATAAAAGTTGAATAAACAGTATTATTAGTGTTTTTGAACGATTAAAATAAATTAAATTTCTAATTAACGTATTTGATTTTTTTTTAAAATTGACCCAAACGGATTTGAGTTTGGGTTTCTATTTTCCAAAATGGACAGATGTTACATCTTTTGATTTATACAACTTTCTTAGCTATTTGATGGATAATTGAATTCTAAGCAAGCTTATCATAATGTTACTTCATTGTTAGGCGTTAAGATATCCAAATAAATTTATCTACACCTTCATAGAATCATAGTTGAGTGTTAAGGGAATTATTATAAGAGGTGCAAGTTAATATATAGTATAAATTATACTTACATGCTATGTATTTGGTTATGTTCATGTTTTGAAATCAAGAAATGAAGTTATTCTTGTTTGTGTTATTTTCTTGAACTTATCATTCAACTCTAAAAAATTGCTGATGTATTTAGATCTCTTATTTAGTGTGGATTGCTTATCTTTATTTTCAAAAGGGCAATAGGATTTTGTTCAATTGATGCAAGAGATTTATGCTTGTGACAAACAAGTTTAAGTGTCTGATGTTTGATATATGAATAAATATACATGTTAATAATGTATATCGTTCTCCATTAACATTATATTATTGCAAAAACTCATCTTGATCCAGATTTAGTTGTTTTTTATTAAAAAATTGTAGCTTTAGATGGTCACTTGGTGATATTGATGAAAAACTCAAGAAAAACAAGTGAGGATTTGAAGTTTGGCTACAGACATGGTCATGTGACATTAACACATGACCATGTAATGCTGAAATTGTTGAATCATACACAACACCATGTCACTTTAGGACACATCTAGGGGTGTTAAAATTATCTAAATCCAAAACCAAATCAAAATATTTAGAATTTCGATATCTGAAATTTTAGATCTGGATAGTGATTTTGAGGATTTCAGATATCCGAATTATCCGAAATATTTTAAAAAAAATTAATGAATAAATATTAATTAGAAATTTTGATATTTAAAAATATTTTTATAAAACTTCGGATATCCGAGAACATTTTTTAATAACAGATATTATATTTTACAAAATTATTAAATAACATATATTTGTAGAATTCATATATATGTTCGGATATCCAAATCTGAATCCAAATTTTGGATATTTGAATTTTGGATATTTAAAATTTCGGATACTGATTCGGACAGTGAAATCCACAATCTAAAATTTCGAATATTCGATTTTGAACACCCATAGACATGCCCATGTTTGAGTCTTAATTATACCATTCTCACACCCCAGTTCTCTCAATCCTTCAAGCTATTTTTAAGTATTTATTAAAGGAGGACTAAGATTGAAAATGAATTGCTCCAAAGAAGACTTAAACATCATACAACGTGCCCTTTCATATTTCGATAAACTATTGATTCTTGATGTTATCATCCTACTCTCAAGTATGGTTGTGATTTTTGTAAGCCTCATACGCTAAACACTATTTATCACTCATATTAAATAATCTTTACCATACTTTGACATGTTGTATGTAGCTTTTAATGATATGCCAATGTTTATTACAAAGTTATAAATGTTTTTCAATGATTTTATGTGACTATTTGACTTGATGAAATGTTGAATCTTGTGGGTGTTACAACCACGTTACATAGGAAGGCCATGTGTGTTAGAATATCTATTCATGAATTGCATATACTGCTGTGTAGTTTATGATATTTGACTAGGAATGATGAACGAGTGTTGAATATTTAGTAAATTATAATAAGTGTGCATCCTTATACATGTGTTTTGTGAAACCATTGTATTTATTATAAATTTATCTTAACTTTGTGTATGTGTAATTATAGATAAGGTTATGGTTCATGTATTAGTGTTAGGACATTCATAATACACATCTATTGTTACAGTACACAATTTGTGTGCATCGTGTTAACTTTTCAAATATTTGTAGGTTTATTAGGTAGCTTTGACGGGAGTCCAAACCATTTTTTACATTGACTTAATTATATCATTGATTTTTCGTAACATAACTTTAGGTGACTATTGTATTAACTAACACATCACATACTAAAGGGATTATAGCCTATTAGTATCTTGATATGTAGTTATTGTGTCCACTTTTAACGATGTATTACTGAGTTAATAAATAAAAAAAGGAACGGAAATGGAATTAATGAGAGAAATTGTAGAGAAAGGAAAGAAAATATATAATCTAATTTTGTATTTCAAAGTTCGAAAGAAAAATAAAATTTAGTGATTTTATGTGTTATTAAAATGAAAAGAAAAATAAATTATAATTTTACAACTATGAAGACTTCGTAATCTTCTTTATTTTAAGAGATTTAATAAAATCGGTAAATGACAAAACATTATATTTATATCTGATTATTTTCTCTCTAAATCCATTCATTTTAAGAGAAAATTTAACATGAAAAGTCAATAGAAATGTTCTTCTTCTTTTCTTTTATTTCTATTAAAAACTCATGAAGAGAATTTTTTTTTCAAAATTTTCAAGTTTAAGAAAAACAACTCTAACCGCAGATGCACATACAAACACTATTTATTTTACACGTACTTTACTTCTAAAATTATTATATCTGTACTTTGCATGATTTAAATTACAAATTTAATTAAAGAATATATCGCTTTAACTCCCAACCCAATCGCTCATTTTTGTCCTATAATAAATACGAGTGATATGCGTGTAAATTTGAAAGTAGAATTACTTAGTTTAAAAAAAATAAAACCCAGCACATAATATGTAGTTCACAACAAATATAAAACTCTAAATAAAACCGCAGCTTATGTTTTTATAGGAATCTTTATCTAATACTCAAATTAATAGTTTATAATATAAATAGTCATCCAGCGACACCTCTAGGACTATTTTTCTGCATAAAACTTCGGATAATTTTTAAAATAGTCCATTTATTCAAGATTTTAAATTTGATTATCAAGATAATAATACTAATAATAATACTAATAATATACTAATAATAATACTAATAATAATACTAATAATAATAATAATAATATAATAATAATAATAATAATAATAATAATAATAATAATTAATCAATATCCCCGTGATGGTGATTAGAAGCTTAGCCGTTTGAGTCGAATGTTTTAGGGTTTAGTCCACCCCTAAAACCTCCCACCTTCATCTTCTAAATCAAACTCACATGGATTTCGCCTTCCTTTTATGTTAAATTATTAATGCATACATATATACACATTAATCTTATTTCCCTTAATTACATTTATTTTTATATAATCAAAAGTGTACATAAATACACACTTCTTAATCTTTCCCTCAATCCATCTAGGGTTTCCTCAATTTTTGATCTTGTCGCCGGGTGTTCACTAGTCGCCAGAAGAGCTCTTTGATCGTCAATAACTTTCACAGGTTTGATTTTATTATTTTAGTAAAAAAAATTTGTGGGTTTTAATTTTTACCACAAATTATGATATATGTAGTCTTAATTTTGATTCTTGATTCACGCCCTTATGAAGGCTTTCTGATCATGACATCATTACCAGTTTATGTTAATTGTGGAAGTTTTAAGCCCAAATATTTGTACATTTAATCTTTAAAGAAATAATTGATCTTGAATTTGTAAATTTGTGTCGTAAAAACATCTGAAGATGCAATCTCTTTCAGGCATAATTATTTGATGCATTATATCTGTTGTAAAAAAGAAATCTTGAGGTCTAAACTTTTACGGTTCTCTGTTTCTTGATTATTGGCCTGATGAATGGTGTTCTTGTTTCTTGTCATTATCATCTGCATGCAGCAGTTTTACTGATTCTAACTAGAATTTTTAAGGAGATAACTATTTTTATCCTGAAAATTTGTATGATTTAAATTGATAAAGTTTAATATTTGGCAATTTATACTGTGTGATTGACTCACATTGTGTGTTTTCTTCTTTATGTGTCACTGTAATGATTTTGACCAAAAGTTCTGTAATTATTGACCAGACCTTTTGACAATGATTCAACACCCTTTTAATGGTGGAAATAATGGTGAAGGGGACTTTTTTCCTCAACAAAGTGAATCAAACTCCCAGTTTGAAGGCAGAAATAGGAGATCAAGAAATCTTGAAGTCAACATGAACCATACAAAGTCAACATCTTTACGCCCTGCTGGTCAGCGAGTCATCCCCTCAAATGTCCCTGTGAATAGAGGAACCACCCACATATTCTACAAGACCCGAATGTGTCAGAAGTTTCTAGATGGAAGTTGTCGTAATGGCGACAGTTGTACTTTTGCTCACGGCCCTAATGATTTGCGTGAACCGCCACCAAATTGGCAAGAACTTGTGAAGGATAACAGAGGAGGAAATGGAGGTGGGAATTGGAATGATGATCAGAAAATCATTCACAGAATGCGGATTTGTAGAAAGTTCTATAACGGTGATGAATGCCCGTATGGAGAAAAGTGTAATTTTCTCCATGAAAGTCCTGCTAAGTTCAAGGTTGAAGCAGCCATGGACAGTGATAGAACAAGAGAGACTTCTGTGATCAACATTCAGACTGTGGTTGACCATAGTCAAAGTCAAACCGAGGCAAGTCAAGAATCTATTACTACTGTTAAGACCGATCAAGAGGCTTCACGAGCTCCTGTGAAGACCAATTTTTGGAAAACTCAGATATGTGGCAAATGGGAAACGACGGGCCAATGCTTATTTGCAGATAAATGTCACTTTGCTCATGGGCTTGCAGGTATGCATTCACAAACTCTGTGTAATATAATGCAATAGCGGTGCTTTTGTAGTATATAAAAAGTTTGTGCTTCTACTCGAGTGCATGAGTTTGTTTGATTGTAATACGATTACTTCCTGATATTTGATCTTACTTTGACTTTTGTGTTTGTTAGTATGCACAATATCATGTAATTGTGCTACATGATGCACCTTTGTAAGTGTAATTAACATGGTCTACTTGTTTTTATCAGACCTACAAAAGCCAGTTGGACGTGTGGAGGGTGACAGGCACCCTTATGCTGCTGGTTCGGTAGCAGCCAACACATTCTGTGGTCCTATCACCGAACCACTGGTTACAGCTTCAGCCAGTGCTGTTCCTGCTGTACGGCAAGGTGTAGGAAAGGGGTTCTTAAGACTAACGCAAAAGAAGCTGAACCGCATCTATGGAGACTGGATTGAGGATGAAGAGGATGATTTGAGTTGACTTGGAGCCTGAAAACCATTGAAACCAATACCGAGTGATGTCCTTAGATATGGGATTTTATACTTTTTGGTACTTCTTAGTTTGATGGTCAATTTCTCTCATTATAGACCATTCATCCCAAATGGATGAAACTCATTTACATGCCCTTGGTTTTTGAATATTTGGATAAATTCATGCATGAATGAGTTTCATTATGTGTATATAACTTATTGCTAATTGCTAATTCCAACTCTGTCACCCATCCTTGACCATCCATTCAACTTTCCTAAAATGTAAACGATAAATGTGTTGAAACATTTAAAGTGGTGAATGAAATTTTCTTTCTCATGGCAGTGGCAGAGCTTGAACATAAATTTTTTAAAAGAGGTGAACTCGATATTTATATAAAAATTTACACTACCGTATCAAAAATTTACACTACCGTGTCCAAAACTTACACTAACGGGCTAAAAATTAACACTACCGGCGAAAAAAAAGAGGGCCCCCCGGTCCTCACTATCCTCCGCCACTGCCTCATGGGACACTCAAGTGTAGTGATACGGTATACTAATTTGGCGAGAAGCCGGTGACTTAAATTCTTTTGGTGTATATGTTGTCGCTAGCGCATATACTTTGGCAAATCATTGAAATAATACAAAATTAGTTTTTTTCTTTTGATACTTTTTTAAAAATAAATTTAAGTTGAATGTAAATTAATTCAAAATTATTTTAACTTAGCTTGTGAACAATCCTAGAGAGTGTCGGAAGTTTTTCCAAGAATTATGTGATAAAATGAAAACAATGATCAATCTTTAAAGAAACAGAGAAACCATTTTTCTGCATTTGAATTACCAAAATCTATAAAGAATCCTTCTTTTCAGTAAAAGAAATTCAAAATTACATATTTCCACGTGTCTCTTCATGATGTGTTCATACCCATCACAATCTACACAATCAACTCTCATCCTTAAAGGTTTTCTTGGAAGAAAAGCCAATGGGGAGAAAAATCGAGTCATGCCTTCACCTATACCTTCCATCTCCAAATCAATTTCATCTGTAAAATCCCTAATTTCAAGAACACCCTTTTTCTCCACCATGTCCATAAACCTCAAATCTCCAGTCTTTGCTGGCAATCCAATAAGATCCATAACCCCCAAATCAACCGACCCATGTTCACCCACTTCAGCCTTTCAAACCTTAAAGCTTCTTATTTCGGGTCGACCCGAAATCCAAGAACCATCTTTTCCTAAATTCAAGGTGCTGCCTTTCAGAAAGGGCAGACCTTTAGCTGGATCAACAGGTGATTTGGTGAAGAAATGGCATCTGGGGTGGTTGAGTTTTGGTGATTTTAAGGATGTTTTGGAGGGTAGTGAGGTGAAATTGAGTGATGATTTGTTGGTGTATTTGGGTTGCAAGATGAAGGAAATTGAAGGAGAGTGTGAAGAAGATGATGGTGTTGTGTATTGGGCAATTGATGTTTCAGAAGGGGCTAGTTTGGTGCAGAAGTTGGGGAGTAAACAGTTTTGTTTTGTGGAATTGAGGACTTTGATGGTGGCTACTGATTGGGCTGATGATGGTGCTATGGGTGAACTTGCTATTGCTGGTCATGTAAGGAATTTCTATATCTGTTTGTATGTGTTTGTTAATAAAATCCTATTGAACTAGATGACTTTATGATGACATATTAGTATGCATCACCTACATATTGAACCTCCACATTGAACATATTGCTATACATATGCCTATACATTGAACATATAAAACTTCATATTATCAATTGTTCTGACATTTGTGTAGGCAAGAACATTATTAGAATGGCATAATACATCTCGATTTTGTGGATCTTGTGGTGAAATGTTAGTTCCTGCTGAGGCCGGTACAAGAAAGCAATGCATAAAAGATTCTTGCAAGAAAAGAATCTACCCTCGAGTTGATCCGGTATGCTAGTTGACCTTTAAAACTCTATTTTTTCGTTCTTTTTATGTATGCTCATGTGTGATTTTTTATTGATGTATTATATCAACTGCCATTTTGGTTATGCATCAGGTTGTCATTATGTTAGTCATCGATAAAGAAAATGATCGTGCATTACTTAGTAGACAGTCAAGATTTGTGCCTAGAATGTGGAGTTGCCTTGCTGGATTTCTAGAGGTATGGTTTGACTTCATCAGTAACTTTCAAGCTTTACTATTGTAGGAAATTAAGAAAGAAAAGACGGTATGGGTTGACTTTTGAGTCAAACTATGACATTATAGCTTCTTTATGCACAAGCTTAGAAACGTTAATCTTCAATCTTTATGTTTTCAATTTTCCTCAATACTACTAGCACTCAGTAACTGTAGTAGTCTGTTTGACCAGACAAGTCAAACTTCATACATTCTTATTATTTTCTTTGTTATTGATTTACTTTCCCTTTCATAGCCGGGAGAAAGCTTGGAAGAGGCTGTGAGGAGAGAAACATGGGAGGAAACCGGCATTGAAGTTGGTGTAGTAGTCTATCACAGCTCTCAGCCATGGCCCGGTAAGCCAGAATGCATTTTCACATTTGTTTTCTAGTGCATTCGACGTATAATTAATCTAACCAATGTGGATCATTGAGGTTATAACCCGTATGCAACACAAGCATGAGTTCTATTCAGGACTAGACATGATGTAAACATGTTTTGTGCTTCCATTTCAAAACCACTCGGTAAATAGAACCTTTGTTCGTTTGATTTGTTTGCAGTTGGACCTAGTAGCATGCCATGCCAGTTAATGATCGGGTTTTTTGCATACGCGAAGTCACTTGAAATAAATGTGGACAAAAGTGAATTGGAAGGTAACCTTTGATCTACGATATGTGACAAGGCCAAAAGTACTCTTTATGTAATGGTTTAACCTTTGGTTATTTTTAATCTATGAAGATGCTAAATGGCACAGCAGAGAAGATGTGAAGAAAGCATTGACATTTGCCGAATATGAAAAAGCACAAAAAACATCAGCATATAAAGTAGATCAAATGTGTAAAGGGGTCGAGAGAGGTCACAATCTTGCTTCAGATTTCAATGTTGAAAGTGGTGAACTCGCGTCCATGTTTGTCCCTGGACCTTATGCAATTGCCCATCATCTAATCTCTTCGTGGGCTCATCAGGTCAGCGTAAATGGCAATCAAACACCAAATAAAGGTGTTCATTCGAGATTGTAGGGATCCGTGTTTCACAAAGAATCATTTCATTTTTCTTGATTCTTGGGCAGGTTTGATGTTCAAATCCATCCACACTGATGCTGATAGGGGGTCTGTTGATGATTGTTTCGAGCATTCAAAAGAGCACGTTACATTGGCTCACAATTGACACAAGTTGTCATATGTAGAAAGCAAAACTATATTGTTACTATTTAACCTTCTGTGATTTTAGTTGTACCATTTGTATCAAATTCAATCATATAATAATCTTATATGTTACATAAATTACCAAATTTTGACTTTTGCCCACTATTGGATTTATAATTGTAGAGCTAGAAATCTTGAAATTTGATATTCAAAACAAGAAAAAGGTTCAGATGATCGACTGGACACACTGCCTTCGATCCAAAACCTAGAAAGCGTTTAAGCTTCAAGAGATTGTGATAGAACCCAAAAAGGCAGCTTGATTAACTTCAAATAAAAAGTACAGATAGAGCCATGTTCGAGAATGGTGATCTCCGATTACAAGGATTAGAAACCCTACTTTTGATATACTAAACAAGACAGTCACAGACATCCTAAGAAGTAAACATAAATAGAAAGAATAGGGGCAATTAGGTTGCAGTTACTCCTTAAACATTAGCTAACCAGCACAGTTAGGCTGCAATTAGTCTCTAAACAATAGCTAATCATTCTTCCACTAACCCACTAGGCTGTTGCCCTTTTAACCCGGTACCAAGGCCCACCAACCCACCCAATTAGGATATGTGTTTGTATCAATGCATCCTCCCTGGACAAGCGACTTGACCGGACCAATATTCAAATGGTTCCACAGATAGGAGATGAAAGGCTACTGAATTCTGATTGATCTTCCCTTTCCCGGGTCCCACACAATGATAAAAATTATAACCACATGTTTCGCAAGTGCTAGTGCTATTTGGTAAGTTTCAGATGGTGCTAGATCAAACAAGAGTATACTAGGGCACAGATAAGGCAGATCAAAGCCATATCTCAGGTTTTCATTGTGTTTCAGATGTGTATATGTGGAAGAAATCAACACGCTTTTATTTCCTTAACGTCTTGCAGCTAACGAGATCGTGGGTCAATATCTTTACGCAAGCCTCTTATTTCACTAATTTCTCCTCTCCTCTTCCGATCATGGTTGCCTTTTGCAGTTAATTTCTTTGCCGGTGCCAAGCTTCAATTGCAGTGCCATCAATTTTGCTGGTGTGCATTCCGTCATCCATTTCATTGGTGCCCTCAATCCCATCACCACTTATGTCGCTTTGATCAGTGATTCTGCCACCAACGCTGGATTTAAATGGCTGAAGAGGGTCATGCTCAGACCCTTGCAGTTCTGTGACAACCGACAATTTCAGGTCAATACCCGACCTTGACTTGGTTATAATTAAACCTATAATGCTCGATTTCAATTTACTTTCATTCATTGAAGCCGTTTTATGCATTGCAAAATTTCACGCATTACATTTCATGCATCGGTGATTTGGCGTAATTACAATTTTTACACGCGATACAACCGGCACATACGAACATTGGTGATAATTAATATATGTGTACTAATAAAATACTTTAAATTGTTTCAAAGTATTTTAGATTCCAAATTAAATACATTGGATAAACTCAAATTTATAAATAAACCTAATCGCGTAAATTGATATTTTACGCGGAACGAATCCTTTTAACGCGACTACTAGATACATGAGGTATCATCATATATCTTCGATATTAAAATGTATGATATTATATAAGTTCATATAATATTTTTTTTATGTATTTTTAAAAGTAAAAAGTAAAAATATAAAAATATGAAAAACACTTGTAGTGCAACAAAATACCACCCAAATACACAATACTACACAAAAACTAAAACTAAAACCAAACCCCAATTTTCCCCCTTGAAACCGTCCACCCACCCATCACTTCATCTTTTCTTCTTTTCTCCTTTTCAAGAAGAGATTCTTGCTTAACTTGTAAATCCAAGAGTTTCCATTTTGATGCAACTACTTTACAAGTATATGACAAGAATTGGTGGATGTTAAAAGCAAAAACTCATTCACAATTCACCTACACATTTCACCAACTTCCTTTCTCTTCTCTCCTCCCTTCAAATTTCGTCCAAGAAACCATCACCATCACTTCATTTGATTCCCAACTCATTTTCTACAAATCTTGGGTGATTCAAGTGCCATTGTTGAAGATCAAGTGATTTTTAAAGCTTTCAAGCATCCTACAACATCTTCTCTACTTTTCCTTGGTTGGTTCATAGTTCAAAGGATCAAGTCTTCTTTTTCCTTGCATTTCAAGACTACCATCTCTTTCTTCTTGCGTGTTTAAGGTTAGCACCTTGCTTCTAATCTTCTATACATCACCATGATATGTTCATGTTCACTAACTCATCCAAAAGTGCTCTAGCAAAGTTTAAAAAGTAACAAAACATGCAAGACAATTTCTGGCAGATTCATGTTTTGTGTTTTCGACACCATAACTCGACCTAAACATGGTCAAATGAACAGTTTCTTGAGCCTAACATGAACTTAGGATGTCTAGTTTTTAACTCATCCAACCTTGAAATTTTAGATGAGTATAACCTATCCAAAACGTACAAACATGATTAAAGTGTTGAACCTGAATTTTTGGCATAATAGATAGGGCAGAAAGATTGAGGCATAAGTTATGCTTAAAGTAATCAAATGGAGATTTTCCTTCTTCGGTAACTTAGCTTAAGGTGTTAGGTTTAAAAGTAATATAGGTTCTATTTGTAAATGTAGGATTTGATCCCTCAATAAGGTGAAATCCATGGACATGTACAGAAAAATACTACACTGACATCAGTTGTTTCATGACTCATTTCGAGGCACTTAAACTTAGTTACATAGTAAAAGATATACTTTTTTGGAAACCTAAGACATAGATATAGATCTGATAAAAATATCAGATTTTATAAAAATTCTTTGTACCATGAATAGAGGATGTCAACGAGACCTAAAAATCCTCTTGTTTATGTCTAATGTCCATATTTATATAAGTACCCTTTTTGGAGGTATTTGATGAAAAGAAACTCATACACATGAAAAGTATAATGCTATTATACTTAATATAAAACCTATTCAATACATTATGTGTTTTTATAAAGATAACTATGAAGACAAGAATCTAAATAAAACATTAACGGCTCTATGTATCTAACTAGTCAAGTGACATTTTCAAAACTAACTTTGTGGATGAGTTATGCATGACCATCTAGGGTCAGTAATCATGACCTCATGAATATATTGTGATTTTGTTTAGGAGATTCCTAGACCAATCATACGTACAGACTATTGCTAGAATTCATGCGTGCATTACAGGTGAGTTTCACTGCCCCATTTTACTTATTTTCCTTTTGGGGAGATTACATGCAAATTACAATTTTCCTGGACACATTTACTTGTTAATGATTTCACATGTTATATAAGTTGTTTACTTACCGTATAAAGTCCACTATTATCGGACCGTTAGTTTATTTTCCAAAGCGAGGTAATCATGGATAGTACTATTAGGTTTGACTACCCCCACCCGGGTTAATTACCCTAACCTTGACTGGAGGTCTAAATGGGTGCATTATTAGCCTGTTCACACTCATGGTTACGATAGGCATGGGTAGGGGCAATTTGTTACAGTTACAGTCTAGCTTCGGTTACAGTGTTTATATATATTGTAGTATTGTATGATCGACAATCAAATCATGGAAAGATTTGTGTCCATTACACTATTTACTATTACTTTAAAACCTATGAATTCACCAACTTTATATTGACATATTTTCATGCATGTTTTTCTCAGGTAATTAACATTTGCATCAAGTTAAGCTAGCTTGGTCCACATCGCATTTAGGGCCATTCATGCTGTTTGGGACATTTATCGTTGTATTTGTCATGTTTTGAAAACAATTACATTAGCTCTACTGCTTCCGCAATTCAACTCTGAAACAATTATGTATTTTTAAACTTATTTGCATCGTATGTTACTAAACCATGTAGTGGTCGATCAATGACTATGGTCTCCATGACGCTCACGCCCTGCGGGAAACCGCCATGATTAGGGGTGTGACAAGTTCCTTAACCACTATGTTCTTCAAATTATCCTTTGATTCTTCACTTTTACAACAATCTCTATTCACTTGAACTTTGATTTCTTCAACATCATCCCTCAAAGATGCAAGAATGACATCTAGTTTTGCTGCAATGGTTGCTAGTTGATCTGCCAAGTTCCAGGTTACAGGTGTCATTCGATTTCCCGGCAGTGGAACCAAATGATAGAACCCAAAAAGCCAGCTTGATTAACTTCAAGTAAAAAGTACAGATAGAGCCCTGTTCGAGAAGGGTGATCTCCGATTACAAGGATTAGAAACCCTACTTTTGATAAACTAAACAAACACTGCCGCACACATCCTAAGAAGTAAACATAAACACAAAGAATAAAGGCAATTACGCTGCAGTTACCCTTTAAACATTAGGCTGCATTTACTCCCTAAACATTAGCTAACCAACATAGTTAGGTTGCAATCAGTCCTTAAACAATAGCTAACCATTCTTCCACTAACCCACTAGGATGCTGCCCCTTTAACCTGGTACCAAGGCCCACCAAACCACCCAATTAGGATCTGGGTTTGTATCAGATTGCAACAGTTATCTTCATGAACCTGAAGTCATATTTTGATTTTAAACCGCGATGTATCAGACATTTGTTTTGGAGGTAAGTAATTCTTTTATTGCTGTTGATTGCAGTGTTATTTTTTATTCTCATCACATGGAAAGTTCACGCACATCTTATTCTTATTCAAGTCATGCTGTTAGATCTAGCTAATCTGCTAACCAAAATCGAACAAATTCACTAGGCATATGTTAACACATGTGTGTTTCCTCAACAATATCATATATATTCTTGTGTAATAGACTTATAGGGGACCCTATTGGGTCAAGATGCTGAAGGGAAAACGAAAGAGAAAATCACTAGCATGGTCATTTTTCCTCGTATCAGAATAATTTCACATATATAATCATGAACTATTATTCCCCTATGTGGTTTATGATGACATTATAATAGTAACATTATAATGATGTAGTAAGTAAATAAATCGATTAACATGATATGAAAAAAAAATTATGGATGACAATGTGCCCTCGCGTTGGTACAATAAGATGGATATGCTATGATAACAATACAAGAAATATATGCGATAAAGATGACGATATAAGAAAGATAATATGATAAAGATGACACAATCAAGATTATATGAGAACATAATATGATAATGCCTTATGAATAACATAATAGACACGATATGGGGACTTTTAACATCATAACAAAGTTTGTACACTACTTGATGTAGCTACAATACAATGTTCATTTAGCGATTAAAAACCTAGTATAGAATGAAATGTCACGTGAACTTACAAATTAGGCTTCATAAGGGTTCAACTAGAAGAATGGTCCTCGTAAGTAGCATCAAAGTCATTGTTAAGCACATTTGCGATGTTCATGACGTGTTAACGGTATAACACGTCGTCAATAATGTTAATGGGTCGGTCAGAGAAAACCGTTGATGGGAAGATACAACCATTTAAAAACTCTAATAACAGTTACTCAATACCTTCTTCGAAGCCGACCATCGGAATATCAAAGAAGTTTTGACCGTTAGTTAAACTTAATTATTGTGAATATCGGTCAAGCCCCCAAAGTTTACCACATGTTTGAAGCCACTGCAGTACAGATCTCATGCTTTTTTTAATTAAAGACATTATAAACGTATAACAAATTCAATATTATATGTTAATTAAAATTCTATATTCACATTACTTCCATATTTTTAACCGTTAGTAATTTAAACTATTCAATTCAATAAATTAAATAATGTGAATCAAAATCATGTCTAAAAGCATTTACAGCTCATTCTCTTTATATTTGTTAGTGCGTTATCTATATTATAGAAAACTAGTTTTATTAAACTCGTGTATTAAATGAGTTGAGTAAATAAAATATTTATATAATAAATTTATTAATTATAAAATAATTTTCTATGATATTGCTGAAATTACGTATGAAAAATGACTATAAATAATAAAACAGTAATATTAACTTTTTAAAATTTTGTTTTTATTTTTATTTTTAAAAATAAATATTTTGTTTAAAACAAACCGTATAAAAATGTCATTTTTAAAAAGTTTCTTATTACAACTCCCAAATTTAATTACTTTTTTTTTAAAGTTGACTTTTTAATAATACCAATTTATTTAAAAATAACCTTAAGAAAGAGATTTCTTTATTAATTTATTAAATATTAAAAAGTATTAAAATAATATTATTAGCAACTAGAATAATAATTTAATAGTAGAGAGAGACGAAAAACTTTTGGTGAAAATGATTGTGGTGCTGACACGTATTACCTACATTTACCCTTTTATTAGATTATAGAGAAGAGAAGAGATGATTATTTGTGGTTATAAGTGAAGGATAGAAAACATGTTACTATTCATTTCTATATTTGGTAAAACACTTTTTATCTTTATTAATTTTTTAAT
>CM046455.1:67877705-68067705 GCA_025506515.1 Flaveria trinervia
AATGCTACTTGTAACTTTCTTTTTCATATTATGTATGAAAACCTTGGAAACTCACCAACTATTTTTAGTTGACTCTTATTTTTATCATGTTTCAGGTCAACCTCAAGTTTAAAGTGATCCTTTTGAAACATGTTATAATCTAGGACTTGGACCTAGATAATGAAATAAAAAGTTGCATTATGTTATGTTATGTTGAACTATTCTTGTATAAGACTTATGATTGTATTTCCATTTCAAGACTTATGATAATAAAACTTACAATTTATATAGTGTTATGTGGCTGTGAACAATCTAACCCTCACATCTCAACGTTTCCGCCGTCAAGGTTGGGGTGTGACATGTCATGTCCTAAATGTAAATGAATTGTATGAGTTGAATGAAAGAGAATATGTGATTGATGAGCTTAATGTTGAATGTTTTAGTATATGTTTCAATGTTTATTTTATTAACGCATATTAAACCAACTATATAGGTTGTAGGTGTTTGAATAGATCTTAGTTGAGTAGTGATTGAGAAACATATTCAAACTTAGTCGTATGAGTTTTCATGCAAATGGACCATGCGAATGGACCATGCTAATGGACCATACGCATGAATACTTCATGCTAATGGACTAGTCGCACGACTGAACCAGGAGACTAGATCAGTCGCATGACTGAGACATACGGATGACTCAGTCACGCGACTGAACCTTTAGTCGTGTGATTGACTCAGTCGCATGCTTTAGTTGCACGACTGAACCATGCTAATGGTCCAGTCATACGATTTACTAACCCTAACCTATAAATACCACTTAATTCGTGGAAAAACGTAACACTTTCAATATTTCGACTCCTAGTCGTACCCTAGCCGTCCAGACACCCAAGAACACCTGTTCCAAGTTCATAGATCGCTATAAATTGTCCTACTATTATTCTTGACATTTAGTTACATTCTTGGATTGATTTTACACGCGTTCTCACTGATTGGATCGCCAATCAAATGGGATTCCGCACTATTTGAGTTGGTATACACGTAAATCAGTTAGTACTCCATCCGTACACGGTTCCTAACAAGTGGTATCAGAGCCTTGGCTCTGATTTACGTGTGATTCAATCGATTTTGATATAAAAATTGTGTTTTTCATCAAAAACGCAATCTTTTTGTGTCAAACAGTGTTTTAGACGTCTCCAGGTAAAAAAGTTAACGTTTTCCGGCATACGGCAATTTGGGTTAGAGAAAAATTTGTGTTTTTGCGTCAAAATACATTAAACCTTTGAATTCTCAAAATTCAGCTGCTTCAGTCGCACGATTGAATCCATCCGCATCCCTCATACGCATGATTGGACTCAGTCGTTCATCCATTCGTACGTGAACTGCCCATTCGCATTGTTCATCCGCACCTTCCCATTTGCACGATTGAGCCATCCGCATTTGCTCATTTGCACGTCTGAGGTAACCTCATTGTTCAATCGCACGAAGTGTTCAATCGCATTCCTTCAGTCACATAAGTAAAACAGTTGTTTTAAAGTTCAAAGTCATTAGTAATGGAGGATCAATATTCAGCATTCACCGCAAGGAGGGATTCAAGGATCCAGAATCTATTGCTTTTGGAAAATGAAGTGGGAAATCATAATAAAACCCCTAAGCTCATAACGGTAGATGATTACCCTCAATGGAAGCAAGAGTCGAGATCTACTTAAATGGAGTAGATCCCATCTGTGGGAGTCGATAGAGACAGGGTATAGCATGCCTGTAGATGCAGATGGAGTCAAACTTACCCTAGGTGGCATGATTGATGGACAAAAGGTAAAATACAATACTGAGAAGAAATTCTATGCATTGCTAACTCAGTCAATTCCTAAGGACATTTTCCATCAATTTTCTGAGAACAAGCAAGCAAAGAAGTTGTGGGATGCATTGGAAAAAGAGTATGACGGAAATGCATCATTAAAATCTCTAAAGGCTAAAACGTTGAAGAATGAGTTCGACAACTTCTCGTCAATGTGTAAGGAGAGCTTGGATGACGTCATCGATCGATTCTACCATTGATGAGTGAACTTCAAACTCATGGAGTTACAACATCTATGGAAGACAAGGTGTCAAACTTTGCAGATGGGTTGCCAGAGAAGTGGGTTTCCTTTGTATCCAACCTCAGACAGAATGATATGCTGGCAAAGTTAGATATCAACGATTTCATTCTGAAACTGAGAGAGGAAGAGTTGAGGATGAAGTACAGGGCCCAAAAGTCTTCATATGGTCAGAATTCATCACTGTACAACTCAACTACACAAGCCAAAACGTCTGGAGCACCACTTCAAACGGCATTCGTGTCGAGTTGAGCTGGTCCATCTCAAGCTACTACTTCAGGATCTGACAATCAGAGTCATCTTGTACCCAACACATAGCACCTGAAACCAATGCTACAAAACTGAAGACCGAGAATCTCGGGAATGTGACAGTAGAGGTAGCAAAGGAACATATGGATCTCTTAGCAGTTGTCGTTCACTCCTATGAAGGACTAGTTTTGGGAAGATTGGGAACTGCCATCTGGCAGATGAGGACTACGAGCAGGTAGACGGACAGAGCTAGAGAGAATGGACATCATGTGGGCCTTAGCAAGTGCTATCCGGAGAGCTAAGAAGTTTTTCAAGAAGACCATACAGAACTTGATTGCCACTAAGGACACAACTTTTGGTTTTGACAAGACCAAAGTTACCTGCTTCAACTATGGTGAAAAGGGGCACTTCAAACGTGAATGTGTGAAGCCCAAGAAGACAGGAAATGGAAATTCATTCTCATCTTTCAACCGTCAGGATAAACCCACAAGTAGTCCTACTTCGTCAAGCAAAGATCCTAAGGCCTTGACCGCTCAGGATGACAAAGGACAAGATTGGAGCTTTCGGTTTGTGTCCCTGGGAGAATCCAACATCGCTAGTGTTGAGGATTTAGATGACAACTCAGCAAGTGAAGGTGATATTGCAGTGGAACTCACGATGAAAAATAATGAAGAAACTACAAATTTGGTTGATCACCTGCCTAAAGAGGGACAAGTTACACAAGTTCAGAATCACCAGAACCAGAAAAGTCAGACTCTGCTTTGATGGCTGATTCAACCGCACCCTCTCAGGTAAGTACTACAGATCAATTATTTAATAATCTGCTGTGTTGAATGTATAAATTTAGGGAAAGCATTGATTTGAAATTTGCTAGGTTATAGATCATAATGATATCTTAGTAAAGGACTTGCAACTGTGCACATAAGCAATTAGAATTTTAAAACAAAATGAGCACAGTTATAAAGAAAAGATAGAACTTTTAAATAAACAACTTAGGGAGACTGACGTTGTAGCTTTTAACCAAGCTAATGACATTAAGTTCTATCTAAACTCCCTAGAAGAAACAAAGAAACAAAAAGCAGTTTTGGAAGTAGAAGTAAATTCATTAAAACAAAAACTGCATAGTTAGACTAGTTCTTCTCACATAGTTCAGTACTTAGTGAGAGAATGTAACAACGAGGAGGGTTTGGGTATAAAGTGATTCCACCATCACATGAGACCTTGTTGAATGCCAAAAGCAAACCAATAAATAACAACCCAATCAAGGATCATGTGGTGTCCATCCTCTTGTAAGTGATCCAGATTCCACATGTAAACCAAATGAGTCTGTCACTAAACAAAAGGAGGCCACTTCTAAATCAAAAGGTAAAATTCCTATTGTTAATCTGGATGAATAAACTAAAAAGGTTAATATAAAGTCAGGTTCAACATGTCTAATTCTGAACCTAAAAAGACCATACATGTTAACCAAACACGTGCATCATGTCCAAGTCCAGGTAAACAAACAAGGTTCAAACAATTAATTCTGTTAAACAAGTTAAAACATCAAAACAAGAAGTGTCTAAACCCAAATTGAATAAAGTCACACATGTGTCACACACTTCTCCATAGAGACAGGTACTCCATCATGTTGAAAGTAGATCATGCTACAACTGTGGAAAGTATGGACACATCACGTCTACTGTCCTTATTATCAGACTCCAAGGCAGAAAATTGAACTTTGTGACACTAAACCTAGCTCTTCAAAAAGGAGATCCATGACTCCACCAAAAAGGGTCAGTGAACCAAAAATTCAACCCATTAGCCAGTCATTTGTTTACCACAAACAGGCCTTACACAAAGCTGGCTTATGGAAAGAAAAGTATATTTCAATGTCTGGTAACAAGAACAAGAAGACAAATGATCTTCCCTAACCCTCAAATGGGGGCATGGGTAGAATTTATGATGTGTGATGCCTTTGGGAAACCCAAGCCGGTTAAGGCCTGGGTCCCTAACCTTAACTAATGTTTTTAATTGAATATGCAGGGTGTTCACTATAGTGCTGAAACAAACACTTTGATTGTAGATAGCAGAGCATCCAGGCACATGACTGGGAACCGCGCACTCCTGTCAAATGTCAAACAAATAAAAGAGGTCATGTTTCATTTGCTGGAAACAAAGGAGGTTATATCACAGCTCAAGGGGAAGTGGGAATCAGAAAGTGAAGTTTGACAAGGTAAATTATGTTCAACAACTTCAAAATAATTTGCTTTCTGTCTCCCAAATATGTGACAAGGGATTTAAGGTAGTTTTTGACAATAAGAAGTGCTATGTCCTAAAAAAGGACTATGTGATCCAGGAGGACCAAGTCTTAATGTCAGCCTCAAGATATAATGACCTTTACGTCTTGGATCTATCAAAGGCCTCCACAATGGATCATCAAGTTCAGTGTTCTTGTCAAAAGCTACTGAGAAGGATTCTATCTCCTGGCATAGGATAATGGGGCACATCAATCCATGAAAGATGAACCACTTGATCCAGAATGATCTAGTGTAAGGAGTAAATGTCAAAAACTTCCAACTACCAGATTTTTGTCTCGCCTGCAAGAAAATCAAACAGACTATGAAGTCTTATAAGGCCAAGAAAGTTCATTCCATAAAACTGCCTCTTGAGCTTCTTCACATAGATCTGTTTGGTCCAATTAGTACACGGAGCATCACCGGCGACTTGTACTACTATGTAGTTATAGATGACTACTCAAGATTCTCTTGGGTAATGTTTCTAAAATCTAAATTGATACATTTGAGTCATTCAAAGAGTTAGTAACTACGTTAGAGTCTCTCTACAAGCTGAAGGTAAGACAAGTACGCTCAGACAACGGAACAGAGTTCAAGAATCAATGGATGGAGGCATTCTACAAAGAAAAGGGAATTGTACATCAGTTACATCTGCCTACACTCCACAGATGAACGGGGTTGCTGAAAGGAAGAACAGAAGCTTGATAGAGACTGCTAGGACTATGCTAGCAGACTCGAAACTGCCTATCCAATTCTGGAATGAGGCAGTGACAATGCATGTTACACCTTGAATCGAGTCTTGGTGGTTAAGCGACATGGAAAAACGTGTTACGAGCTACTACAATGACTTAAACCTAATCTGGAGTACCTCGAACCGTTTGGCGCACCATGTACATTGCTAAAGAAAACTCAGGAAGGCAAGTTTAGCGAGAAGGCTGAAGAAGGAATCTTCTAGGATACAACATACCGAACAAGAGAGTTTACAACAACTCAAGGAGTCAAGTAGAAGTGTGGTGTAACATCGATGTTCAGAGATACACCACCCCTCCTGCTGGAAAAGGACTCGTATTCTTTTTCGACTATGATGGATTCTTCAAGTCCTTCAACGTCCCTCTCTCCACTTCTAATGATGAGTTAGCAACCAAAATGATGTATGATGTCTTAAACACACCAACACAAGACTCTACAACATCTGGTTCACAAGGTGAGTTGCCTAGTCAATCAGGGGGGAGCACTCGAGGTAAGTGACTCCTCCTCTGACGATGAAGCCGTGGAGAATGATCAAAACGATCAGGAGGAACAGGTTCCTACTACTGCAAGTCCACAAGCATCTGACGTTGATGCCTCTGTGTCTTCGGAACCTCACACTCCTACGGCCTCAGATACGGAACCAAACGTTCATAATCTTGATTCCAAGCTAGTTGTTCCCACCACTCCTGGATCACGCCTCAATGTCTATCATCCTCTGGACAATGTCATTGGGGATGTCAGATCAGGAGTTTAGACGAAAAATCAGCTATATTTAGCTGATTATGCCTCGGTAATGGAAAAGGGATATCTTCACAATGGTGCATATCGTTGTTTTGTGTCTCAGTTTGAGCCAAAATACGTCAGTGAAGCCCTAAACGATGAGGCATGGGTGAGTGCCATGCAAGAAGAACTTCTTCAGTTTAAGAAGTTAGGATAGACCTAAAGGTGCTAAGGTAATTGGCACCAAATAGGTTTTGAAATGCAAGAAAGATGACCAAGGGGTCATAATCAGGAACAAGACTCGACTTGTAGTTTAAGGATTTCGACAAGTCGAGGGAATTGATTACAACGAAGTGTTGCACCCGTGGCAAAAATGGAAGCCATCGTATCTTCTAGCCTATGCATCGTATATGAAGATTAAATTCTATCAGCTCGATGTTAAAAGTGCATTCCTTCATGGTGAAATCCGAGAAATAGTGTACGTCAGCCAACCCTAGGGATTCGAGGATCCGTATCATCGGGACAGAGTTTACAAACTGGATAAGGCTCTCTACGGGCTTCACCAAGGCCCACGAGCATGGTATGAAAAACTCTCAACGCACCTTGTGAAACACGGATTTCGCAGAGGTTTAATTGACTATACACGGTTCATCAAAGAAAAGGATGGTTATCTACTACTCGTTCAGATTTATGTTGATGACATTATCTTTGGTACCAAGAACGAAGACTTATGTAAAGAATTTGAAGCAGTAATGAAGGCAGAATTTGAAATGAGTGCCATGGGAGAGATGAAGTTCTTTATTGGGTTACAGGTGGATCAAACACCAAAGGGGATATTTCTACATCAGACCAAGTATGTAGGGGATATTCTTAGTCGGTTTGACATGGAGAATGCTTCCGCATCTGGGACTCCACTTGCTACAAACCATGATGTAGCACCCGACGAGAATGGTGATTTGGTTGATGCCACCATGTACCGAGGAATGATCGGATTCCTCATGTACCTCACTGCCTCAAGACCTGATATCATGTATGCGACGTGTCTTTGTTCAAGATATCAGGCAAAACCAAAAGTTAACCTTCTTATGGGTTAAAATGATATTTCGTTATCTAAAGGGTACACCAACACCAGGGTTGTGGTATCCTTATGATGATGACTTTGAGCTTACCGCGTATAGTGACTCAGATTATGGCGGATGCAAAATGAACTACAAGTCCACGTCAGCAGGATGTCAATTCTTTGGGAGGATACTAGTGACCTGACAGTGTAAGAAGCAAACCTCAGTTGTCCTGTCAACCCGTGAAGCCGAATATGTGCTGCTGCAAGTTGCTGCTGCAAGTTGCTGTTTACAAATCATCTGGATTCAACAGCAAACGCGGACTACGGTTTGCAATACTCTAATACTCCTATATTTGTTGATAATTCTGCTGCAATAGCCATAACTAAAAATCTGGTCCAACATCCTAAAACCAAACACATCGGAATTAAATATCATTTTATACGTGACTGATTTGAAAAACGTTTAATCGATGTGGTTAAAATAAATACGGATTTTCAATGCGCTGACCTCTACACAAAAGCCTTTGATAAACCACGTTTTCTATATCTGTTAGAGGTCAATGGCGTAAAAAGAAAGGTGATGTTATTCCAGAAGATGAACATGTTTAATCCTATGCGTCGAGTCCATTTTTCTTTTATTTTCTTTGATTTTATTTTATTTTATTTTATTTTATTTTATTTAATTAATTTTAGTGGTTTTATTTTTTCGCCTATTAAAATCCAAAAAACGCAAATCTTTTACGGTTTTAAAATTTTAGAGGGAAAATAGGTTAAGTTAGTATTTAAAAAAAACGAGGGAGGGAACAGGCAAGCTAAAGGAATGAGAACGTATCTGAGATATCGATTCAACGACTATGGAAAATGATAGTACACAGGAACAAAGAATTGGGACTTAAAAGGATTTAAATTGAATTAGATACGAAATTCAAAGTATAAGTCTGAGAAGTCTAAGCAAAAATAAGGGAAAAATGATAGTAAAACTAGCTATTACTAAGGTAACATGGAGAAAGTAGACCTAGAGGTTGCTAGACCATTAGATGATGTGTCGGTAGATTCAACACAATAGATAAGTAGACCTCGTTGGTGATCTCAAGATCAAACTAAGTTGTTTAACAAGTTGTGCGTTATCACCTTATCACTAGTTAACACAATCAACAGAGTTCCAATAAGGGGTGACAAGAAAAATAAACGCCATAAATGTGTGCGGATGACCAAAATATGAGCAAAGCACATGATAAAAAATGCAAAAATCAATCAAACTAATAACCTATGTTGTTGGTGCGATTTGTGCAAAAAGAATAAAATTGCTCAAACAAAAACATAGGTTGTGTGCCTCTCTGCAGTGCGGTGGCACTGACTTGAGGATAAGCATAACCTAGATATTCTAGAATTCATTGTTGTTTGCCGCCTCTCTGCTGTGCGGTGGCACTGACCTGAGGCTTGGCTTCTCTTTGAAAGCTCTAAGAATAGTTTCTTCTTGTCAAAATACCCATAGACCGCTCAAAAATCTCTTGAGAAATGTTGATTACCATATAAGCGTGGGATCCACAAATGCTTGTTGAAATAATTTAAACTAATGTATCACCAATCTGTGTCAAAAGTCTGTGTATGGACTTAAGTGGACAAGTATACTGACAATCATCATGGCTGCAAGTCTTGAAAGTCCAAATCAATGTGTGCATCTTGTAGTACTAGTATAATTTCCTAAACTTGCTAATGACTTGATGAAAACAAGAATCTAGCATCAAAAGACTTTGTAACACGTCCTGAATGATTTTGATCTACCCTGCATGATCCATAATGAATCGCTCTACTTATGGTCAAAATAACTTAATGCTGCCTGTTCAAGAAATAAATCTGTTAGATTTCTATCTTAGGATTCCACCTCACATAAAATCACAAAAATTGTGTTTAAATTTTGTCCTTAGTTCTAGTAGTTCATTTGTTTAAGTCTGTCAATTTAGGTTTATATGTCAGACTATGTCGTGGAATTCAATCTGGATTTAATCACTTAAAAAGGTCACGTCTTAGGTGACCAAATGTGTTTTCAAATGTTAAAAGGTCACGTCTGAGGTGACAAATGTGTTTTGTTTAAAAGGATCACGACTGAAGTGATCAAGAGTTTCTAAGTTAAAATGATCATGTCTGAGATGATCAAATGCTTAAAATATTAATCAAAAGTTAAAAGGGGTTAAGTGTCAAATGGTCATAAAGTCAAAATCATGAGTATGATCCATTCGCACGACTGGACCATGAGTATGGACCAGTCGTACGATTGGCCCGTACGAATGAGCCCAATCGCATGATTAACACACATGGATGGGCTGGAGGTGTGATTGGACCATAAGTATGAGTAAAATCACACGATTGGAACACAAAAATGAACCAATCGCATGGATGAAGGTGACCTAATGACACAGTCGCACGACTGACTTCTAGTCGCACGACTGAAGGTGATCGACTGTGCTAGTCGCACGACTGATCTTCAGTTGCACGAATCAACTATGCGACTGGGCTCAGTCGCAGCACACTAAAGGAAACCCTAGTATAAACAGAGGGGGAGTCGGTCGCAGTCATTCATCACTCCCAAATCGCCCCCAACTCGCACGACTCTACCATACTCTGCCAAATTTTCAATTGGTCACTCTAGACCACTAATTATTGCATACTGACAATTTCTAGTCATTCTACAGGTAATTTGCGGTGAAATCCCTCAAATGTCCATCGATTCAGGCTTAAATCGACTGAATTGAACCCTAAAAAGAACCGAGACTTAGTTTGTCTAATAAACTAATTAAACTAAGTACATTGTTAATTAAAGGTAGTTAGGTGTTATATCGGACATTTGCGAGTCTAATGAGCCAAACCACAATGTTTAACATTAAACTTTGCTCAAAATTTGAATTTGGATGGAGCAACAGTCTGTCATGCGAATGGGCACCCGGATGAACTTTAATCGCATGACTGAGCTGAGCGTATGGCCCAATCGCACTACTGCACCATGCGAATGAGTTCAGTCACGACTGGTTCAACTGCTTGGGATAGCCTACGACTAAGTCAGTCGCATGCTCAGTCGTACGTATGAGCTCAATCGCATGACTAAACCTCAGTCGCGTAGTTCATTCGCACGACAGACCAAAAGATTCAAGTTAAGAAATTCAAATGGCTATTCATTTACACAACTATGTTTATTTGCATTGTGTGACAGATGACAAGTTGTTGGTCCATGAGCACTAAGCCCAACATTTGTGCTCATCTAGATCTCACCTCAAGAAATGTTGCAGACTTCTCTGGCATTATTACCTTTCTATAGAGATCTAGGATATTCTGAGCTATCTCGACACCATGTACTCCTTACCGCTCAGTCCAACAGGCTTTCCTGGGAAAGCGCTGTGGTGGACAGGTCGTCTAAGCCCCATTTCATCAGGAGCTCGATACTCGACGAGGCTATTGAGATCACAGAGGATGATCACGGACTGTGTTAGAGTTTGGGGATGACGCTGACTGTCCCACCAGATTACACCCACTTACCGTTCGAGGATGTTTTATGAGGGCTAAGTACTCTGGGGACATCAACGCGGGTGTGCTCAATAAGGCAACCTGTGCCCCCAGTTCAAGTACCTCGCCCATGTGTTGCTCAAGTGCATAGCTTCTCGGAAGGGAGGGTTCGACGAGCTACCGATCAGATCCAGAACGCTTACGCAGCATTGGTGCTGAACCACCCATTCAGCTTCTCTAGGATGATCTTTGTAAGGCCCCATTCCCGGGATGCTTACAGCTGGGTTCTCATCGCACATAAACATATAAATTACATTAGTATTTAATAAATCGCAGCGGAAAACTAAAAAACACTTTCATTTCCATGTAAATGCTTTTGCAAATAATACAACATTCATTACAAAAATAGATTGTCCGCATTACAATGCAAAAACATTAATCAAAAGAATGCCATCTCAAAAGAGCTGAGTAGTCGCCCGTGCCATCCTCAGCAATCACTACCTGCCAACTGGAAACACATCAAAGTCAGCGTTGCTGAGTGAGTTCTAGTTTTATAAATAAAACATACTTACTTTCATATAAAACCGTTCGTACTTTTACATGATCACACATCATCGTACACATAGATAATATCATTATTATCTTCCTCATTCGTTCATTCCTTCTTTCATTACCTTACTTGCGCATCGGACATCATCCCAAACCAATACCATGTGCTACACCCCGGTTAGTCGTAGCTACCGGGCCGAAGTCAACGAATGACAGCTAAACGTATGCCACGGTACTAGGAGTAACCATCAGTCTTAGCTACTGGGCCGAAGTCAACGAATGACAGCTAAACGTATGCCACAGTACTAGGGGTGAGCGGTAGAGGTTTACATTTGGGGTCAATCACCAAGAGGGACCCCGTATCCGATGTGTGCAAGATGTTCATTCGTTCATCATGTTCCTCTTTCTTTATCTTTCACTTTACGTTACATAATACTTCGTTCATTCATCGTAATAGGTAAAGCCACAGGAAAGATATTATACATCATAATAAGGAACATAAACATGCATCAACATCACATCATACTAGGCAACATCATACATACACAATATGCAACATCATCACCCTCATCATGCCCACATGCTTCTAAGACCTCGATCGTCGTCTTAATACTCTTGTGGAACCTTTACGTCAAAACTTACATCTGCACTTTCCCCCAAAGTCAGAAGTCAATCTACACCTTCCTCGGGTTCAACAGCCCTATTCGGGCGTATGGACACCCTTCAGTCGCATGGCCTCCAGGCGACTGAACATCATGCGATTGAACTAATACGGATGAACACCTATGCGAATGAACATCCAGTCGTGCGAATGGACCCTCAGTCGCATGACCCCCATGCGACTGGCCCTCCAGTCGTGCGAATGAACCCCATCGTGCGAATGGACCCCCAATCGCACCTAATCGGCCGTATGGCCGTGGCCTCCTTCGGCCTCCAGTCGGTCGCTAACCCTAACTGATGCAGAATGCAGTTCAACCCGACTGCAGCCGAGGGTTTTCGGCCTCCAAACTCATCTAAACCCATTTTAAGCCTAAATCGACCATCCTAAACCTAGGGATGCATACCATACATCATTAAAGCACAACCAAGCAAGAAATCAATCACAAACGCATCATACATACACATACACATACACATACGGGTCAACTTACACACATACGAAAAACTCGATTTCAGATGTTTTCCAGCCCCAAATCGTTTGAAAACAAGTAAAAGAGGGGTCCTAGAACTCACCTAAACGAGCACAACGACAAGAGCTTCGATTCGGCTTGCTTCACGACAATTTTGGCGACCCGAACCGACCCGAACCGGCACTTTTTCCTTTTTTCTTTTTCCCTTCTTCTCTCTATTCTCCTCCTTGTGAGCTGAAATGTGAGTGTGGGGAGAGTGGCTGCCCTCTCCCTACATATCACCATTTCCAACTTTTCTTCTTTTCTCGTTGGCGAGTTTGGTCCCTCGACTTTTGGACTTTATTTTCTTTTCTTTCTTCCCCGGCTTCAAAATAATAAATATTCGGGTGTTACAAGTCCACCCCCTTAAATAGGTTTCGTCCCCGAAACCTGTTATTCGTCGAACAAACGTGGATAATGTTGTCTCATTCTCTTCAGTCTCTCCCACGTTGACTCGGATCCCTTCCTGTGCTTCCACTGTACACGCACAAGAGGAACCGCTTTATTCCTTAGCCTCTTTCCCCTTACGATCGATGATTGCCACTGGTTGCTCCACATAGTTGAGCCTTTCTCTACTTTAATATCTTCCAATGGGACAATCATATCTTCATCTGCTAAGCACTTCCTTAAATGAGATACATGGAATGTCGGGTGAATTCCACTTAACTCATCCGGCAACTCCAATCTATAGGCCACCTCTCCTACTCGAGCAATGATTCAGAAAGGGCCTATATATCTTGGGCTCAACTTGCCCCGCTTTCTGAATCTGATAATACCCTTCCAAGGTGAGACTTTCAGCATAACCCGGTCACCTACACTGGAACTCAATTGGCCTACGTCGCTTATCGGCATACGACTTCTGTCTATCCTTGGCTGCCTTCATGAAGGCTTTAATCTTTTCAAGCTTCTCTGTCGTAGCCTCGATTACCTCGACGCTCCCCAATTCCTTCTGACCAATATCACCCCAACAAACGGGCGTTCTGCATCTCCTACCGTATAGCACTCATATGGTGGCATACAATACTAGCATGATAGCTGTTGTTGTATGAGAATTCAGCTAACGGCAGGTGGTCATCCCAACTTCCACCAAAATCGATCACACATGCCCGGAGCATGTCTTCCAGTGTCTGAATGGTCCTTTCTGACTGACCATCAGTCTGGGGATGATAAGCCGTGCTAATATGTAACCTCGTCCCCATAGCGTCGTGGAATTTCTTCCAAAATTTAGATGTAAACCGAGTGTCACGATCAGAACAATAGACACCGGCACCCCATGACGAGCTACAATTTCCATGATGAACAGATCAGCCAACCTCTTCGATGAATACGTCTCGCGGATCGGTAGAAAATGAGCGCTCTTCGTCAGACGATCAACTATCACCCATATGGCATCATACCCTTTCGGGGTACGCGGCAGCTTCGTAATGAAGTCCATGGTGATGTGCTCCCACTTCCATTCTGGTATATCCAAAGGTTGTATCTTCCCATACGGTTTTTGATGCTCTGCCTTCACCTGTAAGCAAGTAAGGCACTTACTCACATACTCCACCACGTCGCGCTTCATACCCGGCCACCAATAATCCTTCTTCATGTCATGGTACATTTTCGTGGCACCAGGATGAATGGAGTATCGAGTCTTGTGGGCTTCATCCATTATCTTCACCTGTAGATCCCCAAAACGAGGAATCCACACACGACCGAATCGAGTTCCAACACCGAGTGTGTTTTCACCCAATTCCCCAACCAGACCTCTCATTCTTTCCGAGTTAAGATGACCTTCTTTTAATGCCTCATCTTGAAACTCCTTGATTTGCTTCATCACACAGAGGTCATTATTAGTTGATAAGCTTTCACCCGAATCGGTTCGGGCCTTTCCTTTCGACTAAGGGCATCCGCCACCACATTAGCTTTGCCTGGATGGTAATGGATCTCGCAATCATAATCCTTTATAAGTTCCAACCATCTCCTCTGCCTCATGTTCAGGTCCTTTTGCTCGAAGAAATACTTCAAGCTTTTATGATCGGTGAATATGGTGCACTTCGTCCCGTAGAGATAGTGCCTCCAAATCTTTAGTGCAAAGACCACGGCTGCTAGCTCCAAGTCATGAGTAGGATATTGACCTCATGAACCTTTAACTGTCAAGATGCATAGGCTATAACCTTCCCTCTTTGCATTAACACACACCCCAACCCTGAGTAGGAAGCATCAGAATAAACCACCAAATCTTCGCTTCCATCGGGTAATGACAGAACAGGAGCTTGAGTCAGTCTTGCCTTAAGCTCTTCGAACGCCTCTCTTGAGCTTGACCCCATACAAATTTCACATCCTTTCGGGTCAACTTAGTTAGTGGAGAAGCAATCTTAGAGAAGTCTTGGATGAATCTTCTATAGTAGCCCGCCAAGCCCAAGAACTACGGATCTCGGATGGCGTCTTTGGTGACTTCCATTGCATAACCGCCTCCACCTTCGCCGGGTCAACCATAATCCCGTCAGGTCACCACATGACCCAAAAACTGAACTTCGCGCAACCAAAATGCACACTTGGAGAATTTAGCATACAGTTTCTCCCTTCTCAACGTCTCTAGAACCTCCCGAATGTGACCGGCATGCTCAATCTCGCTCTTGAATAAATCAGGATATCATCAATAAACACAATCACTGATTTATCCAACATAGGCCGACACACACGGTTCATCAGATCCATAAAAGCAGCTGCGCGTTGGTCAAACCAAAGGACATGACAAGAAACTCGTAATGGCCATAGCGCGTACGGAAAGCTGTTTTAGGGATATCTTGCTCCTTCACCTTCAACTGATGATAACCAGATCGAAGATCTATCCGCGAGAACCAACTAGCACCCTGAAGCTGATCGAACAAATCATCTATCCTCGGTAAGGGGTAGCGGTTCTTCACTGTCAACTTGTTCAGTTCGCGGTAGTCAATGCACATCCTCATACTACCATCCTTCTTCTTTACAAATAGGACCGGAGCACCCCAAGGAGAGATACTCGGTCTAATGAACCCCTATCAAGTAGCTCTCGCAACTGCTCCATCAACTCTTTCATCTCGGTTGGAGCCAACCGATATGGTGCCTTGGCAACAGGTTGGGCACCCGGTATCAGGTCAATCTGAAATTCAATCTCCCTGTCGGTGGCACTCCTGATAAGTCTTCTGGGAACGTCTGGAAAGTCACACATAACAGGTACATCAGCTAGTTGTGGTGTTGGTGTATCCACATCCTTTACATAAGCCAAGTAGCGCTACATCCACGCCTCATACACTTTCCCGCCACCGCCATTGAGATCACCTTCGGAATCGTAGTAACCCGATCACCATAAACCGTTACCAAACTTCCGTCAGGCGCTGTCAACCGAACCATCTTCTTGCGACACACAATGTTGCCTCGAAATCCGCCAACCAATCCATCCCAAGAACCAAATCGAAACCACCCAAGGTCATCACAAACGGTCTAACAGGAAACTTGTGACCCTCAAGTTCCACATCACAATTCTCTATCATCTCAGAAATCCTGGTAGACTTACCTATGGCAGTTTCTACATCAAAGGGCGCATCGACACGTCTACTACTAACAGGCAGCTTAGCACAGAAAGCAGCAGAAATAAAACTCTTACTAGCACCCGAATCAAATAACACAGAAGCTAAAGTCTGGTTCACTAGAAACGTACCGGACACAACGTCAGGGTCCGTCCTAGCCTCCTCCTGTGTCATGGTGAACGCCTTGGCGCTCGCCCTCGGTCCATCACTTCCCGTCTTCTTCACCCCTGAACCCTCAGTCCTCGACTTCTTACAATCTCTGCTCATATGACCAGTTTCCCCACAGTTAAAACATTTGCTCGACATGCAATCCTTCGCCATATGCCCTGTCTTCCCACACTTGAAGCACAAGTTTGACCCAAACCTACATTCCCCGCTGTGCTCCCTTCCACACTTGCCACACCTTTTCGACCCCGCACTTGATGTGACCACACGGCGTTCATCCGCCCGTGCCTTTTTGTTACCCATCGGGGCATCACCCCACCGACCAAACCGTTTCCCGTTCCAGTTCCGATCACCACCACCCTTCTTACTTGCTTCAGTCACCACCACCTCCCGCTCGTCATACAGCCTCCCTGCCAAATCAACCGCCGACCTAAACGTGCTTGGCCGGGCGGCGATCATATGCCGGCGAACATCCACCGGTAAACCCTGAATATACCTCTTGATTTTCCGAGACAGAGGCGTCACCTGATCAGGCACAAGCCGTGCCATTTCATTAAACTTGGTGGTATACTGCTGGTGTGTCATGGTTCCAGCCTCCAACTGTAAAAACTCCCTTTCCAACTTATCCATTTCTCTGTGAGGACAGAACTCCTCAATCACCATCTTCTTCAACTCGGGCATTTCATTCTCCCAATCGCCCGATTACCTTCTGCTTGGACTATGTTATCCCACCAACACAGAGCTGAATCCACAAAAGAGTGGGTAGCAAACCTCACCTTTTGGTCCTCTCGACACTCGCTGATATCGAGAACAGCTTCCATTTCCCTCACCCACCGGTGAGAGCTGCAGCAGTGCCGTTTCCATCAAAAGTAGGGGGCTTGCATCTCATAAAAGCCCCATAATTACATCCTCGCACTGCCTCTGGCACAGGCTCTTCTTCTTCTTCTTCATCAAACAGAACCGTTTCCGGCTCTGGTTGTTCCCGTCCCCCAAAGGATCTGTTTCTTTCTTTTCTTTCCCCTTCTCGTACAGCCTTAATAACTTCAGTCACCACAGACGGTAAGATTGTCTGCATGACCTGATGGACTTCTTCTACAACAGCCTCCTTTACTGAGGCTCTCAGATTGGCGCTTTCGTCGCCACCCTCCGGATGAGGGGTCTCTGGTTCTTCATGAACCACCCTCTCAACTCTGGGTCTCCCTCTCTTGGGTCGCGGTTCAGCACCGTGACCTCCACCCCTAGAAGCTTTCGAAGATCTACCTCCGGCCATCACACGCACACTGAAAGATTCAAACACCAACACGGTCATTCAAGGAAATAACTCAGTTTATGTCAAGTATAGTAAGTCCCTAATTACAGTGGCCAGTTGTGATTAGCCACTTACTTTACTCTTCATACCCCAAGTATTACCTGTCCTGACTACATCAGTATTTAAACCTACATATAACACATAACACATACCATGCGCACATAAAACCGGTTAACTTTACAAAAATACCTGATGGCACGCAGCTACTCAGTTTGGCATTCCATTCCCTTTCCGTCCCATTCTCAGTTTAAGATTAGGTTTATTCTGAAAATTTACCCATTTCACTTAAACTTTGGCTCTGATACCAACTTGTAAGGCCCCGTTCCCGGGACGCTTACAGCTGGGTTCTCATCGCACATAAAACATATAAATTACATTAGTATTTAATAAATCGCAGCGGAAAACTAAAACAAACTTTCATTTCCATGTAAATGCTTTTGCAAACTAATACAACATTCATTACAAAAATATATGTTCGCATTACAATGCAAAAACATTAATCAAAAGAATGCCATCTCAAAAGAGCTGAGTAGTCGCCCGTGCCATCCTCAGCAATCACTACCTGCCAACTGGAAACACATCAAAGTCAGCGTTGCTGAGTGAGTTCTAGTTTTATAAATAAAACATATTTTACTTTCATATAAAACCGTTCGTACTTTTACATGATCACACATCATACGTACACATAGATAATATCATTATTATCTTCCTCATTCGTTCATTCCTTCTTTCATTACCTTACTTGCGCATCGGACATCATCCCAAACCAATACCATGTGCTACACCCCGGTTAGTCGTAGCTACCGGGCCGAAGTCAACGAATGACAGCTAAACGTATGCCACGGTACTAGGAGTAACCATCAGTCTTAGCTACTGGGCCGAAGTCAACGAATGACAGCTAAACGTATGCCACAGTACTAGGGGTGAGCGGTAGAGGTTTTACATTTGGGGTCAATCACCAAGAGGGACCCCGTATCCGATGTGTGCAAGACGTTCATTCGTTCATCATGTTCCTCTTTCTTTATCTTTCACTTTACGTTACATAATACTTCGTTCATTCATCGTAATAGGTAAAGCCATAGGAAAGATATTATACATCATAATAAGGAACATAAACATGCATCAACATCACATCATACTAGGCAACATCATACATACACAATATGCAACATCATCACCCTCATCATGCCCAACATGCTTTCTAAGACCTCGATCGTCGTCTTAATACTCTTGTGGGAACCTTTACGTCAAAACTTACATCTGCACTTTCCCCCAAAAGTCAGAAGTCAATCTACACCTTCCTCGGGTTCAACAGCCCTATTCGGGCGTATGGACACCCGTCAGTCGCATGGCCTCCAGGCGACTGAACATCATGCGATTGAACTAATACGGATGAACACCTATGCGAATGAACATCCAGTCGTGCGAATGGACCCTCAGTCGCATGACCCCCATGCGACTGGCCCTCCAGTCGTGCGAATGAACCCCAATCGTGCGAATGGACCCCAATCGCACCCTAATCGGCCGTATGGCCTCCATTCGGCCTCCAGTCGGTCGCCTAACCCTAACTGATGCAGAATGCAGTTCAACCCGACTGCAGCCGAGGGTTTTCGGCCTCCAAACTCATCTAAACCCATTTTAAGCCTAAATCGACCATCCTAAACCTTAGGGATGCATACCATAACATCATTCAAGCACAACCAAGCAAGAAATCAAGTCACAAACGCATCATACATACACATACACATACACAAACGGGTCAACTTACACACATATGAAAAACTCGATTTCAGATGTTTTCCAGCCCCAAATCGTTTGAAAACAAGTAAAAGAGGGGTCCTAGAACTCACCTAAATGAGCACAACGACAAGAGCTTCGATTCGGCTTGCTTCACGACAATTTTGGCGACCCGAACCGACCCGAACCGGCACTTTTTCCTCTTTTTCCCTTCTTTCTCTCTATTCTCCTCCTTGTGAGCTGAAATGTGAGTGTGGGGAGAGTGGGCTGCCCTCTCCCTACATATATCACCACATTCTCAACTTTTCTTCGTTGGCGAGTTTGGTCCCTCGACTTTTGGACTTTATTTTCTTTTCTTTCTTCCCCGGCTTCAAAATAATAAATATTCGGGTGTTACAATATTCACCTATCTAGTGGAGAACATTGAGGGGAAAGGGAAGGAGGGGTTTTGTATGTACCCTCGATTCATTCAGATGATCATTGATCAGAAGCTACCATCACTGCCTAAGGAGAAGAAGGATGCAGTAGTACTTGAGGTGATGGACGACACCACATTGGGTCGCATAAAGGTGTACAGGGGAAAGCAAGTTAAGCCCCCTGTGAGGAGACTGTTCGGGCACCTGGCCCGGGAGGATTACATGGTGCCGGCAAGGCGTAAGTGGCGTCACGAGGAGAGTGACTCAGATGCTAAGCAGATTGCTCTTCCATCTGATGACTCCTATGATGATGACAGTGGTGATGGTGGAGACTCTGGCCCAACTTCTTCTAGGGCCACCACTACACATGTTACACCTCCACTATCCACTCATGGAGATGCCACCACAGCCAGTTTCCATCCGGATTTTTGTCCTCCTGGTGATGAGGAGGAGAGTGATAGGAGCCATTGACCAGGACGGTGGGCAGCAGGGTGGTTGCCACTGAACGAGGTATTCGGGAGGTTGGAGGACGCCCTAGCGAGTGTGGGGAGACTGCTGCCGATCCGAGTTACACACCTGATCAGCCCAGCAGCATCCCAGGGGGAGCATCCTCCTCAAGGGGCATGAGGAGAAAAAGGATGGCTCAGCCCCATGGGATGAAGACTAAGAGGAGGATGACATTCATTAGTACCACCACCACAGCCACCACCACTACTATTCCACCAACCACCAGTACCACCATTCCACCCACCACCACTACTACCACTCCACCGATCATGACTACTACTACACCTCCACCGTCACTACTACAGCCGCTCACTCACCATCCACACATATCCCACCACCCGTCTTCTCTACATCCACTACCACCACCACTCATAGAGCTGGGACCTCATCACAGGTCCCACCTGCTTTTGGATCATCTTACCCATCTGTTGGGTTGAAGGAGCAGCTGGCTAACCTAAACCTGTTAGTACTGAAGCTGCTGGCGACGGATGAACAGAGAGCCACTCAGCTTAATTAGCTGATGGAGCTCAATGTCTCCCAAGCCCAGAGGATTGAGGCTCAGAGCCAAGAGATAGAGGTGTTGCATGAGATGCATACCTCATATGTACAGAGGATTGAGGCTCAGAGTCATGAGATCACAGAGCTACAAGAGATGCAAGCATCCTCTGTACAGAGGATACATGATTTGGAGGCCAAGAACAAGAAGCTCATGTTGAGGCTCAAGGGATCCAAAGATGAGCCTCTAAAGATTAGAGAAGGGGATGACGATGATGATGATGATGATGATGATGATGATGATGACAATGATGAGGATGATACTGATGATGATGGAGGAGATGATGATGTGGGAGAGTATGAGAGCAGAGATGTTGAGGAGGTAATGATGCTGCTACATCTGCTGCTACTCAAGCAAGTGAGCGACGATCCAAGAAAGCACAGGATCAAGGTGCTTCGTCCTCGGCCCCATCAGCAAAAGAACCCATGATCAAGATCAAAGTAATGCTTAGATGTTTTTGTATTTTGAACTTTTCTGTAATTGAATCATGTATTAAAACTTATGTAATGAATGTTTATGTATATATTTGATTCTTTAACGGTCTTGATTATTACTGATGAATGATGTGTTACATGTTTTAAATCAAGCAGATCCATAATATCAGCATGATGAATACGATGTTGCTCCCCTTCAGCAGATCAAGTCTCAACTCACAATGATACTTGATCTACAAGGGATTGTCAGGAGGTTAGTGAGCTATACTCCCGAAGAAGGAGAAATCATTCATGACCTCACTGATGAGCAACTGACAGAGATGTTCCAGTTAAATCCAGATGAATTGGTTAAAGATGCCCCTACCGTCGATGTTGCTAGTGATGACGAGCTCAACGATGTTGATAAGATAGAGATTGAAGACATCACAGCACAGCACTATCTGGAATATACTGATCGAGAGGGAAATGTGGTTCCTGATTTTGGAGATACACTCGACAGTGATATGTATGTTAAATTGGATACGATGGAGTAGGAAACCGAGAAATCAGAAAGCCAAGCCCAAGCCTTGGACGCCGATGTTGAGATCAAAAAGGCTGAATGGGCGGCTTGTTTTGCAGAGATCTGTGCCCAACGCACAGTGCCAAAGCCGAGTGCCTACGCCAAGCTCTACAAAGTAAAGAAGCATCTAAAGGTGTTTGGCAAGATTATAGTGTGGGCTTACTTTGAGGATCTAAATGTGTATGCTGTGAAGAGGGAGAAGGGAATCGAGTACTTCAGATTTCCACATGATCTGAAGACTCTCCCTGGTTTTGAGCTCAACCAGTTGGCACTAGGGGTGTTTATCGGATCAGATTATTCGGATTTGAAAATTTCAGGACCCTATCCGAAATCTGATCCGATCCGAATAAGGAATTTTCTATCCGATCCGAATCTATCCGAATTCAATTCGGATCGGATTCGGATAATATCCGAATAATCCAAATTTATCCGAATAATTCGAATAAACCAAATAAGATTTTTTTTAAAATTATTTTGTTTTTTGTTTTTTTGCTAATTTTTTAATTTTTAATATTTTATAAGTTGGAAATCACAATAAAAAATATAAAACTAAAAAATGAATTGCACGCAAATTCAAAATTAAAATATAGAGTAAATTACTGTTTTCGTCCCTGAGGTTTGACGCAAATCACGGGTTCAGTCCAATAGTTCATTTATTACATTGACAATCCAATAGTTTTAAAGTTTGTTTCAATTTCACCCAACGTGTTAACACCGTTAGAAATATTCTGTTATTTTAATATGAAAAGACAAATTTACCCTTAAGATTAAAAATACAAACTAAAAAAATAAAAACCCACCCCATCCTACCCCACCCCATCCTACCCCACCCCAATCTGCTTTGTCTCTCTCTCTCTCTCTCCTATCCCCCTCTCACTCTCTCACTCTCTCTATCATCTTCTTCATCATCAGAATACCCACACTCACCTTCAACCCCAATCTACCGCCACCACCACCACCCTCTCCGACCATCGCCATTGTCGCCACCCTCTTGACTTGCACCCTGTTCAACGATATCATCAAACACATCCCCATTTAAATTGAACATAGAAGACGGAGATGAAACCCTAAATCAAGGTGGAGGGTTATAATGGTGGTGGTAGTGATGGAGGACAAGGTGAAAGATAGTGTTGGTAGTGGTAGAATATGACTAACACAAGAGAAAGAGAAAGACGATTATGGTGTTGGTGGGTTATCTTGAATCTAGATTCGGGTCTTAAATGTGGTAGGTGGTGGTGGTGGTAAAAGGGGATGACTTCAAATGGCGGCGGGGTCTAGGTGGTAATGGTGAGCGATGGTAGTGGTCGAGGTCGACGGGTCTAGGTGGTGGTGGTGTGGCCGACGGGTTTTGAGTGGTGGTAGTGAGCGATGGTGGTGGTTTTCGTCGACGGTTTAGGTGGTGGTGGTGTGACCGACGGGTTTTAGGTGGTGGTGGTGAGCAATGGTGGTGGTTGTGGTCAAGAGAGGGAGTGTGAGTAAGAGAGAGAGAGAGGGAAAGAAAGAGAGAGGAGATGAGAAGATAAGAGAGAGAGAGAGAGAGAGAGAGAGAGAGTATGATTGTGTGGATATGAGTGGTGATAGAGGTGAGGATGGGGATGGGTTTTAAATATTCAGGGGCACAAAAGTCTTTTTACATGATTTAACAGACCAACTACTAATGGTGTTAACACCTTGGGTGAAATTGAAACAAAACTTAAAACTATTGGACCGTCAATGTAATAAATGAACTATTGGACTAAACTCGTGATTTTCGTCAAACCTCAGGGACGAAAACAGTAATTTACTCTAAAATATAATAGGTAATTATATGAAACACGAAGATTAGAATCTCTAATTTAAAACAACGATCGATTATTGCATAATTATTTAAGATTATAACTAAAATGTGTAAATATTCATGTGTATTGAGTTGAAAACATAATAGATAGTTGAGTAATGAGTATTGGGCTAGAAATATACTTGAAGTCTTATTCAGATTATTCGGATATCCGAATCTGAATAACCCGAATAAAAAATTGTAATGTCCGAAATCCGATCCGAAATCCGAATAAGGAATTCAGATTCGGGTGAGATCCGATCTGAATATCCGAATAAGGATTCAGATCGATTTATTCGCATTCGGATACGGATCGGATTTTGGATAGTTTCGGATATCGGATTTTTTGAGCACCCCTAGTTGGCACGCCTGAACCTGCTGTATGCTGACCCCAGGAAGATGTCAGGCTGGTTTGAAGCTGCATTGAAGAAAGAATACCACACTCGATGGGTTAATTTCAAGCCTCAACAACCTACGAGGTACATTTGAAGGTCGGAAGTGGACCCAAGGACTGGGAAACCCAAAGTGGTGCTGAAGTGGAGTCATCCGCGCACTATGTCAAAGATCCCCATAAGGAAAATGCCATAGAACTTCACTCCCCACTTCAAGTGGTGGTATTATGATTGGAGAACAGGAGAAGCAGTCATAGTATTACAGAAAGAGCGCCAAATGGAGACCATCCGGGTATTTGATCCAATGTGGCTAACCAACCTGTCAGCTAGTGATGTTTATACTTTATACAGGTGGCCATTATTCTATGATCCATAGGATATCCTACAGGCCCTCCAGTTTCAGAACGTGATAAGATTCTATTTTGCATTCGAGATAAATGCTGGAGTCACAGTCAAGGAGAGGCATAAGAAGTTGACGAGCTAATGAAGGATTCTAGATAATGAAGGAACTAGGTCCAAGGGGTAGTTTGTTGATCCATATGTACCTAGTTTACGATCTTAATGCAATATGTCTGTCATGTCCTAAATGTAAACGAATTGTATGAGTTGAATGAAACAGAATATGTGATTGATGATCTTAATGTTGAATGTTTCAATGTATGTTTCAATGTTTATTATTTATTAACGCATATTGAACCAACTATATAGGTTGTGGGTGTTTGAATAAATCTTAGTTAAGTAGTGATTGAGAATCATATTCAAACTTAGTCGTATGGAGTTTTCATGCGAATGGACCATACTAATGGACCATACGCATGAATACTTTATGCTAATGGACCAGTCGCACGACTGAACCATGATACTAGATCAATCGCACGACTGAGACATACGGATGACTCAGTCGCGCGACTGAACCTTCAGTCGTGTGATTGAATCAGTCGCATGCTTTAGTCTCACGACTGAACCATGCTAATGGTCCAGTCGTACGATTGACTAACCCTAACCTATAAATACCACTTAATTCGTGGAAAAACGTAACACTTTCAATATTTCGACTCCTACTCGTACCTTAGCCGTCCAGAGACCCAAGAACACCTGTTCCAAGTTCATAGATCGCTTTAAATCATCCTACTATCATTCTTGACGTTTAGTTACATTCTTGGATTGATTTTACACACGTTCTCACTGATTGGATCGCCAATCAAATGGGATTCCGTACTATTTGAGTTGGTATACCCGTAAATCAGTTAGTACTCCGTCCGTATACGGTCCCTAACAAGAAGTTCGGTAGCTCCTTCTTTTCCATTAAAACTAGTGGGTTTGCACGAGTTGAAGTATTTGAAAGTGCAGGTGCGATTGTTCCCTTTTTGGTTGTTGTTATTCTCTCCATGAGCACCGCTATTGTTCCCATTGATGTTGTTGTTGCTATTAGCCATTAAGGTGCTATTAAGTTTAGCAACCAGGATGGGAGCACATCAGCCATTTGTCGGGCGATTAATGCTGCAAGCTTGCGGTCAGAACTTTATTGCTTTCCATGATGACGAGACATGCTGGATACAAAATGATTTAGTTATGGGAATGAGGATTACAAAGTATGGTAGTTTAAACAAGAATAAGCTAAGAGTTGTAAGGTATATGGAATGATTCCATTTGGTAACGCATTACCATTTGGAAACGTTGACACGTCAAGGTGAATTGACCCATTGGCCTTAGAAACTTGTGTATATTGACCATAGTTTATCACTTATCCCAGAAATCCCTAGGTAAGCATGACTAGTCCCGTAGGATTTATGCGAAATGCTTGCCTTAGCCCGAATGCCTTTTGCCAGAAAATCCAGGATACAGGTGTCTATGTGTCACACAATATTCCTTAGGTTCATAAAATCAAAACCTTGATGAGATTTATATAGATTAGACATAAAGTATAAAGATCCAAGTCATAAGCATAAGCATACGATTCCACATGTTGTCAAGAATAAGATTAGAGGTTTCATGTTCGGGGAGAATCAAAGAGTTAAATTTAAGTTTAGGGAGACGAGTAACAATGTTTAGGCAATCCTATGCTAAGGCATCAAATTGCACATAAGAAGGCATAACATTATGTAGCATGCAACCATATAATTTACAAGATAGAATTATGATTCTATAAGGTTCATGCATATACTATAGTCTAGGACACTATTTCTAATAACCTAAATTCCTATAGTTATGGGATCTGATACCAATCTGTCACACCCCATCCTTGACGGCGGAAACGTCGATGTGTAAGACTTAAGATCGTTCACAGCCACATAACGTTATTATAAGTCCAAATATATTAATCATAAGTTTCAATTGCAACATTACAAGCATAAGTCTCAAAAAAAGATAACATCATGTATAAAGTTAAATGTGACAAGTTCATCCATTTATTTCTCTAGGTCCAATCCTAGATGTGATAAGCTTCAAAGAGTAGTAATCATACTTGAGCATTTCCTGAAATATGTTAAAAATAAAAGGTCAACATAAAGTTGGTGAGATTTCCATAGTTTTCAATACATAAGTATATAAAATATGGCAATTCATGTTCTAAGTTAGAGAATCAAAGTAACTAGGGAAGTAAGACACAATGCACAATCAAACCTTGAAAGATTTTTACAAGTCTCAAATGTTTACAAGTATATACGATTAGCTAAGTGCACTTGGATTAACCAAGCAGCTTGTCAAGCCCATAGATCTATGACGTTTCCAGGCTAGCAATAGTTAATGATTGTACATATAATCGACATTACATGGTAGCTACAAAAATCAACTAACCACAACATACAAGTGAATTGTCATAAGTTTACAAGATTCAACATTTTACAAGTTCAACGATTATAAGGTAACATGTTTCACCCCAAAGTGTGAAAATATGAAAAAAAGGGTATAGAAATATTCACATGGAAAACTCACAAGTATAGTGATGGTTGTAGAGTACATAAGAAAACTTGAATGTCAAGAGTCAAAGATGATGTCCTAAATGATAAAAAGAACAATAATTTAAGGTTGGAATTTATTACAAGATATTAGGACTTTTAGAGAATGCTAAAAAACAAAAGGTAGATTGAAAAAGGATTATTGCATCAATTTTAGATTTTGGACAGAATATTTGGTATGTGTTTAAACAGGTTTTAAAAATAAAAAACAGTTTTATAAAATTAAAAAAATTTATACTTGATTAGTTCAAAGTCTCCAAGACAACTTTCATTCAGAAACATTTTATGAAAATATCTTTAAATAGGTCAAACAAGCAGCACAAGACAGAAGGTGCTGAAATGCGCACTTATCTTGTGAAGGCTATTGTTGAGTCGTCCGATTGAGTTTGAAGACGTATAAACTGTTGTTGAAAAGGTAATTCAAAGAACATAACATTGGAGTCTGAGTTTACGCAAATTTATTATGTTATGATCAAGTTATGGTCGGTTAAAGTAAGATTATATTATGCCAGAACTGTAATAAGGCACTTATGTGCACTTTTAAAATAATTAAAGCATGAAACGGGTTAGAACATTTTATTATGTCAATATATGGTATATCAGTCTTCATTTTAGTTATAAACATATTCTAAAACTTTAGCATAGCCATCATTTAGAACAATAATCTTGTGGAATAACCGAATACGGCGGCATAGCCGTCCATATGCAAACGGGATTCTTGTTTATGTTAGTGTGTTGTTAGCTTGATTTAGGAATGTTAGTGATTGTTATAAGGTTAGTGATTATTAAAATGTTAATCATCAAATGATAATGATTAAAATAAAAAAATATTTGGTAGAAGAAAGAATAATAGTAAGAACATAAAGTCATGAGAACAATTGGATGATAGGATGATTGAAATGTATAATATAAAAGCAATAATAGATTACCTTAGTATTAAGAATTCTTGAAATTTCTTGTAAAATAAAATTTTTCAAATTGAATATAACCAATGGATGAAAGAAAGATATGAGAGTGAGATTTTAGAGAATGAGCAAATGAAAAGTGAGACCTAAGCCTTGTTTTTATACTTGAGATTAGAAGGAGGTTATGAATAGTGTTAATAGTGATTTATAAGTCTTTTAAACAGGGGTTATGATTATAATTTGAAATAAATATAAAATTAAATAATTTAAATAAATAAAAGAATACTTACAATTTAAACTTTAAATTTATTAAAACTTCTTTTCTATTAAATCTTTGTAGACTTTATAAATCTAATAAGAACTTTTAATTTGATTATTTATTTTAATTAAATATTTAAAATCTTATAAATATTAATAACATTTTATAGGCCTTGCATATTTATAAAAATAATGATCTTCTATTTTAATCCTATATATTAGTTTTATAATTAAAACTCATAAATGACAAATAAACTTCATGAATTTATAAAATTTTATTCTATAATTCATGAAATTACCATGAATTAATTTAATAAATAAAAGTTGAATAAACAGTATTATTAGTGTTTTTGAACGATTAAAATAAATTAAATTTCTAATTAACGTATTTGATTTTTTTTTAAAATTGACCCAAACGGATTTGAGTTTGGGTTTCTATTTTCCAAAATGGACAGATGTTACATCTTTTGATTTATACAACTTTCTTAGCTATTTGATGGATAATTGAATTCTAAGCAAGCTTATCATAATGTTACTTCATTGTTAGGCGTTAAGATATCCAAATAAATTTATCTACACCTTCATAGAATCATAGTTGAGTGTTAAGGGAATTATTATAAGAGGTGCAAGTTAATATATAGTATAAATTATACTTACATGCTATGTATTTGGTTATGTTCATGTTTTGAAATCAAGAAATGAAGTTATTCTTGTTTGTGTTATTTTCTTGAACTTATCATTCAACTCTAAAAAATTGCTGATGTATTTAGATCTCTTATTTAGTGTGGATTGCTTATCTTTATTTTCAAAAGGGCAATAGGATTTTGTTCAATTGATGCAAGAGATTTATGCTTGTGACAAACAAGTTTAAGTGTCTGATGTTTGATATATGAATAAATATACATGTTAATAATGTATATCGTTCTCCATTAACATTATATTATTGCAAAAACTCATCTTGATCCAGATTTAGTTGTTTTTTATTAAAAAATTGTAGCTTTAGATGGTCACTTGGTGATATTGATGAAAAACTCAAGAAAAACAAGTGAGGATTTGAAGTTTGGCTACAGACATGGTCATGTGACATTAACACATGACCATGTAATGCTGAAATTGTTGAATCATACACAACACCATGTCACTTTAGGACACATCTAGGGGTGTTAAAATTATCTAAATCCAAAACCAAATCAAAATATTTAGAATTTCGATATCTGAAATTTTAGATCTGGATAGTGATTTTGAGGATTTCAGATATCCGAATTATCCGAAATATTTTAAAAAAAATTAATGAATAAATATTAATTAGAAATTTTGATATTTAAAAATATTTTTATAAAACTTCGGATATCCGAGAACATTTTTTAATAACAGATATTATATTTTACAAAATTATTAAATAACATATATTTGTAGAATTCATATATATGTTCGGATATCCAAATCTGAATCCAAATTTTGGATATTTGAATTTTGGATATTTAAAATTTCGGATACTGATTCGGACAGTGAAATCCACAATCTAAAATTTCGAATATTCGATTTTGAACACCCATAGACATGCCCATGTTTGAGTCTTAATTATACCATTCTCACACCCCAGTTCTCTCAATCCTTCAAGCTATTTTTAAGTATTTATTAAAGGAGGACTAAGATTGAAAATGAATTGCTCCAAAGAAGACTTAAACATCATACAACGTGCCCTTTCATATTTCGATAAACTATTGATTCTTGATGTTATCATCCTACTCTCAAGTATGGTTGTGATTTTTGTAAGCCTCATACGCTAAACACTATTTATCACTCATATTAAATAATCTTTACCATACTTTGACATGTTGTATGTAGCTTTTAATGATATGCCAATGTTTATTACAAAGTTATAAATGTTTTTCAATGATTTTATGTGACTATTTGACTTGATGAAATGTTGAATCTTGTGGGTGTTACAACCACGTTACATAGGAAGGCCATGTGTGTTAGAATATCTATTCATGAATTGCATATACTGCTGTGTAGTTTATGATATTTGACTAGGAATGATGAACGAGTGTTGAATATTTAGTAAATTATAATAAGTGTGCATCCTTATACATGTGTTTTGTGAAACCATTGTATTTATTATAAATTTATCTTAACTTTGTGTATGTGTAATTATAGATAAGGTTATGGTTCATGTATTAGTGTTAGGACATTCATAATACACATCTATTGTTACAGTACACAATTTGTGTGCATCGTGTTAACTTTTCAAATATTTGTAGGTTTATTAGGTAGCTTTGACGGGAGTCCAAACCATTTTTTACATTGACTTAATTATATCATTGATTTTTCGTAACATAACTTTAGGTGACTATTGTATTAACTAACACATCACATACTAAAGGGATTATAGCCTATTAGTATCTTGATATGTAGTTATTGTGTCCACTTTTAACGATGTATTACTGAGTTAATAAATAAAAAAAGGAACGGAAATGGAATTAATGAGAGAAATTGTAGAGAAAGGAAAGAAAATATATAATCTAATTTTGTATTTCAAAGTTCGAAAGAAAAATAAAATTTAGTGATTTTATGTGTTATTAAAATGAAAAGAAAAATAAATTATAATTTTACAACTATGAAGACTTCGTAATCTTCTTTATTTTAAGAGATTTAATAAAATCGGTAAATGACAAAACATTATATTTATATCTGATTATTTTCTCTCTAAATCCATTCATTTTAAGAGAAAATTTAACATGAAAAGTCAATAGAAATGTTCTTCTTCTTTTCTTTTATTTCTATTAAAAACTCATGAAGAGAATTTTTTTTTCAAAATTTTCAAGTTTAAGAAAAACAACTCTAACCGCAGATGCACATACAAACACTATTTATTTTACACGTACTTTACTTCTAAAATTATTATATCTGTACTTTGCATGATTTAAATTACAAATTTAATTAAAGAATATATCGCTTTAACTCCCAACCCAATCGCTCATTTTTGTCCTATAATAAATACGAGTGATATGCGTGTAAATTTGAAAGTAGAATTACTTAGTTTAAAAAAAATAAAACCCAGCACATAATATGTAGTTCACAACAAATATAAAACTCTAAATAAAACCGCAGCTTATGTTTTTATAGGAATCTTTATCTAATACTCAAATTAATAGTTTATAATATAAATAGTCATCCAGCGACACCTCTAGGACTATTTTTCTGCATAAAACTTCGGATAATTTTTAAAATAGTCCATTTATTCAAGATTTTAAATTTGATTATCAAGATAATAATACTAATAATAATACTAATAATATACTAATAATAATACTAATAATAATACTAATAATAATAATAATAATATAATAATAATAATAATAATAATAATAATAATAATAATTAATCAATATCCCCGTGATGGTGATTAGAAGCTTAGCCGTTTGAGTCGAATGTTTTAGGGTTTAGTCCACCCCTAAAACCTCCCACCTTCATCTTCTAAATCAAACTCACATGGATTTCGCCTTCCTTTTATGTTAAATTATTAATGCATACATATATACACATTAATCTTATTTCCCTTAATTACATTTATTTTTATATAATCAAAAGTGTACATAAATACACACTTCTTAATCTTTCCCTCAATCCATCTAGGGTTTCCTCAATTTTTGATCTTGTCGCCGGGTGTTCACTAGTCGCCAGAAGAGCTCTTTGATCGTCAATAACTTTCACAGGTTTGATTTTATTATTTTAGTAAAAAAAATTTGTGGGTTTTAATTTTTACCACAAATTATGATATATGTAGTCTTAATTTTGATTCTTGATTCACGCCCTTATGAAGGCTTTCTGATCATGACATCATTACCAGTTTATGTTAATTGTGGAAGTTTTAAGCCCAAATATTTGTACATTTAATCTTTAAAGAAATAATTGATCTTGAATTTGTAAATTTGTGTCGTAAAAACATCTGAAGATGCAATCTCTTTCAGGCATAATTATTTGATGCATTATATCTGTTGTAAAAAAGAAATCTTGAGGTCTAAACTTTTACGGTTCTCTGTTTCTTGATTATTGGCCTGATGAATGGTGTTCTTGTTTCTTGTCATTATCATCTGCATGCAGCAGTTTTACTGATTCTAACTAGAATTTTTAAGGAGATAACTATTTTTATCCTGAAAATTTGTATGATTTAAATTGATAAAGTTTAATATTTGGCAATTTATACTGTGTGATTGACTCACATTGTGTGTTTTCTTCTTTATGTGTCACTGTAATGATTTTGACCAAAAGTTCTGTAATTATTGACCAGACCTTTTGACAATGATTCAACACCCTTTTAATGGTGGAAATAATGGTGAAGGGGACTTTTTTCCTCAACAAAGTGAATCAAACTCCCAGTTTGAAGGCAGAAATAGGAGATCAAGAAATCTTGAAGTCAACATGAACCATACAAAGTCAACATCTTTACGCCCTGCTGGTCAGCGAGTCATCCCCTCAAATGTCCCTGTGAATAGAGGAACCACCCACATATTCTACAAGACCCGAATGTGTCAGAAGTTTCTAGATGGAAGTTGTCGTAATGGCGACAGTTGTACTTTTGCTCACGGCCCTAATGATTTGCGTGAACCGCCACCAAATTGGCAAGAACTTGTGAAGGATAACAGAGGAGGAAATGGAGGTGGGAATTGGAATGATGATCAGAAAATCATTCACAGAATGCGGATTTGTAGAAAGTTCTATAACGGTGATGAATGCCCGTATGGAGAAAAGTGTAATTTTCTCCATGAAAGTCCTGCTAAGTTCAAGGTTGAAGCAGCCATGGACAGTGATAGAACAAGAGAGACTTCTGTGATCAACATTCAGACTGTGGTTGACCATAGTCAAAGTCAAACCGAGGCAAGTCAAGAATCTATTACTACTGTTAAGACCGATCAAGAGGCTTCACGAGCTCCTGTGAAGACCAATTTTTGGAAAACTCAGATATGTGGCAAATGGGAAACGACGGGCCAATGCTTATTTGCAGATAAATGTCACTTTGCTCATGGGCTTGCAGGTATGCATTCACAAACTCTGTGTAATATAATGCAATAGCGGTGCTTTTGTAGTATATAAAAAGTTTGTGCTTCTACTCGAGTGCATGAGTTTGTTTGATTGTAATACGATTACTTCCTGATATTTGATCTTACTTTGACTTTTGTGTTTGTTAGTATGCACAATATCATGTAATTGTGCTACATGATGCACCTTTGTAAGTGTAATTAACATGGTCTACTTGTTTTTATCAGACCTACAAAAGCCAGTTGGACGTGTGGAGGGTGACAGGCACCCTTATGCTGCTGGTTCGGTAGCAGCCAACACATTCTGTGGTCCTATCACCGAACCACTGGTTACAGCTTCAGCCAGTGCTGTTCCTGCTGTACGGCAAGGTGTAGGAAAGGGGTTCTTAAGACTAACGCAAAAGAAGCTGAACCGCATCTATGGAGACTGGATTGAGGATGAAGAGGATGATTTGAGTTGACTTGGAGCCTGAAAACCATTGAAACCAATACCGAGTGATGTCCTTAGATATGGGATTTTATACTTTTTGGTACTTCTTAGTTTGATGGTCAATTTCTCTCATTATAGACCATTCATCCCAAATGGATGAAACTCATTTACATGCCCTTGGTTTTTGAATATTTGGATAAATTCATGCATGAATGAGTTTCATTATGTGTATATAACTTATTGCTAATTGCTAATTCCAACTCTGTCACCCATCCTTGACCATCCATTCAACTTTCCTAAAATGTAAACGATAAATGTGTTGAAACATTTAAAGTGGTGAATGAAATTTTCTTTCTCATGGCAGTGGCAGAGCTTGAACATAAATTTTTTAAAAGAGGTGAACTCGATATTTATATAAAAATTTACACTACCGTATCAAAAATTTACACTACCGTGTCCAAAACTTACACTAACGGGCTAAAAATTAACACTACCGGCGAAAAAAAAGAGGGCCCCCCGGTCCTCACTATCCTCCGCCACTGCCTCATGGGACACTCAAGTGTAGTGATACGGTATACTAATTTGGCGAGAAGCCGGTGACTTAAATTCTTTTGGTGTATATGTTGTCGCTAGCGCATATACTTTGGCAAATCATTGAAATAATACAAAATTAGTTTTTTTCTTTTGATACTTTTTTAAAAATAAATTTAAGTTGAATGTAAATTAATTCAAAATTATTTTAACTTAGCTTGTGAACAATCCTAGAGAGTGTCGGAAGTTTTTCCAAGAATTATGTGATAAAATGAAAACAATGATCAATCTTTAAAGAAACAGAGAAACCATTTTTCTGCATTTGAATTACCAAAATCTATAAAGAATCCTTCTTTTCAGTAAAAGAAATTCAAAATTACATATTTCCACGTGTCTCTTCATGATGTGTTCATACCCATCACAATCTACACAATCAACTCTCATCCTTAAAGGTTTTCTTGGAAGAAAAGCCAATGGGGAGAAAAATCGAGTCATGCCTTCACCTATACCTTCCATCTCCAAATCAATTTCATCTGTAAAATCCCTAATTTCAAGAACACCCTTTTTCTCCACCATGTCCATAAACCTCAAATCTCCAGTCTTTGCTGGCAATCCAATAAGATCCATAACCCCCAAATCAACCGACCCATGTTCACCCACTTCAGCCTTTCAAACCTTAAAGCTTCTTATTTCGGGTCGACCCGAAATCCAAGAACCATCTTTTCCTAAATTCAAGGTGCTGCCTTTCAGAAAGGGCAGACCTTTAGCTGGATCAACAGGTGATTTGGTGAAGAAATGGCATCTGGGGTGGTTGAGTTTTGGTGATTTTAAGGATGTTTTGGAGGGTAGTGAGGTGAAATTGAGTGATGATTTGTTGGTGTATTTGGGTTGCAAGATGAAGGAAATTGAAGGAGAGTGTGAAGAAGATGATGGTGTTGTGTATTGGGCAATTGATGTTTCAGAAGGGGCTAGTTTGGTGCAGAAGTTGGGGAGTAAACAGTTTTGTTTTGTGGAATTGAGGACTTTGATGGTGGCTACTGATTGGGCTGATGATGGTGCTATGGGTGAACTTGCTATTGCTGGTCATGTAAGGAATTTCTATATCTGTTTGTATGTGTTTGTTAATAAAATCCTATTGAACTAGATGACTTTATGATGACATATTAGTATGCATCACCTACATATTGAACCTCCACATTGAACATATTGCTATACATATGCCTATACATTGAACATATAAAACTTCATATTATCAATTGTTCTGACATTTGTGTAGGCAAGAACATTATTAGAATGGCATAATACATCTCGATTTTGTGGATCTTGTGGTGAAATGTTAGTTCCTGCTGAGGCCGGTACAAGAAAGCAATGCATAAAAGATTCTTGCAAGAAAAGAATCTACCCTCGAGTTGATCCGGTATGCTAGTTGACCTTTAAAACTCTATTTTTTCGTTCTTTTTATGTATGCTCATGTGTGATTTTTTATTGATGTATTATATCAACTGCCATTTTGGTTATGCATCAGGTTGTCATTATGTTAGTCATCGATAAAGAAAATGATCGTGCATTACTTAGTAGACAGTCAAGATTTGTGCCTAGAATGTGGAGTTGCCTTGCTGGATTTCTAGAGGTATGGTTTGACTTCATCAGTAACTTTCAAGCTTTACTATTGTAGGAAATTAAGAAAGAAAAGACGGTATGGGTTGACTTTTGAGTCAAACTATGACATTATAGCTTCTTTATGCACAAGCTTAGAAACGTTAATCTTCAATCTTTATGTTTTCAATTTTCCTCAATACTACTAGCACTCAGTAACTGTAGTAGTCTGTTTGACCAGACAAGTCAAACTTCATACATTCTTATTATTTTCTTTGTTATTGATTTACTTTCCCTTTCATAGCCGGGAGAAAGCTTGGAAGAGGCTGTGAGGAGAGAAACATGGGAGGAAACCGGCATTGAAGTTGGTGTAGTAGTCTATCACAGCTCTCAGCCATGGCCCGGTAAGCCAGAATGCATTTTCACATTTGTTTTCTAGTGCATTCGACGTATAATTAATCTAACCAATGTGGATCATTGAGGTTATAACCCGTATGCAACACAAGCATGAGTTCTATTCAGGACTAGACATGATGTAAACATGTTTTGTGCTTCCATTTCAAAACCACTCGGTAAATAGAACCTTTGTTCGTTTGATTTGTTTGCAGTTGGACCTAGTAGCATGCCATGCCAGTTAATGATCGGGTTTTTTGCATACGCGAAGTCACTTGAAATAAATGTGGACAAAAGTGAATTGGAAGGTAACCTTTGATCTACGATATGTGACAAGGCCAAAAGTACTCTTTATGTAATGGTTTAACCTTTGGTTATTTTTAATCTATGAAGATGCTAAATGGCACAGCAGAGAAGATGTGAAGAAAGCATTGACATTTGCCGAATATGAAAAAGCACAAAAAACATCAGCATATAAAGTAGATCAAATGTGTAAAGGGGTCGAGAGAGGTCACAATCTTGCTTCAGATTTCAATGTTGAAAGTGGTGAACTCGCGTCCATGTTTGTCCCTGGACCTTATGCAATTGCCCATCATCTAATCTCTTCGTGGGCTCATCAGGTCAGCGTAAATGGCAATCAAACACCAAATAAAGGTGTTCATTCGAGATTGTAGGGATCCGTGTTTCACAAAGAATCATTTCATTTTTCTTGATTCTTGGGCAGGTTTGATGTTCAAATCCATCCACACTGATGCTGATAGGGGGTCTGTTGATGATTGTTTCGAGCATTCAAAAGAGCACGTTACATTGGCTCACAATTGACACAAGTTGTCATATGTAGAAAGCAAAACTATATTGTTACTATTTAACCTTCTGTGATTTTAGTTGTACCATTTGTATCAAATTCAATCATATAATAATCTTATATGTTACATAAATTACCAAATTTTGACTTTTGCCCACTATTGGATTTATAATTGTAGAGCTAGAAATCTTGAAATTTGATATTCAAAACAAGAAAAAGGTTCAGATGATCGACTGGACACACTGCCTTCGATCCAAAACCTAGAAAGCGTTTAAGCTTCAAGAGATTGTGATAGAACCCAAAAAGGCAGCTTGATTAACTTCAAATAAAAAGTACAGATAGAGCCATGTTCGAGAATGGTGATCTCCGATTACAAGGATTAGAAACCCTACTTTTGATATACTAAACAAAGACAGTCACAGACATCCTAAGAAGTAAACATAAATAGAAAGAATAGGGGCAATTAGGTTGCAGTTACTCCTTAAACATTAGCTAACCAGCACAGTTAGGCTGCAATTAGTCTCTAAACAATAGCTAATCATTCTTCCACTAACCCACTAGGCTGTTGCCCTTTTAACCCGGTACCAAGGCCCACCAACCCACCCAATTAGGATATGTGTTTGTATCAATGCATCCTCCCTGGACAAGCGACTTGACCGGACCAATATTCAAATGGTTCCACAGATAGGAGATGAAAGGCTACTGAATTCTGATTGATCTTCCCTTTCCCGGGTCCCACACAATGATAAAAATTATAACCACATGTTTCGCAAGTGCTAGTGCTATTTGGTAAGTTTCAGATGGTGCTAGATCAAACAAGAGTATACTAGGGCACAGATAGGCAGATCAAAGCCATATCTCAGGTTTTCATTGTGTTTCAGATGTGTATATGTGGAAGAAATCACACGCTTTTATTTCCTTAACGTCTTGCAGCTAACGAGATCGGTGGGTCAATATCTTTACGCAAGCCTCTTATTTCACTAATTTCTCCTCTCCTCTTCCGATCATGGTTGCCTTTTGCAGTTAATTTCTTTGCCGGTGCCCAAGCTTCAATTGCAGTGCCATCAATTTTGCTGGTGTGCATTCCGTCATCCATTTCATTGGTGCCCTCAATCCCATCACCACTTATGTCGCTTTGATCAGTGATTCTGCCACCAACGCTGGATTTAAATGGCTGAAGAGGGTCATGCTCAGACCCTTGCAGTTCTGTGACAACCGACAATTTCAGGTCAATACCCGACCTTGACTTGGTTATAATTAAACCTATAATGCTCGATTTCAATTTACTTTCATTCATTGAAGCCGTTTTATGCATTGCAAAATTTCACGCATTACATTTCATGCATCGGTGATTTGGCGTAATTACAATTTTTACACGCGATACAACCGGCACATACGAACATTGGTGATAATTAATATATGTGTACTAATAAAATACTTTAAATTGTTTCAAAGTATTTTAGATTCCAAATTAAATACATTGGATAAACTCAAATTTATAAATAAACCTAATCGCGTAAATTGATATTTTACGCGGAACGAATCCTTTTAACGCGACTACTAGATACATGAGGTATCATCAATATCTTCGATATTAAAATGTATGATATTATATAAGTTCATATAATATTTTTTTTATGTATTTTTAAAAGTAAAAAGTAAAAATATAAAAATATGAAAAACACTTGTAGTGCAACAAAATACCACCCAATACACAATACTACACAAAAACTAAAACTAAAACCAAACCCCAATTTTCCCCCTTGAAACCGTCCACCCACCCATCACTTCATCTTTTCTTCTTTTCTCCTTTTCAAGAAGAGATTCTTGCTTAACTTGTAAATCCAAGAGTTTCCATTTTGATGCAACTACTTTACAAGTATATGACAAGAATTGGTGGATGTTAAAAGCAAAAACTCATTCACAATTCACCTACACATTTCACCAACTTCCTTTCTCTTCTCTCCTCCCTTCAAATTTCGTCCAAGAAACCATCACCATCACTTCATTTGATTCCCAACTCATTTTCTACAAATCTTGGGTGATTCAAGTGCCATTGTTGAAGATCAAGTGATTTTTAAAGCTTTCAAGCATCCTACAACATCTTCTCTACTTTTCCTTGGTTGGTTCATAGTTCAAAGGATCAAGTCTTCTTTTTCCTTGCATTTCAAGACTACCATCTCTTTCTTCTTGCGTGTTTAAGGTTAGCACCTTGCTTCTAATCTTCTATACATCACCATGATATGTTCATGTTCACTAACTCATCCAAAAGTGCTCTAGCAAAGTTTAAAAAGTAACAAAACATGCAAGACAATTTCTGGCAGATTCATGTTTTGTGTTTTCGACACCATAACTCGACCTAAACATGGTCAAATGAACAGTTTCTTGAGCCTAACATGAACTTTAGGATGTCTAGTTTTTAACTCATCCAACCTTGAAATTTTAGATGAGTATAACCTATCCAAAACGTACAAACATGATTAAAGTGTTGAACCTGAATTTTTGGCATAATAGATAGGGCAGAAAGATTGAGGCATAAGTTATGCTTAAAGTAATCAAATGGAGATTTTCCTTCTTCGGTAACTTAGCTTAAGGTGTTAGGTTTAAAGTAATATAGGTTCTATTTGTAAATGTAGGATTTGATCCCTCAATAAGGTGAAATCCATGGACATGTACAGAAAAATACTACACTGACATCAGTTGTTTCATGACTCATTTCGAGGCACTTAAACTTAGTTACATAGTAAAAGATATACTTTTTTGGAAACCTAAGACATAGATATAGATCTGATAAAAATATCAGATTTTATAAAAATTCTTTGTACCATGAATAGAGGATGTCAACGAGACCTAAAAATCCTCTTGTTTATGTCTAATGTCCATATTTATATAAAGTACCCTTTTTGGAGGTATTTGATGAAAAGAAACTCATACACATGAAAAGTATAATGCTATTATACTTAATATAAAACCTATTCAATACATTATGTGTTTTTATAAAGATAACTATGAAGACAAGAATCTAAATAAAACATTAACGGCTCTATGTATCTAACTAGTCAAGTGACATTTTCAAAACTAACTTTGTGGATGAGTTATGCATGACCATCTAGGGTCAGTAATCATGACCTCATGAATATATTGTGATTTTGTTTAGGAGATTCCTAGACCAATCATACGTACAGACTATTGCTAGAATTCATGCGTGCATTACAGGTGAGTTTCACTGCCCCATTTTACTTATTTTCCTTTTGGGGAGATTACATGCAAATTACAATTTTCCTGGACACATTTACTTGTTAATGATTTCACATGTTATATAAGTTGTTTACTTACCGTATAAAGTCCACTATTATCGGACCGTTAGTTTATTTTCCAAAGCGAGGTAATCATGGATAGTACTATTAGGTTTGACTACCCCCACCCGGGTTAATTACCCTAACCTTGACTGGAGGTCTAAATGGGTGCATTATTAGCCTGTTCACACTCATGGTTACGATAGGCATGGGTAGGGGCAATTTGTTACAGTTACAGTCTAGCTTCGGTTACAGTGTTTATATAATATTGTAGTATTGTATGATCGACAATCAAATCATGGAAAGATTTGTGGTCCATTACACTATTTACTATTACTTTAAAACCTATGAATTCACCAACTTTATATTGACATATTTTCATGCATGTTTTTCTCAGGTAATTAACATTTGCATCAAGTTAAGCTAGCTTGGTCCACATCGCATTTAGGGCCATTCATGCTGTTTGGGACATTTATCGTTGTATTTGTCATGTTTTGAAAACAATTACATTAGCTCTACTGCTTCCGCAATTCAACTCTGAAACAATTATGTATTTTTAAACTTATTTGCATCGTATGTTACTAAACCATGTAGTGGTCGATCAATGACTATGGTCTCCATGACGCTCACGCCCTGCGGGAAACCGCCATGATTAGGGTGTGACAAGTTCCTTAACCACTATGTTCTTCAAATTATCCTTTGATTCTTCACTTTTACAACAATCTCTATTCACTTGAACTTTGATTTCTTCAACATCATCCCTCAAAGATGCAAGAATGACATCTAGTTTTGCTGCAATGGTTGCTAGTTGATCTGCCAAGTTCCAGGTTACAGGTGTCATTCGATTTCCCGGCAGTGGAACCAAATGATAGAACCCAAAAGCCAGCTTGATTAACTTCAAGTAAAAAGTACAGATAGAGCCCTGTTCGAGAAGGGTGATCTCCGATTACAAGGATTAGAAACCCTACTTTTGATAAACTAAACAAACACTGCCGCACACATCCTAAGAAGTAAACATAACACAAAGAATAAAGGCAATTACGCTGCAGTTACCCTTTAAACATTAGGCTGCATTTACTCCCTAAACATTAGCTAACCAACATAGTTAGGTTGCAATCAGTCCTTAAACAATAGCTAACCATTCTTCCACTAACCCACTAGGATGCTGCCCCTTTAACCTGGTACCAAGGCCCACCAAACCACCCAATTAGGATCTGGGTTTGTATCAGATTGCAACAGTTATCTTCATGAACCTGAAGTCATATTTTGATTTTAAACCGCGATGTATCAGACATTTGTTTTGGAGGTAAGTAATTCTTTTATTGCTGTTGATTGCAGTGTTATTTTTATTCTCATCACATGGAAAGTTCACGCACATCTTATTCTTATTCAAGTCATGCTGTTAGATCTAGCTAATCTGCTAACCAAAATCGAACAAATTCACTAGGCATATGTTAACACATGTGTGTTTCCTCAACAATATCATATATATTCTTGTGTAATAGACTTATAGGGGACCCTATTGGGTCAAGATGCTGAAGGGAAAACGAAAGAGAAAATCACTAGCATGGTCATTTTTCCTCGTATCAGAATAATTTCACATATATAATCATGAACTATTATTCCCCTATGTGGTTTATGATGACATTATAATAGTAACATTATAATGATGTAGTAAGTAAATAAATCGATTAACATGATATGAAAAAAAAATTATGGATGACAATGTGCCCTCGCGTTGGTACAATAAGATGGATATGCTATGATAACAATACAAGAAATATATGCGATAAAGATGACGATATAAGAAAGATAATATGATAAAGATGACACAATCAAGATTATATGAGAACATAATATGATAATGCCTTATGAATAACATAATAGACACGATATGGGGACTTTTAACATCATAACAAAGTTTGTACACTACTTGATGTAGCTACAATACAATGTTCATTTAGCGATTAAAAACCTAGTATAGAATGAAATGTCACGTGAACTTACAAATTAGGCTTCATAAGGGTTCAACTAGAAGAATGGTCCTCGTAAGTAGCATCAAAGTCATTGTTAAGCACATTTGCGATGTTCATGACGTGTTAACGGTATAACACGTCGTCAATAATGTTAATGGGTCGGTCAGAGAAAACCGTTGATGGGAAGATACAACCATTTAAAAACTCTAATAACAGTTACTCAATACCTTCTTCGAAGCCGACCATCGGATATCAAAGAAGATTTGACCGTTAGTTAAACTTAATTATTGTGAATATCGGTCAAGCCCCCAAAGTTTACCACATGTTTGAAGCCACTGCAGTACAGATCTCATGCTTTTTTTAATTAAAGACATTATAAACGTATAACAAATTCAATATTATATGTTAATTAAAATTCTATATTCACATTACTTCCATATTTTTAACCGTTAGTAATTTAAACTATTCAATTCAATAAATTAAATAATGTGAATCAAAATCATGTCTAAAAGCATTTACAGCTCATTCTCTTTATATTTGTTAGTGCGTTATCTATATTATAGAAAACTAGTTTTATTAAACTCGTGTATTAAATGAGTTGAGTAAATAAAATATTTATATAATAAATTTATTAATTATAAAATAATTTTCTATGATATTGCTGAAATTACGTATGAAAAATGACTATAAATAATAAAACAGTAATATTAACTTTTTAAAATTTTGTTTTTATTTTTATTTTTAAAAATAAATATTTTGTTTAAAACAAACCGTATAAAAATGTCATTTTTAAAAAGTTTCTTATTACAACTCCCAAATTTAATTACTTTTTTTTAAAGTTGACTTTTTAATAATACCAATTTATTTAAAAATAACCTTAAGAAAGAGATTTCTTTATTAATTTATTAAATATTAAAAAGTATTAAATAATTATTAGCAACTAGAATAATAATTTAATAGTAGAGAGAGACGAAAAACTTTTGGTGAAAATGATTGTGGTGCTGACACGTATTACCTACATTTACCCTTTTATTAGATTATAGAGAAGAGAAGAGATGATTATTTGTGGTTATAAGTGAAGGATAGAAAACATGTTACTATTCATTTCTATATTTGGTAAAACACTTTTTATCTTTATTAATTTTTAATATTTATTGGAAGTGATTATGAGTAGAGAAAGAAAGAAAATTTAATGATAAAGACATAAAAATATATTATTTAATTGAAAAATAGAGGAAAAAATGATGATCTTTAATGTAATTATCTTAAAACATTCATAAGCCACTCCTCATTTTCATCTCTATAAGAGCATTCACATTTTATTCTTATTTGTATCCATATAATTATACTAAAAATTATTACTGTTTTTATCTCTTTTCAATTAAATAATATATTTTAACATTTTTTTATTATATTTTCTCTCTCTTTCACTCACAATCAGTTTACAAAATAAAAATTATTTATAAGGATTGAACAGTAAAATCTTAAATTTACAGATGAATAGTAACATTTTCTCTCTTCTCCACTCACAACCATTCAAAATCATCCCTTATAATTAAGAACTCACACTCACATTATAACCACATGTTTCGCAAGTGCTAGTGCTATTTGGTAAGTTTCAGATGGTGCTAGATCAAACAAGAGTATACTAGGGCACAGATAAGGCAGATCAAAGCCATATCTCAGGTTTTCATTGTGTTTCAGATGTGTATATGTGGAAGAAATCAACACGCTTTTATTTCCTTAACGTCTTGCAGCTAACGAGATCGGTGGGTCAATATCTTTACGCAAGCCTCTTATTTCACTAATTTCTCCTCTCCTCTTCCGATCATGGTTGCCTTTTGCAGTTAATTTCTTTGCCGGTGCCCAAGCTTCAATTGCAGTGCCATCATTTTGCTGGTGTGCATTCCGTCATCCATTTCATTGGTGCCCTCAATCCCATCACCACTTATGTCGCTTTGATCAGTGATTCTGCCACCAACGCTGGATTAAATGGCTGAAGAGGGTCATGCTCAGACCCTTGCAGTTCTGTGACAACCGGCAATTTCAGGTCAATACCCGACCTTGACTTGGTTATAATTAAACCTATAATGCTCGATTTCAATTTACTTTCATTCATTGAAGCCGTTTTATGCATTGCAAAATTTCACGCATTACATTTCATGCATCGGTGATTTGGCGTAATTACAATTTTTACACGCGATACAACCGGCACATACGAACATTGGTGATAATTAATATATGTGTACTAATAAAATACTTTAAATTGTTTCAAAGTATTTTAGATTCAAATTAAATACATTGGATAAACTCAAATTTATAAATAAACCTAATCGCGTAAATTGATATTTTACGCGGAACGAATCCTTTTAACGCGACTACTAGATACATGAGGTATCATCAATATATCTTCGATATTAAAATGTATGATATTATATAAGTTCATATAATATTTTTTTTATGTATTTTTAAAGTAAAAAGTAAAAATATAAAAATATGAAAAACACTTGTAGTGCAACAAAATACCACCCAAATACACAATACTACACAAAAACTAAAACTAAAACCAAACCCCAATTTTCCCCTTGAAACCGTCCACCCACCATCACTTCATCTTTTCTTCTTTCTCCTTTTCAAGAAGAGATTCTTGCTTAACTTGTAAATCCAAGAGTTTCCATTTTGATGCAACTACTTTACAAGTATATGACAAGAATTGGTGGATGTTAAAAGCAAAAACTCATTCACAATTCACCTACACATTTCACCAACTTCCTTCTCTTCTCTCCTCCCTTCAAATTTCGTCCAAGAAACCATCACCATCACTTCATTTGATTCCCAACTCATTTTCTACAAATCTTGGGTGATTCAAGTGCCATTGTTGAAGATCAAGTGATTTTTAAAGCTTTCAAGCATCCTACAACATCTTCTCTACTTTTCCTTGGTTGGTTCATAGTTCAAAGGATCAAGTCTTCTTTTTCCTTGCATTTCAAGACTACCATCTCTTTCTTCTTGCGTGTTTAAGGTTAGCACCTTGCTTCTAATCTTCTATACATCACCATGATATGTTCATGTTCACTAACTCATCCAAAAGTGCTCTAGCAAAGTTTAAAAAGTAACAAAACATGCAAGACAATTTCTGGCAGATTCATGTTTTGTGTTTTCGACACCATAACTCGACCTAAACATGGTCAAATGAACAGTTTCTTGAGCCTAACATGAACTTTAGGATGTCTAGTTTTTAACTCATCCAACCTTGAAATTTTTAGATGAGTATAACCTATCCAAAACGTACAAACATGATTAAAGTGTTGAACCTGAATTTTGGCATAATAGATAGGGCAGAAAGATTGAGGCATAAGTTATGCTTAAAGTAATCAAATGGAGATTTTCCTTCTTCGGTAACTTAGCTTAAGGTGTTAGGTTTAAAAGTAATATAGGTTCTATTTGTAAATGTAGGATTTGATCCCTCAATAAGGTGAAATCCATGGACATGTACAGAAAAATACTACACTGACATCAGTTGTTTCATGACTCATTTCGAGGCACTTAAACTTAGTTACATAGTACAAGATATATTTTTGGAAACCTAAGACATAGATATAGATCTGATAAAAATATCAGATTTTATAAAAATTCTTTGTACCATGAATAGAGGATGTCAACGAGACCTAAAAATCCTCTTGTTTATGTCTAATGTCCATATTTATATAAAGTACCCTTTTTGGAGGTATTTGATGAAAAGAAACTCATACACATGAAAAGTATAATGCTATTATACTTAATATAAAACCTATTCAATACATTATGTGTTTTTATAAAGATAACTATGAAGACAAGAATCTAAATAAAACATTAACGGCTCTATGTATCTAACTAGTCAAGTGACATTTTCAAAACTAACTTTGTGGATGAGTTATGCATGACCATCTAGGGTCAGTAATCATGACCTCATGAATATATTGTGATTTTGTTTAGGAGATTCCTAGACCAATCATACGTACAGACTATTGCTAGAATTCATGCGTGCATTACAGGTGAGTTTCACTGCCCCATTTTACTTATTTTCCTTTGGGGAGATTACATGCAAATTACAATTTTCCTGGACACATTTACTTGTTAATGATTTCACATGTTATATAAGTGTTTACTTACCGTATAAAGTCCACTATTATCGGACCGTTAGTTTATTTTCCAAAGCGAGGTAATCATGGATAGTACTATTAGGTTTGACTACCCCCACCCGGGTTAATTACCCTAACCTTGACTGGAGGTCTAAATGGGTGCATTATTAGCCTGTTCACACTCATGGTTACGATAGGCATGGGTAGGGGCAATTTGTTACAGTTACAGTCTAGCTTCGGTTACAGTGTTTATATAATATTGTAGTATTGTATGATCGACAATCAAATCATGGAAAGATTTGTGGTCCATTACACTATTTACTATTACTTTAAAACCTATGAATTCACCAACTTTATATTGACATATTTTCATGCATGTTTTTCTCAGGTAATTAACATTTGCATCAAGTTAAGCTAGCTTGGTCCACATCGCATTTAGGGCCATTCATGCTGTTTGGGACATTTATCGTTGTATTTGTCATGTTTTGAAAACAATTACATTAGCTCTACTGCTTCCGCAATTCAACTCTGAAACAATTATGTATTTTTAAACTTATTTGCATCGTATGTTACTAAACCATGTAGTGGTCGATCAATGACTATGGTCTCCATGACGCTCACGCCCTGCGGGAAACCGCCATGATTAGGGGTGTGACAAGTTCCTTAACCACTATGTTCTTCAAATTATCCTTTGATTCTTCACTTTTACAACAATCTCTATTCACTTGAACTTTGATTTCTTCAACATCATCCCTCAAAGATGCAAGAATGACATCTAGTTTTGCTGCAATGGTTGCTAGTTGATCTGCCAAGTTCCAGGTTACAGGTGTCATTCGATTTCCCGGCAGTGGAACCAAATGATAGAACCCAAAAAGCCAGCTTGATTAACTTCAAGTAAAAAGTACAGATAGAGCCCTGTTCGAGAAGGGTGATCTCCGATTACAAGGATTAGAAACCCTACTTTTGATAAACTAAACAAACACTGCCGCACACATCCTAAGAAGTAAACATAAACACAAAGAATAAAGGCAATTACGCTGCAGTTACCCTTTAAACATTAGGCTGCATTTACTCCCTAAACATTAGCTAACCAACATAGTTAGGTTGCAATCAGTCCTTAAACAATAGCTAACCATTCTTCCACTAACCCACTAGGATGCTGCCCCTTTAACCTGGTACCAAGGCCCACCAAACCACCCAATTAGGATCTGGGTTTGTATCAGATTGCAACAGTTATCTTCATGAACCTGAAGTCATATTTTGATTTTAAACCGCGATGTATCAGACATTTGTTTTGGAGGTAAGTAATTCTTTTATTGCTGTTGATTGCAGTGTTATTTTTTATTCTCATCACATGGAAAGTTCACGCACATCTTATTCTTATTCAAGTCATGCTGTTAGATCTAGCTAATCTGCTAACCAAAATCGAACAAATTCACTAGGCATATGTTAACACATGTGTGTTTCCTCAACAATATCATATATATTCTTGTGTAATAGACTTATAGGGGACCCTATTGGGTCAAGATGCTGAAGGGAAAACGAAAGAGAAAATCACTAGCATGGTCATTTTTCCTCGTATCAGAATAATTTCACATATATAATCATGAACTATTATTCCCCTATGTGGTTTATGATGACATTATAATAGTAACATTATAATGATGTAGTAAGTAAATAAATCGATTAACATGATATGAAAAAAAAATTATGGATGACAATGTGCCCTCGCGTTGGTACAATAAGATGGATATGCTATGATAACAATACAAGAAATATATGCGATAAAGATGACGATATAAGAAAGATAATATGATAAAGATGACACAATCAAGATTATATGAGAACATAATATGATAATGCCTTATGAATAACATAATAGACACGATATGGGGACTTTTAACATCATAACAAAGTTTGTACACTACTTGATGTAGCTACAATACAATGTTCATTTAGCGATTAAAAACCTAGTATAGAATGAAATGTCACGTGAACTTACAAATTAGGCTTCATAAGGGTTCAACTAGAAGAATGGTCCTCGTAAGTAGCATCAAAGTCATTGTTAAGCACATTTGCGATGTTCATGACGTGTTAACGGTATAACACGTCGTCAATAATGTTAATGGGTCGGTCAGAGAAAACCGTTGATGGGAAGATACAACCATTTAAAAACTCTAATAACAGTTACTCAATACCTTCTTCGAAGCCGACCATCGGAATATCAAAGAAGTTTTGACCGTTAGTTAAACTTAATTATTGTGAATATCGGTCAAGCCCCCAAAGTTTACCACATGTTTGAAGCCACTGCAGTACAGATCTCATGCTTTTTTTAATTAAAGACATTATAAACGTATAACAAATTCAATATTATATGTTAATTAAAATTCTATATTCACATTACTTCCATATTTTTAACCGTTAGTAATTTAAACTATTCAATTCAATAAATTAAATAATGTGAATCAAAATCATGTCTAAAAGCATTTACAGCTCATTCTCTTTATATTTGTTAGTGCGTTATCTATATTATAGAAAACTAGTTTTATTAAACTCGTGTATTAAATGAGTTGAGTAAATAAAATATTTATATAATAAATTTATTAATTATAAAATAATTTTCTATGATATTGCTGAAATTACGTATGAAAAATGACTATAAATAATAAAACAGTAATATTAACTTTTTAAAATTTTGTTTTTATTTTTATTTTTAAAAATAAATATTTTGTTTAAAACAAACCGTATAAAAATGTCATTTTTAAAAAGTTTCTTATTACAACTCCCAAATTTAATTACTTTTTTTTTAAAGTTGACTTTTTAATAATACCAATTTATTTAAAAATAACCTTAAGAAAGAGATTTCTTTATTAATTTATTAAATATTAAAAAGTATTAAAATAATATTATTAGCAACTAGAATAATAATTTAATAGTAGAGAGAGACGAAAAACTTTTGGTGAAAATGATTGTGGTGCTGACACGTATTACCTACATTTACCCTTTTATTAGATTATAGAGAAGAGAAGAGATGATTATTTGTGGTTATAAGTGAAGGATAGAAAACATGTTACTATTCATTTCTATATTTGGTAAAACACTTTTTATCTTTATTAATTTTTTAATATTTATTGGAAGTGATTATGAGTAGAGAAAGAAAGAAAATTTAATGATAAAGACATAAAAATATATTATTTAATTGAAAAATAGAGGAAAAAATGATGATCTTTAATGTAATTATCTTAAAACATTCATAAGCCACTCCTCATTTTCATCTCTATAAGAGCATTCACATTTTATTTCTTATTTGTATCCATATAATTATACTAAAAATTATTACTGTTTTTATCTCTTTTCAATTAAATAATATATTTTAACATTTTTTTATTATATTTTCTCTCTCTTTCACTCACAATCAGTTTACAAAATATAAAATTATTTATAAGGATTGAACAGTAAAATCTTAAATTTACAGATGAATAGTAACATTTTCTCTCTTCTCCACTCACAACCATTCAAAATCATCCCTTATAATTTAAGAACTCACACTCACATTATAAAAATCACTAAAATTGGTCTTCGGATCCAATAATATTATGGTGACGATGTTTTTTAATGAGTTAGATATGAAATGTGAAAATCATTATGAATTATTAACATTCCGTTAAAAATAAAACTTTACTGGTCGTATATTTGGGTAGTTCAAATCGGTGTTAAAAGAATTGACCTCGGTCCCACGCATTGTGCTAAGAGTTTCAATCGACGGTCCAGATGATCTGTCTGAGATGGGTCCCACTATTCTCGCTGGACAGAGTGTTGAATTCCTCCTTTGACGTCGCCTCTATTCTGCCATGGAACAGTCAAACTACCTCCGCCTCTTAAGAAAATAAGTAAATACTAAAACTTGTTAATAATCAAGATTGAATGTTATTTTTTTAATAAATTCACTCAACATATTTTCTAGCAGAAAAATTTACATAAAATATAATATGGTTCTAATCTTATGAACTCATTTATAATTTCTAAAATTTTAGAATTAAATGACCTAGATCAAGATGTCTATATAGAATATATATTTGGGCTTCCATCACTGTTAGGTTTAAATTCAAATAATAGATAGCAGTAAAGTTTTATATATTTCACCAACGTTAATACTTATAAAAATATATCACGACAATTAAACTTGAATCAATTTATTGTTTGGAAAAAAAAGTAAAAGTTACTTAATAAAACATCTAAGCTTGAAAAACATCTATGTTTATTTTTCAAGTTTTACTTAAATGAAACAACTATGAAGGTGAGATATTATTTGATAAATTTTTTTCCTTACAGTTAGATCTTATTTTATGTTAATTTGAAAAAAAAAATATATTAAATAGTAATCAGATTTTATAAGATAATATTAAAAGTCAAGTGATTTTAATTGTTATAAAAACAAACATATGATTCAAAGTTTAAACTTAAAATTCTTTAAAGGCCACCATTAAAACCGAAAACGACCTCAAACAATCAGGACAATCTTGTAATTTCCTCAGCAACCCCACTGGATTCCATCTTTTGACCTTACCTTCTTCATCCTTCATTTGTCTTTCCACCATTACTTATACCCATAAAACACCTTCACACCCCCAATATACATATACATATATACATATATACAATACACACAAAGATTTATAGAAAGAGAGAGAGGGAGAGATTGTGTGTGTTAGAGAGAAAGAGAGGGAGAGAGATGGAGGCATTACCAAGGTCAGAAATATCATTCAGAAGATCAGGATCATCAGGGCTTGTGTGGGATGATAAACTTCTATCAGGAGAGCTAAAGCCAGTGAAACCAAAAGATGAAGAAGACAAAGAGAAAGCAGAGCACCATAGATCAGAACCAAAGCCATACAAATCTGTTGAAGTTGAATCCACTGTTGATCCTCCATCCCCAAAGGTCTCTGGTTGTTGTGCTATGTTTGGGAAGCCTGTTAAATCCACCAAGAACACACCCAACAAGCACAAAACCAAACCCACCCACAAATCTTGAATCTTGAATCTTGAAAAGGTTCTTGATTTCTGCTTGTTGTGTCTTGGATGTTTGTGGGTCAATCTTTGTTTTTCTTTTTTCATACTTTTGAATCTAGTTTTGTGGGATGCATCTCTATATCTCTATATGTCTCTATGTTTATATCTTTATATGCATACAAACATATTATATAGAATTTGGGGCATAGGGGACTCTAGTTTTGTGTTCTTGGATGGTGTATTGTGTAGGATTGTAGTTTCTTGTGGTCTTTCTTGATGTAATTGTTTGTGTATACAATTCTTTCTTCTTTCCAGTTTATGGGTGTGCCAAAGATTTCTTGTATAGAGAATACCCAATTTTATCTTCATGGATTGAGGGTTGTACTTTGGATGGATCACAATCACAAACATTGGTAACATCAAGTTGTGTTGAAAAGAGTTGTGTATGAATGAATCCTTTGCTTTTTGCACTAGATTCTGGCTTAATTGAATCATCAATTCTTGAACGAATCATCAAGATCTTTACTTTAATTTGTGGGTGTGTGAAAAGATTTGATGTGCAAAGAATCCCTAATTTCTATCTTTATGCATTAAAGGTTGTACCTTGGAGTGAATCTAAAAGCTTTGCAATAGAAATTATCTTTGCTTTGTTCTCTCCATTGTTGAGGGTCTTCAAGAAGTTTTATGTATGTAAAATCCCCCAACCAAGGTTGCACCTTGATGCATTAAGGATTGTACCTTGATAAGTTGAACTTTACAATGAAACCGATCAAATCATGGGCAATGACAAGATAGGCATCATTCTTGTTCTTTGTATTTTTCTCTCTTTTTTTATCGACTAGATCGTAGTATAAAATTATAATATTCCATGTAATTATATCACAATTAGTTTTTATCAACATGGACTAGGACTCTTAATATTTATAAAAGTTTTATCACTTTAACTTTATATTACAATTGAACTCAACCCTCACATCTACTTTTTATTTTTTCTTTACAAAACTCAAATCAATGTACTAATAATTTTTCAACAACGGTGTCTTGGCTGGTTATGGATGATGTGTTGTAATTTTGATAAAGACGATCGAGTTTTCAAGAAAGATGGCTACTTTACAATTTTTTATTTATTATTTTAATTGACAATTTGCATGTGATGTGATGGTGGTGTGGACCTTGTGGTAGTATTTTACGAGCAACGTTTTTAATTTTTTTTTTAACTTTTTGTATATCAGCCACAATTATATGTGTCTTGATTGCATCCACACACACCCATATGATGCCATAATTATTGATTTTTTTTTTTTAACTCTTTATTATTAATAACAATCATAAAGAACGATAGAAGGATATTATATATCTTATTAGAAGCAGTTGGGAATTAGGGTAGTTAGTCCAATTAGTAGTCCTACACATTTAGGTGGAAAGTCTCACGCTAACATGAGCATAGAGTTGGTTTTGGAAAAATAAAGTATTTTGAAGAGTAGCGTAGGTTATATTTTAAGTGTCAGGTATACTAAAAAATATGTTTAATCTAAACAGTTAAGTAAGGATTCTAAGTTTGGCGTTTGAAATTTTTATTGTTTTAAAAAGGATAATATTTTGGTTATTATGTTAAATATGTTAGTTCATTATCTTTTATATTTTACATAATTTGTTATATATATTCATTATTATGTTTTTTGATTTTGATCATATGTGTTATTTTTGTCATTTTTCTATAGATTATATACATTTGTTATCTATCATTGTATTTTACAATTAGAAATACACAACTGATATACTATCATCATTGTATTTTTCAATACTCATAGTGTTGAATATAACATAATTTTATTTTTGTCATTGTTTTTATAGATTATATAAACTTGTTACCTATCATTAAGTTTTACATATAAAAGTATACAATGATGTTATTTCACCAATCTATTTTTCAAAATTTATAGTGTTTAAGATAATACAACAATGATAAAAAAAATATAATAAGACATTGTGTTATTTTGTTAGTGTTTTTAATGTATTAAATTAATTAGTTGTCAATTTATTATTGTATTTTACATATTAGAAATCCACAACAATATTATTCGTTCTTTGCATTTTTTAAAATTCATCATTATAGAGAAATAAAATAACTATAAAAAAAGACACAATAAACTGCACTATAATGACAAAACATGAGGTTAAAAACGTAAAAACAATATTATTTTTTATATAACATACTAAAATCATTTTAAAGATAAAAAAGTATTTATGGTGTAACTTTTATAAAAAGTAATGTCGTACATAAAAGTTATGAACGTTTAATAAAATGAAAAAAACTTGTAAAAAGTTAACAAAATTAGCTATTCCTAAAATATACTCTAACAAAAATTTCCTGTAAATTGATCTCAATTATTGATTAAAGAGGTTGATGATTAAGATTACTTGCTATACTTTTTAGTTTTAAAAGCCTTTTTATTTAAACATTTCTCAACTTTTATAGCGTTCAAATAAAAATGGTTTTAGAGAGCTATTTTATGCATAGTTCTTTTTTTGACTTTTTAAAGTTTATTCATTTTTTAAGTGTTCAAAAGTTTATATATGAAATTAATTTTTTATTAGAATTAAATTATTAAAACAAATATATTTTTAATCTTTAAAACGAGTACAGTATCACTATATAAAAAGAGAATAACTTTTTTATGTTTTTAAGCGCATACCCTTTTTTTCCGTCATTGTTTATTTTTGTTAGTTATTGTTTTTTTCCGGAATATTCATGTTTTTCTAAAATGATAAACTCTAAAAAATAATAACAAAAATAACACATTGTGTTATCTTAAACACTACCAGTTTTAAAAAATATATTGATGAAATAATATAATTGTGTATTTCTAATTGTAAAGTACAAAAATAGATAACTAATTATACACTCTATAAAAACAGTGGCAAAAATAACAACATACTGATAAATACATATAACAAATAATAAAAAATATATGATACAATAAACTAATATATGACACAATGAAAATATTATATATAAGAAGGTGACGTAATTAACACAAGTACCAAATTATCCTACCTTTAAAACAATGCAATGACACGTATCAAGTCATAATATTTTTTATCCTTTTTAGATTTAATATCATTTTTATTATAATCCTTCCGTAAAAATAATATATGTGTTATGGAAAATCATGAGTCATAAATAGTAAAATTATTATTAAAAGATTTTTATATATACAGACAATCAAACAAATCAACAAAACAAGGATTTTTGTTTTTAACGTTTTAACTCTCTAATATTATATTGATTTCTGATATATTTTATATTTTATTATAATATATAATTCTCGAATACACCATTACAATGTTTTTTTTTCATTTATACCATGTTAGTTATACATTTTGTTTAAAACCTAGCAAATTATATATAATATCATTTCCTTTTTTTAAATTTAAGCACTTTTTAACTTTAATTTGTTTCTCTTATAAATTTTAAAATAATAATGTTTTATAAGATTTCAAATATATTGTGGTGGTGTGCTTAATTATCTACGTTTCGGTATGAATTTATTCAAGACCTAACTAGGAAAATATAATATTATTTTAAATTTTTTTGCAAATTCAATTTTATTATAACTTTTTGAGGTTTCCTCTTAAAGGGTTTTCAATATTTTCATAAGAAAATTTTAAAGAAACCACTGTACCATATTTAAATTTATCTATTTTGCTCTATAAATTTATTAAAAGTGAGCCAGATAAAAATTTGATTTTCTTTTATAATTGAGGGTATATAATATCTTATAAAATTCTTAATATATAGTTGCACAATTATTCTTTTAATTTTCTATATAAATTTTATCCTAAATCGAGTCTGTGTCAACGTTTCAAGAATTTCATTACTAGAAATTAAAAGATTTTTCAATCAATATGTCAGTTTAAATTTAGTAAATTTATGTATTTTAATTTGACAACAACCATAAAGAAGTTGTAAAAGATTGAATTTCTAGGAGTTATTTATGTATTTTATTTTTTAGGAGTCATCTGACCAACCATTTTTACAAATATTGTGACAATTCTAAACCAAGATTAGGTAAATTTAATATTTTTTATAAATTGATAATACATGCTTGTATCCTATTAGAGATAACTAAGATAATTTTATTTGATTATATGAGTTTTTGTATGTTTAATTAAACATGCACATATGAACATGCATAAATGTTTACGTGTGCATGTATTCCTTTCATGTGAAATTTCGTGATTATTAAATCATATGTATTTAGTTACCAAATCGTATGATTAAATGACTAGTTACTTGAATGATAAATGTCTCATATTTACATGAAATGAATTAAGATCAAAACTTAATCAAACATTACCAAACAAAATACATCTAGAAACTTTGTATCAAAACTAAAACTAATCAAACCTTAAATACCAAAACTCTAACTAAAACACAACATTAACCCTAACCTCGGCTCATTAAGATACTAATTAACCCGATTAATAACTAAATTATTAACTAATCCTAGTATTAATGACCAAATAAGTCATTACCCTCCAAAACTACCACCTAGCACCACCCTAACAATAATCACCTTCCAATTTCACCACCTTGCATCTAAGACACTAAGCACACCTTAGTACTTGCGACCACACCTCCTAATAATCCACTAATCAAGTCTATAATTCCCACCTCATCAAACCTAGGCTAGAACTAATGATGGCAACTCCACCTTCATCCCCATCTCTAGGCCGATGGAGCCACAACCACAAACCACCACAACCACAACCATTCTCACACCTCTCAACACTCTCTTCTGATTCTCAAGCCATCTTTACTCTCACCCTCAAACTCTCGGATTCTCACTTCATACAATCAACACCATCACCACCCTTGTTCACCTCCAACTAGTTGTGGTCAAACATCAAAGACTATCACTTCATTCGGGCCCTCAAGGAGTCAAGCCAAGCCATTCTCCTAGTTCTTTTCATCAAACAAGGGTAGATTTCCAAAACCTATAAGTAACAAGTTTAAGAAATGTATATGTGTTTAAATAAACACATATAAACCAATTCTTGAAGGTTAAATCATCAAGAATATTCACAAGAACTTTTGAACACATGATTTATTCAAAAATCAATAAGAAATGGGGATTTAAGAGCTGAAAACTTGTAATTTTATATAAACCAAGTATTTAAACAAAAAGATTACAAACTAAAGGGTTGAAACCAAGATGATCTTGATGAATTAGATTAAATAACTAAATGACTGTGATGTGAGAATAAAATTAGGAAATTTTTAAGAAATATTAGAAATAACAATCTATAAAATATAGGGTAGAAATATTGGATAGATTAATTTATGTAATTAATTTTAAAAAATAAAAGAAAATAATTAAACAGAAGATCCAAACCTGATAAAGATCTAGAAAAGTTATATAATGACCCTTGTGATTTATAGGAATTTCAGAATAAATTTCGTGACTTAATTCGCATGTATGACTGATATTTATATTTTAGAAAATTATGTAAATAGAAAATTAAAAAAAAATATAAAAACAGTGAGATAAACTACAGAAACTTTACGTAAATTATAATATTGGAAATATACTGTTATGTATAAATTTTGGAATTTTTAGAGGTGTGTAAGTATTTCTTATAATTAATTCGAAATTCGTAAATATTATATAAATTTACCTGTTATGAGTTATTAATCTGAAATTTTATCAGATATATAGATTTCATAATGTGTAGGGTGATGAATTTTGGTGATTTTTTAATTACAGAAGCTATCGAGTTGGAATTTTGGAAATTTTTGTGAATTAAATGTTAAAAAATTTAAAAAAATTAGATTTATTCTAACAAATAATTATTTTATAGGAATTATTTGACTTATTGGCTAGAATTAAGATGAGTAACATAGCTCCTTTTTGATTAATAAATTTTGAGGAAAAAACATACTTTGTTATGTTGAATTGAATGCATTTTTGAGAAATTTGATTTATTACTATCATATTAACACAACCATTAATTCGGATGAAGAACCGTCAAATAATATAGGTTACGCTACTTAGGAAATGTCAACCTACATATGATGAGATAAGGGAAACGATATTATATTATTTGATTGTGTGATTTGTATTTGATAATTATAAATCACTTGACATGTGTGTAGGTTTGGTTGTGAGTTTTATTGTATTATGTCAATTCAAAATGATTTATATTAATTAAACATATCTTCTCACAAACTGTTTGTTGATTGTCTTGAGTATGTTTTTTCAGGTTAGCAAAATGTATTATAATCTCGTGTATACCTTCAACATGTATGGTGATCGGCATGACTACCTAGGAAAGATATGTGTATGGTTGACTATTGACTTGTTAGACTTCAGCCTATACGTGGACGTTTACGTAAACTACTAGCTGGATATATGTGATATGTTGAAGATATATTTTTGATTAGGAATACAATGTATAAGTCTAGTATGTTAGACTAAATTTTATAATATGTAATCCTACAAGTTATATATTAATGAAAGTAATGTTTAGATTATTGTTGTGATTTGTACGTCTTGATAATCAATGCGTTTTGAACTGATAAGCTACAACTAAGCATTTCACGTTTTTGCCGGTATGTGACAAATATAACCATTGTCTTTTAGATTGACCAAATAATTTCACCAAATAAATGAGTTCATGTGGTCCATTATCCCTAACTCAGTGCTATATAATGCCTATTATATCAACAAGTTAAAAATAAACACATAGTAGAGATACAACACACCAAGGGTATCGCCTAATTGAGTTTTCAATAGGCTAGGGTTACATAAACATATTTTTTTATTAAAGCACCCTAATCTATTTATTTTTCTCTCTATGTATCTATATGTATGCATAAAAAGATATAGAGAGAAGAATAATACTTAGAGTATACAAATATCTTTCAAATATTAAAAAAAAGTTACACAAATACCCCATTATACTTTTAGATTCTTTTTTATTTAACCTTAATGAAGTTAAGGTTTTCAAATTAGTTATAAAATCTAAATGATACTTTAGGTTCTAAATGTTTATAAAAGAATAAGATTTAATATTCTTAACTTTATAAACAAAAGCCAAGTGTTTGATACATTATAATATGTTAAAACCTTAAAACAGTAAATTAATAATTTTAAATTCATATATATTTTTAAAATTTTTAAGTATTATTATAAACTAAGATTATAAGTATTTAAATAGATAATTTAACCAGTTTAAAATATTAAAGTTTCTGGAAATAGTTTCGTTTTAATTTTTTTTAAAAATGTTTGGTTCTAGAAGTATTTGCATTTAATGATTTTAGTTTTAAATATTTTTAAAATATAATTTATAAGTACTTTCTTGATAGCTTTCGGTTTTTACAAATATTAACCTTTTCAACTTTTAATTTAGTTTCAGTTTTAAAAAATATCTACCACAAATAGTATTTATCAGAAACATTAGTTTCTTTTTCGTTTTAAGTCTTCTGGATTTCTTTCATTAAATTATGTTTTTGTTTTTAGTTTAAATTAAAACTTAAAGTTTACATCAAGTTACTTTTCGAAGGAAATCTATAAAAGAATACCAAGAAAAATCGACCATTAGGACTTAGGAGGTCACCATTTAGATTTTGTAAATATTTGGAAATTTAACTTTTTTAAAGTTAAATAAAAGAGTCTAAAAGTATAAAGGTTGTTTGTGCCATTTTTTTAACATTTAAAAATTCAATTGGACGACACCGTTGGTGAATTGTATCTCCAAGCGGAGATATGGAATTAAAATATATTTTGTTTTACACTTTTATTTTTAAATTGACAACACAATAGGGATTTTGAATCGTTGACTCAACCATACCGCGATATATTAGGTATTATATATCGTTGAGTTAACGATAATTGACCACATGGACTCATCCATGACCCGACCCACCACCACCAACCACCAACGACACCGCTACCACCACCACGACCATCAAGCACCATCACCACCACAACCATCACCACCACAACCATCACCACCACCAACAAACCACCCACCATCATCCTTACCACCACCAACCACTATCGCTAATAAACCAACCACCAACATTGCCGCCACCACCAAGGGCGGACATATGTAAAGTTGAGGGGTAGCCTCCGCTACCCCTCAACTTGTTACCGGTAATGTAAATTTTTATGGTATTATTTTAAAAGAAAGTTTTGCTTTTACGTTACCCATGAGAATAAATTACGTTACCCTTAAAAAAAATTAAACTCAACACTTCATAAAAAATTTAAATTTTATAAATAAAAGTCTGATAATTTATAAAAAAAACAATACATTCTATAAAAACATAAATAACCATTACTCATTACCTATTACCAAATAACATAAAAACCCAGCATATCCATTACTCAACCCAATACAATAATAAGCTCAAACCTAAAAGTTATATATATAATAATTATTTGTATGCATTGTAAGTTGTATTATGTGCTTTATGGGATGTACCCACTTTTTTTTTAATATTTAACCTTTTTATTTTAACCCGATACTTTTATATCTTTTATAATTTGGCCTCAGTATTTTTTTACTTTCAACTTTGGTTCCTATACATTTTAATTTTACAAAATTTTGTTATACGTTCCAGTTAAATTTTATGAGTTAAGACGACGCAATGTGCGTGTGTGGTTTAACATTTTTTCACTTATTTTTCTATGTTTAACGGTCATGTTATAATGCGCTGGTCTTAAATCAATTTACTTATTGCTTTATTTTTTGCTTTTGTAAGTGTATGGTTTAATGTTTTTATGTCTACTTTTCATTCGATTTATTTTTTCCTTTTATTGGTTTCTTCAATGTTTGGTGGTCACTAGCGGTGGTGTGTGATTAATATTACTTGGTATGGTTTTACGCCTCCTGTTGCAACGCGAATGAGTTTAATAATAGTATATAACATAACAAAAAATACCTTTTTCAATGGTCATACATATTGTTTCTTGTTTAAAAATGTATAAAAATGAAATGAAATAGTTGATGTTTCTATTGTTTCTTGTTTAAAAATCTTGACAATTTGTATCAAAACCTTAAGAATGTTATTAGAATGATGAGAGTATGGCTCGTATTTAAACTTGTATAAATTTTTTTTAAAACTCAATTGTAAAAGTAAATGATAATAAAATAAAAATAGATGATGTAAAGAGTATGAATCTAATATGAATCTTCTTAAATGGTTAATTGTTTATCATGGACATTTTATGTTTAATTTAATGATTCTAGTTATTGTTTAAACTTGAAATTTAGAGAACCTGAATCGTTTTGCTGTGAAAAGAAAGTATCAAAAGATGAAAACGTGTACGGAACACTATAAAATATAAGTTTTTTAATTACGTCTATTCCGAACCGATCCGACTCGACTCAATCGAACAACTTAAAATTTTTATGTTGTTTCATTAGAAGCTAATTATAAAAAATAGTGACCTCACAGGAAATAATTGGTTCTGCCACTGTGTGTACCGTAAAAAAATTACGTTACCCCAAAAATTTCTTCTAGATCCGCCACTGGCCACCACCATCCCCACCATCGCCATAACCGCCACCACCAACCACCACTACCACCTCCAATACCACCACCACCACCATTAACACCGTCGCCAACGCCACCACAACCACAACCAACCACCACCACCACTACCAACAACAACCACCACCAATTACCACTACCACCACCAACCATCACCATCAACACCACCACCAACAACAACAACCGCCACCACCACCAACCATCAACATCCACCAACAATAATAACAACCACCACCAACCACGCCACCACCACCAACCACATCCATTAATATGACCACCACCACCATCAACCGATCACCACCATCATCATAAATACCACCATCAATGACGACCACCACCACCACCACCACCAACCACCACTACTAATCACACCCACAACCACAACCACCCTCTACCATAACGACCATTGCCAACCACCACCAGATTCGATTCCTTTGTGTTTTTATGCCTACTCAACAAATAAAAGTATTTTATTCCCACAAGGTAACCAAATATGATAATAAAATGATAATAATCTATTTTATTTCATTATCCATTCTAACACCTTGTTTATTCCATTACGTCACTCATTCCATTATCCCATACTAAATAGGCCTTATAAGAATCCTTATTGTAACCATATAAATTGATTCAACGCAAACTAAATTTGAATTTATACTTTTTATTTCTTATTTTATTATATACATTTCTCTGGAACATCGTACGCGTGGAAACTTAATAGCATATTATAAAGATGTATTGTATGATTTTTAATACACACATCATTCCAAAATGAATAATATGTTAGAAACCTTCAGAGCATGAAAAAATGAATTATTATTTTCTATTTATCAACCTTTGTTTATGAAGTATAACAATGCACACACACGTCAGTGTATATGTAGTGGTGGAGCTTGAACACTATTGTAGTGAGGGCGGGGGCGAGATTAATTTTTTTAGGGGGCGAACTCGAGTTTTATATAAAAAATTACACTATCGAGCAACAAATTTACACTATCGGGCCAAAATTTTACGCTACCGGCGAAAAAAAGAAGGGGGGGGGGGGGGGCGGCCCCCGACCCCCCGGTCCCAACTATGCTCCGCCCTTGTGTATATGCACGTATGCATACAGATAAAATATTACCAATACCATATGAAGATGTAAATGTTACCAATATCATATGAAGATGTATGGACACGTCTGCATGCTTACATGGACTCATATCAACCAATGAAAACAAAGGTCTCATGGAAAGGGCTTCTAGAAGAAAGGCGATTATGATAAATGTAACACCCTAGATGGGGTCTCCTTTAGATGTGTGAGCTGGATCGGTTGGTATCATATAATAAGTCTCATTTTACTAGAGAACAACAACAAAAGTCTTTTAGAATGCTCTTGCAAATTATCAACTTCATCGGTTGATTTTCTATTTTCAGTTGTCTCAAATATTTATTTTTCATATTGAGGCAAACAATTTGTATGGTAGATAAAACAATCAAATCCTCTATCAGGCGGTATTTCAACATTTGGGATTGAATCCAATATATCCATATATTTATCATAAAAGGATTTATAAAATATTTGATAGTTTGTATTGGTTTAAAAAGTTAAACTTATAATGATATGAAATGTGGTCAAGTGCACCAAGTTTATCAGTCTAATCTATAAGTTCTTGTGTGTATTCCCACGATCGTAGGTTTAGCAGCATAAACCTTATTTGAAATTATACATTTTAAAATGAAAAGTTAGCATAAAGCTAATGAATTATATTACCAAACATTTTTAATTATTAAAATAACTTGTTTATAGTTGTCCTATTTATTAAGAAGACCCTTACTAGGTAGCTGGTATATACTGAATTCATTCAATTCATATATATTGAAATCATTTTAGGCACATTATGAAATAACATTTAGTCACCACTAATGTGTGTATCCTTGATCGATATATGTATATTGTGTTATATTTGCTTAATTCCTTGCTTAATAAAATTAATATAGTGACATGTTGGTTTTCTAACAATGTAAACTGTAGAGAATATGTATTGAGGCTGAAACAACCAAAGTCTTTCTGCATGCATGCTGCACAAGTACTGAAGAAGAATGCTTCAGAAGTTTCACACATGCAACATAAATATTCTAAGTGTGAAATCTTCCAAAGCCAAGACCAATATCTTCCGAAGCCAAAGATGAAGTCTTTTGAAGCTTCAAAGACAAAATCTTCCGAAGCTCCAAACTTGAAGACAGATTTCTTCTGAAGACTTTTAGTAACATGCTTTATCTGATGTACTTTTCCATACAGCTGGACCCCTTTCCGTTGCAACTCTATAAAGTCACCAACTTATATGAGTTAGTGAAATGGTCCATGCTTTTGGTAACTGTACATTGAGGTCTTGAGTCTGTAACTTTCTACTTCATGTACTTTATCCTTTTTGTAATAGATAAGGATGTGAGCTATGGCATGTCATAGTCACTAGTCAAAAGACAATATGCCTTTTGACTCTACAATTGATTTTGTTTTGTGTCTAGTCAATTGCATCCAGCTGACTTTCATAGTATGGCCGGCTGTAGGATGTAGTATAAGTATCTCATGTTCTTGTATCTTTCCTTTACGCTTTGTAACACTTGTAATAGAACTTGCGAAAGCAATATACTGCATTCTTGAAAACCATACACTTGTGTATCTTGCTCTCTTGTTCTGTGTCTTACTATATTACTTGTGTTCTTAGTGTCTTATTGTGGTTAATCCAGTTTACTGTTTGATTAAGTTAAGTTGCTCTCCTCTTTGTGTTGTGGTATTGTAAGTGACCCCCTTCAACGGTCCTGCATTTGGTATCAGAGCTTTCCAGGCTCTTGATATAAGATCTCACATCTTAAGATCCCTCACACACACAAATACTCAACTTTTCAAATGGCAGCCATTTCCAAGACTGATATGGAAACTGGAACCATGAACAAGTCCCCACTAATCACTCTTGATGACTTTGATACCTGGTGCCTGAGAATGGAAGGTTTCATCAGGTCTCTAGACTTAAGAATGTGGGATTCTGTTGAGAATAAACCTTACATACCTAGCACCCCCTCTGCTACTGGTGCTGGTATGATCCCCAAGGCTATGACAAACTACTCTGATGAAGACAGGAAGAGAGTAGAGATTGATAGAAAAGCCATGACAACCCTTCAGACTGCTCTTCCAAACTCTGTATACAGAGGCTTCAAGAAATGCAAAACAGCTAAGCAGCCGTGGGATGCATTGAAAATGATGTATGAGGGTTTCTTTGAAGCTAAGGAGAACAAGAAGGATCTCCTGAAGCAGCAGTTTGAAAACTTCACCTTTAAAGCAGGTGAAACCATGACTCAGCGATACTTCAGGTATGTTGAGATTATGGATACCCTTGTGGATGGAGGAGTTCCTCTTGAGAACAAGAACATTGTAAGGAAGTTCATGTCTTCACTTCCTAGGCAGTGGACACACTACTGTGTGGTGATCAAGAGGACTAAGAATCTAAAAACTCTTACTCTGAACGGTTATATGGGATTCTCAGTGGCTACCAGATGGAGATGAACATGCAAGGTTCATCTGGCAACTCCAACAATCAAATTGGTCCAGCCCTGCATGTGGTTGAAAGGGATAGCATAGAATCCCAACATCTTCTCATATGCTACCCTGACAACTCACCTAAGGTTCCTTTCATCACCTTCCCAGAGACACCAAGAGAGAACTACACCCAAGGAAGCCCATTCCAAGAGACAAGTTCTTCTCAACCTTTGTGTCTTCTGATGAAAGTTGTGGCAGCTTTCTGTTCACCCTTGAAGACCTGGACTGTATCCATCCAGATGATCTAGAGTACATGGAGATAATCTAGCAGATGGCTCTTCTCACGCATAGAGCTAAGAAGTTTTATAAGCGGACTGGAAGGAAGTTTCCAAGCAATGCAACCAGTGGAAAGTTTGGCCTGGACAAAGGCAAAGTCAAGTGTTACAACTATGACTTGATGGGCCATTTTTCCAGGGAGTGTAAGGCACCTAGAACAAATAGTGGCCAAACACAGTCCAGACCCAACTACACTGACAAAGCTCCCAGAATGAGAAGCCAAAGTAGCAAGCTGCTGTTGCTGTTGAAGAAGGAGGCTTTGACTAGAGCTTTCAGGTGGAAGATGCTTCTCCAAACCAAGCACTGATGACAATCATGATGAAGCCAAGGTATTGGAACATCTCTATACCCCTAAATGCATTGCTAAAGTAAATAGATATAGGTCCTATAACTTGGAGATGAGATATGATCTTGAGTCCTTAAACATTTTAAAAGCTGATTTTAGGAAGTCTGAAAATGATTATAAACTGAAGATAGAGGACTTAGAGAAAACAATTTCAGTTCTAAAACATGAGCATACAGATTTTAGGACTCAAATCAAGGATCTCATAACCAAGCTGACTGAGTGCCAGGCTGAGCTTATGATCAACAAAGCCAGGGCAGACAACTGCGTTCTTGAAGAAGAGACCTTCAAGAACATGATATCCTCATCCCTGTACAACAAAGTGTGCTATCAAAACAAGCAGGGACTAGGATCAAATGAGATAGCTCCTCCACACACAATCTTGTTTGTAAGATCACCTAGGTGTGGAACTTGTGAAGATGAGCTTCCTCTCATAGATCCTTTGAGTGAAGAGGATGAAGAAGTGATAGTGAAGAATTGCTCTGAGAAAAGTGAATAGGAGGATTCTAAGAAGGGCCACTATCCTTTTGAGGAGAAGAAGAAGGTTGTGATAACCAAGTCAATGAGGAAGAATTTGATCAGGAAGAGCAAAAGGAAAGCAAGGAAGGCTCAAGAGATCAAGGCTACTTTTGACCTCAAGCAGAAGCAAGTTTTTATCTCTGCAGGTTTTGAAGTAGTAAAGACTGAAGACATCAATCTAAACTCTTCTACTAAGAGTTCTGGTTCTTGTTCAAAACATCTTAGTACCAAGAAGAAGACTGATCTGCTGTGTACCACTGCTACACAGCCTGGACCATCAAACTCCAATAACAGTTCCCAGCTCAAAAGGACTCTTACAACATCTGCAACAATGAGGGTGGAGAAGGGATGTGACCAAAGTCAGTCTTATTCCCAGCAGAAGGCTCTTGGGAAGAAGAAAATGGGATGTGTTATGTATGAGATTACTACTCATCTTGTTAAGGATTGTGCATACAATCCTAAGGGAACTCTTCACATGATCAAACCAAGGACTTCCAAGAGTTCCAAGAAGATTCAAGCTTCGGAAGGAAAATTTGTTTCCTTCGGAAGCTCCAAATCTAAGAAGAAGGCAAGTGGAAAATTGCCTTCGGAAGAAAAGTTGGTCTTGGAAGAAAGGAATACTTCCGAAGCACTGAAGTCTGCTGCAGTGTCTGCAAAATCTTCCGAAGGTTCAGTCATCAAAACTTCTGAAGTCTCAAAAGCTTCCGAAGTGTTGAAGTTCAAGTCCAAGACTCCGAAGGTGGTGTAGAAGTCTATTAGAAAGACCAAGTGACTAAAAATTCTCCATCAACAACAGCTTAAGATCCTCCTAGCACAACCATAGGATCTATTATTGTTGCATTACCTTCTGTTTCTATTAATAAGCCCAAGACAAGTAAGGCTTAGGTTTAAATGTAACTAATCATTTTCTTTGTCCAGGGACAACTCAAGACAAACAAAAATGTCTGGATCATTGATAGTGGTTGTTCCAAGCACATGATAGGCAATAGGTCACTATTCCAAAACTTTGAAAGGATTGATGGAGGACCAGTTGCCTTTGGAGGAGATGAAGGTGGTTACATTTCTAGAAGGGGCAAGGTCACAAATGGTAAGCTCAGCATTGAAAAGGTAAACTTTGTCAAGGAGCTTGGGTACAATCTTCTGAGTGTATCCCAATTTTGTGATCAGAGTCATAACATGCTCTTTACTGAGTATGAGTGCATTGTTCTCAAGCCCGGGGTGATTGTTCCTCATGAGCATATCCTGCTTAGAGCCCCCAGGAAAGGTAACATGTACAAGACGGACTTGCAAGAAAAATCTCCCGCTAGTCTAAAGCCAATAGTGATGAGTCTTTCCTATGGCATAAAAGAATGTGCCATGTAAAATTTAAGAACATGAATAAACTTATTAAAAATGATTTGGTAACTGGAATGCCAAAAAAAGAGTTTACAGTGACGACCACTGTGTTGCATGTCTAAAAGGGAAGCAACACAAGGTATCTCACAAGCCTACGGAAAAGAACTCCATCACTACACCCCTACACTTGTTACATATGGATCTCTTTGGCCCCACCATTGTAATGAGTCTAGGAAGGATCTCTTACTGTTTAGTGATAACAGATGACTTTACAAGATTCACTTGGGTCTTCTTCCTTAGGACTAAGGATGAGACTTCTGAGATTCTGAAGAGTTTCATCTTGAAGATTGAGAATCAATCTGATCACAAGGTCAAAATCATAAGATGTGATCAGGGAACTGAATTCAAGAACCACATCCTTGATACATTTTGTAATGAAAAAGGTATTACAAGACAATACAGTGCTCCCAGGACTCCTCAGCAAAATGGTGTTGCTGAGAGGAGAAACATGACATTGGTTAAAGCTGCAAGAACCATGTTGTCTGACTCTAAGCTGCCCATCACCTTCTGGGCAGAGGCAGTCAAAACTACTTGCTATGTGCAGAATAAAGTTTTAGTGGTTAAGACTCATGGCAAGACTCCTTATGAACTTTGGCACAAGAGGAAACCTTTCATTGGTTTTCTCAGGTCATTTGGATGTCCTTGCACCATCTTGAATACCAAAGATCAAATTGCCAATTTGCTGAGAAATCAGATGATGGACACTTTATTGGATACTCTTCCAAGCTAAGGCTTATAGAGTATACAATCTTAGAACTAGAATTGTTGAGGAGTTAGCCAATGTGACTTTCAATGAACACACACCCTGTGTGGCTGGTTTTGGTCCTGATTGGCTCTTTGATCTTGATTTAGTTACCAACTGTTTTAACAAATCTTGTGAGACTGTTTCAGGATCTGCAGAAAATTTAAATACAGGTGATCCTGATCCAAGATTTGAGCTAAGAAGACCTTCAAGTAACACATCTTCAGCTCCAGTTGAAACTACTTCTACAAATGAGGTTTCTATCAGCACTACAATGACAACTTTAGCTGATACATCTGGGATGCCTTCAAATTCCAGCTTAGAGGCTCCACAACTAGATAAAGATGCTACAATTGCAGAAGACAAAGATGGTAGTGGTGACAGTGATCAAGACATTTTTTGATGCTAATAACCATTCCATAGATGATAACATTAATGATGTCACACACTCTTTGGATCAAGTCTCTCTTGATAAGTGTGCTGATGTGGTGGGTGAAACATCTATGCCAGATCTAAATTTCTCTAGTTTAGATCTTTCTTAGCAACTTGCTGTGATCCCTCAGCTAAGGATCCACAAGTCCCACCCCACCACAAACATCATTGGAGATGTTGTCACAGGGGTAAGAACAAGAGGACAAACCCATGAAGCAAATGTTTGTCTTCACTCTTGTTTCTTATTCCCAGATAGAGCCAAAGAAAGTTGATGAGGCTCTGAAGGATGGAAGTTGGGTTGAAGCTATGCAAGAGGAGCTACTTCAATTCAAAAGACAGAAAGTTTAGAACCTTTGTCCTCTTCTTCATGGGAAGACTACCATTAGAACCAAATGGGTGTTTAGGAATAAGAAGGATGATAGAGGCATTATCATCAAGAACAAAGCTAGACTAGTTGTTCAAGGTTACACACAAGAATAAGGGATTGACTACACTGATGTCTTTGACCCTGTAGCAAGATTGGAAGCTGTTAGGATATTCCTGGCATTTGCTGCATCCAAGAACTTCAAGGTTTTTCAACTTGATGTGAAGTGTGCTTTTTCTTTATGGAGTGATTGATGAAGATGTGTATGTCAAACAACCACCCGGTTTTGTAGATCCTAATCATCCTGATTATGTCTGGAAGCTTGACAAAGCTCTTTATGGGCTGTATCAGGCACCCAAGAAGTGGTATGAGACACTATCTGAGTATCTTTACAGACATGGATACAGGAGATGTACTATAGATGGAAATCTCTTCATCAAAGGATAGGGAAATGACATATTGCTAGTTCAAGTATATGTGGATGACATCATCTTTGGTTCAACTAATCCAAAGCTCTGCAAAGACTGTGAGAAGCTGATGAAGGACATATTTGAAATGAGTGCCATGGGGGAACTCAATTTCTTTCTGGAAATTCAAGTGAAGCAAGTTGAAGATGGCATCTTCATTATTTAGTCAAAGTATGTTCAAGACATACTCAAGAGGTTCAACATGACTGATTGTAAGATTGCTAAGACACCCATAGCTAGAAACCACTCCCTTGGACCTGAGGGGGAGTGTGTAGATGAACACTTATACAGGGCTATGATTGGGTCTCTTATGTATCTTACTGCTAGCAGGCATGATATTATATTTGCCACTTGCATCTGTGCAAGATATCAAGCCAACCCTAAGATGTCTCATCTTATCACTATCAAAAGGATTCTAAGATACCTTAAGGGTGCTTCAACACTTGGTTTATAGTATCCTAAGAATCTTGACTTCAATCTGTATGCCTACACAGATAGTGATTATGGTGGTTGCCACATGACCGCAAAGTCTACATCTGGGGGATGTTAGTTTCTTGGTGGAAGGGTTGTCTCATGGCAATGCAAGAAACAATCCTGTGTCTCTATATCAACTGCTGAAGCTGAATATATTGCTGCTGCAAGCTGCTGTGCTCAAGTGCTTTGGATTTAGAATCAGATGCTGGACTATGGGTTAAACTTCAAGGAGACTCCCATTCACATAGATAACAACAATGCTATCTCAATCACAGAGAATCCTGTGCAGCACTCTAGGACCAAACACATCAATATCAGGTATCATTTAATAAGAGATAATTATGAAAATAGATTAATTAAACTAGTCAAAGTTCACACAGATGAACAATATGTTGATCTGTTTACAAAGGCTTTTGATGAACAGAGATTTAAATATCTAATATAAGCTATTGGGATGATCAACTTTGAGTAGGTTTTTCTTGAAACTAATTCTTAATATTTCTTAAAATATGTGTGTCCTAAGTTGTCTAGTTCATCACTTTCATAAACTCTTGTTTTCTTTGGATGAAAATCTTTTTGAAGACTTTCTTTAGATTTCTGCAAATTTCTGATCCTTCGGAAGATATGTTTTTATCTTCGGAAGAAAATTATGCCTTCAAAACAAATAACTGTCTAAGAAATCTTACCTTCGAAAGAGATTTCTAAAATATCTTACCTTCGAAGAGATTTCTAAAATATCTCCCGAAGCTTAAAAGCTTGTCTCAGACACTTGTATGTTTTCAAGGACAGTTTTCTTCTGAAGCAAAATTAACTCTTGGAAGCTTTGTTCTTTTGTGTACAAAGTATTCAAGTCTTAATTTCTCTTCCGAAGCAAAATTTCCAAAACTCTAAGGAAATTCTTCCAAAGTCATTTTAGCTTCGGAAGCTTTTTTATTAAAAACTTCCGAAGATAATTTACCTTCGGAAGCTTTTTGACTTCCAAGAATACTACCCTTTGAGCAAAAGTAAACTACTTTTTCAGAGGTGGGACCGACATTCGGATTTCAAAGTTTATCGTCTTTCATTAAATTTTGTCTGAAATCCTTTTCACATATAAACCTAACGGTTTCCCCCTCTTTCTATCATCTGCTTCTTCCTCCAAACCTAAAATCCCAAATTTCTCTTTGAAATTTCTTTCTTTCTTCATCCTTAGCTACATCAAAATGGCCAACCCTCTTCACAGAAATGACCTGAACTTTACCACGCAGTTACACAGGCAACATAATGAGGTTGCTCTGTTAAGCTTTGAGAAAGATCCTCATTTCTCAGAGATTTGCCATTTCTTAGCTTTGTCAAACTACTTCACCTCCCTAATTATGATCCTCCACTCTATGAGGATCATCTGCTCGGATTCTGGAAGACCTGCCAAGAGGTCGTAATGGATGGGGAGAAGGCTCTATCTGCCATAATGTAGGGGAGAATAGTCTTCATCACTCCAGCCATCATCAACATGCATCTTCAGTTGGATGATGAAGAAGGTGAGGTGTTCTTCCCAAAAGAAGCTATCAATCATTCTTTTGAGCAGATGGGGTATGAGAGAACTTACTCTGTCAAGACCTTTAGGAAAGGGAAGGTCACATCCCAATGGAGATTCCTGCTCCATGTGATTATCCACAGCTTATCAGACAAGCATGGTGGATGGGACCAGATTCTTAAGGATCCCTCCTTCATTATCCATGGAATGATTCAGGGGGTCAAGTTCAGGTATTGTGAATTTGTTTATACTAATTTACTTGAAAACTTGGACTCCTTAGAATATTACATGTTCCCTAGATATATCTAGTACATTCTTAACTGTGAACTGGGCTCACAGTTAAAGAGAACAGATAACATTCTTATATTGGGACAGATGAAGCCCGACATCTTTAAAATACTGAGAAAGCCCACTATTGGCTTCTCTGGGGTAGAAACAACCCTGGTCCCAAAAATGTTAGAGCTCATTGCTCAAGGTGACAACCTTGCAACACCAGCTAGTGTTGAACCCACACCTTCTACTTCCCGACAACCTACATAGCCACAAATCACCCTTACCTACCAAAGAAAATCCAAACGAACCCCTATTCAGGCTATTCAGTCTGTGTAGGTCCCTATACACTCACCCATACAGGAGGAAGTAGACACTGGAGCTCCCACTTCTCCTGAGGAGCAGAACACTCCCATCTCTTCAAGGATCAGTGCTGAGGTTCCTCATGCTCAGCCTGATGAGCTCATAAGCCAAACTGCCTTAAGCCATCACTCTGAGTCTCAACACTCAAGTGATCAACCTTCAGGGGACATTACCATCCCCAGCCTTTAGATCTCAACCAACCAATCCCAAACCTTGATTTCTACACTGATGAAGATCTAGATTTCAGTGAGTACCATGATTCTATCTTCTTTTCCCCTACTCAAAGAGAGATGAGTGCTTCTGAGGTTCCTATTTCTAGCCCCCATCAGTCACCTCTTACTGAGGTGGACACTTCTGAACCTGTTCAGGATGTCCATATGGAAGAGGCTCTCACTTTTGAAAGTGATTACATCATTAAGACCTCAACCATGGCAACTCAGCCCACTGACATCTCAACTGAGATTGCCAGTGAGTAGAAGAAATCCAACAGCCAAGAACCTGATGCTAGTGGCGAGAGTGAGAACTCTGGTCCAATCATCTCATCCTCCAAGGATTCTTCTGCTGAAGATAAAGGGGAATTTAAGACTAAAGGTGAAAAACTGTCTCAAACATGCACCTATTTAGTCTCCGAGGTTGGTCACCTTGAATCTCAAGTGACTACCTTGCAGAATAGGGTTAATGATCAGCAACTTGAGATTTCATATCTTAAGGCAATACTAGCTGCGAGACCTTTAAGAGGAGCTCAACCAGGAACATAAGAACCTGTGGATATGATTGACCTAACTCCTGACTCACCTATGCAAGTGGGTGATGCTACCAAAAAAGGGGATAAAGTCATTACAATCACAGAACCTAGGAGTTCTTCAAAGAGAATGGACATTGAGGACTCACCATCCTCACTTGCAATTGTACCTTCTCAGCAACCTCCTCAAGTTCACATTGATGTGGACTACATAGACTCCTTCATACAGAGTCTGTTTGAGGATGGGATTCCAAAGGCCATGTCATCTCCACCATCTTCCAATCACATCATTGGGTGGAGGTATGACAACACCAGGAGAGCCCTAATCATCATGAAAGTTCAAGGGCAACAAGAAATCTTCAATTTTCAGACCTTGAACTATTATAACAGTCTGGATTTAGTCAACATGCCACTTGTCAATCCAAGCTAATCAAGACAAGCTGACAAGTTGGCTCAAAGAATCCAAGACTGGATCACTGCAGAGTTCAGCCTTAGAAGAAGACTGTGGGAATCAGGCAATGTTATCGGTGAACTGGATGTTGAGGCAGACCCTAAGATTAGCTTCATAAAGGAAACCTTGACTGAAGGCCCAATGACAGAACCTGAGAGCCCTGTCTTATCACAAACAGCTGTTGTAGAGATCAATGCCTTTTTTGAGACACCTGCTGGTGAAGGTGATTCTCAACCTCTCTCTAGCCAGAGCTTAGAAGCTACATCAAGCAATGAAGGCCAAAGCTCTCTCCACCCTGAGTCATAAAGGTCTGGGAGTGACAAAAGGAAAAGAAAAATGACTTTTGAGGATATTGAGGAGGAGAAGAGAGAGAGAGGAAAAGGAAGCTGAGGGGAGAAAGTTCCTTTTCTAGGTCTGCAAGACTCATGGAGATTGCAATTAGGGCTGCCCCCAGAACAGATACTCAGAATGATGAGTTAAGGGCAGTCAGGATAAACTATCTACAGACAAGGAACTATGACTTAGATAATGTCATCTCTCTCCCCTTGGAGGAGTTAAATGAACTAGTTGACCTGGAAAGGTCAAGGGAGAAGAAGGAGGCAGAAGATGTAGAGCTTCTAGTACAAATAAAAAAAGATAGAAGAAAGAAAAGATTGTACAAACATGTTCCTACCCTCTCCCCAGTTCAAGAAAGTCCTTCATAAGAGGATATGGTTCAACAAGAACCACAGGTAGATAAAGAAGAAGACAAGATCAAGATGATCAACTACCTGAGTGCCATAGGCCTCTATCAGGTAGAAGCACTTCTAACTTGTCTTATGACTATGTTGAGTTTGATTATCTTAAACAACTTGAACTTAAGATAGTCACGGAAAGAAAGACAACCAAAAGAAAGCTAAGGGAAGAAGCTGCTAAGTCAAGAGCCATCATCCTCAAAAGCATGAAGAAATCTGCTGACAGGCAGATGATGATGAGCTTTTTGAAGCTGTATGGATTCTTCGAAAAGAGACTTGGCCCTATGTCTCTATCCATGAGTGGAGAGCTGGTTGACTTACATTCCCTTCCAAGTTAAGCCACACCTGAATTGAAGGTTAAGGTTGAACAACCAGAGACATCAAAACCTGGACCTCCTACTGAGTTTTAGAAAGCTTCATATTCTGATCCACAATAGGGTTAGACTCACTCTCAATCTGAACCTGTGAGAGTAGAAGACCCAACTGAGAAAGACAATGAAGTTCAATCCGGTACTGCAGGCCAATCTTCTCAGTTGAAAGTTGTAAAGAGAAAGAAAAGGATGACTTCTAAACCAAAGCCAAAGAAGAAAAGAAGACTGCATCCTTTTCTGAACCTTAGGATAAGTCAGAGCATCCTGAGGATGTGCAGCCAGAGGATGCTCCATCATCTCCTATTCTAATAGCTCCTCTAGCATTAGAAAGACTCATCCTGTCCTGGACATATACTACAAATCCAGAAAGGTGGCACGTCATCAGAAATCATGGCATTGATAATGTCTACACTTGGCAAGACATGTTTTAATTGCCTCTGCATGATTATTTTGACATGAGAAGATAGTTTGATAGTCTGAAGGATCCTGATCATCTTATGAAGAAAGGGCTGGTTATTATCCTGATGAGGACTGTTGATATCTGAAGTCTTCAAGAGTTTTGGTAGCATCAGCCTAGGGGGAGTTTGTAGAGAATATGTATTGAGGCTGAAGCAACCAAAGTATTTCTGCATGCATGTTGCAAAAGTACTGAAGAAGAATGCTTCGGAAGTTTCACACATGCAACAAAAATATTCTAAGTGTGAAATCTTCCGAAGCCAAGACCAATATCTTCCAAAGCCAAAGATGAAGTCTTCCGAAGCTTCAAAGACAAAGTCTTCCGAAGCTCCACACTTGAAGACAAATTTCTTCCGAAGACTTTTAGTAACATGCTTTATCTGATCTACTTTTCCATAAAGCTAGACTCCTTTCTTTTGCAACTTTGTAAAGTCACCAACTTACATGAGTTGGTGAAAAGGTCCATGCTTTTGGTAACTGTACATTGAGGTCCTGAGTCTGCAACTTTCTACTTCATGTACTTTATCCTTTTTGTAATAGATAAGGATGTGAGCTATGGCATGTCATAGTCACTAGTTAAAAGGCAATTTGCCTTTTGACTCTACAATTGATTTTGTTTTGTGTCTAGTCAATTGTATCCAACTGGCTTTCATAGTATGGCCGGTTGTAGGATGTAGTATAAGTATCTCATGTTCTTGTATCTTTCCTTTATGCTTTTTAGCACTTGTAATAGAACTTGAGTAAGCAATATACTGCATTCTTGAAACCATACACTTGTGTATCTTGTTCTCTTGTTCCGTCTATTACTATATTACTTGTGTTCTTAATGTCTTATTATGATTAATCCAGTTTACTGTTTGATTAAGTTAAGTTGCTCTTCTATTTTTGTTGTTGTGTTGTAAGTGACACCCTTCACGGTCCTGCATAACGTTTATGGATAGAAATTCATAAACTTGCTTGACATCATCTTATAAATGTTATGCATGTAGATATAGCATGCTAATTAAGATTAAGAAACATATTCACTTTAATAGTTGCTAGAATCACAATTTATAATATTCTAAACCTTTTATAACACCTCCACAACAATTTCTTAAGCTTAACAGGGTAGAATGCTAGCTTACATGAGGTATGGTAAGGGTATTTGAGTACACGTGGCAAAAAGGCATGTGTTTTTTATGTGAAATCCGCCTACAAAGAGCAGGATTTTATAGCTTGGTCGCAGGTTCCATCATGAACCGCTAAGCAAGGTGCTAGCGGTCTTCCATCCAACCATGGCGACCGAAGGTGTCTTGATCCACATAAGGGACCGTTTCGGGGTAGCACAATGATCTGCTATGCAAGCCTAATTTGAAACCTAATTAATCACCTGAAGGTCCGCTAAGTCTCCTGGCCATGGTTAGCAACCATAATCTAAAACCTAAGTCTTTTAATATTTTTTAATTTTAACCATAAACTTTCAAATCTTATTATTTCATTCTTTAAAATTTTCAGGATATATACAATAAAAAGGGACTATTGGATACACCTAACACATATGATGAATGTGTGAAAGAATTGTATAATAAAAAAGAATATATCATTAGTTATTATATTAGAGTTAATCAAAGATACCCATACTGACTATAATAGTACGACGGTACCATTGTAAGAGGCATCATCAGTAAGTATAAAAGCTTATGCTGTTCCATTCTCTAAATTCAGTACATTGTTTCATTACACAAAGAGTTACAAATTCTTCACCATATATTTATAAATAAATATTGAATTCATTGAAATGTATATAAATCCTAGTAAATTTGTATAACAAATAGTATGACAGTTGAGACAATTTTTGCAATTATAACATATTGTTTAGTTCGAAATGAAGGTCATTTGATATATTTATTAATTTTAATAAATAATAAAAAAAGATGCCCTGAATTTTGTTAGGATCGTGTACTGGACGAATACTAACAGATTTACGCGTATACCAAATCAAATAGTGCGGAATCCTATTTGATTGGCGATCCAATTAGTGAGAACGCACGTAGAATCAATTAAAGATGAATCTAAACATTAAGAACGATTAGCAATCGATCTACTGCGATCTATAAAGTTGGAACAGGTTGCTAGAGGTCTCTGGACGGCTAGGGTACATGTAGGTATTGAAATATTCAAAGTGTCCCGTTTTTCCACGATTTAAGTGGTATTTATAGGTTAGGGTTTCTCAATCGTGCGACTGGACCATTTGCATGGTTCAGTCATGCGATTGAGTCATGCGGTTGATCCATTCGCACGATTGAGTGTTCAGTCGTGTGACTGAGTCAATCTCATGTTTCAATCATACGACTGATCCAGTCTCCTGGTTCATTCGTACGACTGTTCATTAGCATAAGTTGTTCATGCGTATGGTCCATTAGCACGGGCCAATCGCATGAGTACTTCATATGATTAAGTTTGAATATGTTTCATAATCATTAATTGACTTAGATTTATTCAAACAACCACAACCTATATTGATAGTTCAATAAGCATTATTACATACCAAGCAATGAAATATTCAACATTATAAGCACAACCACACATTTTATTTCATTAAGTACCATACAATTACATGTGTGTAAAACAATAAGACATATTATATAATTTAGAAACTAGGGACACATGTATCTACAAACTCCCCCTTAGACCTAGTTTCATCTAATGTCTTATATCCTTCATAAGTTTCTCAAACTTTTTGTACTTCTCTTCTCCAGTGACTCCTGTGTGTATCTCAAAAGCAAAACAGAGTCGTATCACGTTCTGAAATTGTAGAGCTTGTATAATATCTTGAGAGTCATAGAACAGTGGCCACTTGTATAATGTATAGACATCATCAGCAGACAAGTTTGTAAGCCACATTGGGTCAAACACCCTGATGGTTTCCATTATACCATTCTTGTTCAAAACTATGACTGCCTCTCCTGTCCTCCAATCATAGTACCACCATTTGAAGTGTGGAGTGAAGTCCTATGGCATTTCCCATAGAGGGATCTTAGACATTATGCACGGAGCACTCCACTTCAGCACTATTTTCGGTTTTTCAGTTATGGTATCAACCTCAGACCGTCTGATATACCTCATTGGTTGTTGAGGTTTGAAGTTGACCCATATGGTATGGTACTCTCTTTTTATAGCTGCTTCAAACCAGCCTGAAATTTTGCGTGGGTCAGCATATAGCAATTTCAACTTTGCTAACTGGTTAAGCTCAAATCCAGGAAGAGTCTTCAGGTCATGTGGGAACCTGAAGTACTCAATCCCTTTCTCACGTTTAACTGCATAAATGTTGATATTTTAAAAATGTGCCCATGCTATGATTTTGCCCGGCACCTTGTGATGTTTCTTCACTTTGTACAGCTTGGTGTAGACATTTGACGTTGAAGCACTACGTTGGGCTCTTATTTCTTCAAAGCATGCAACCCACTCAGCCTTTCTGATATTGACGTTAGTTTCCGAGGCTTGGGCCATATCTTCTTTCTTGTCAAACTCTTGTTCCATTTTATCCAGAGTCTCAAAAGTTTCACTGACAAGATTGTCGCCCAGATTGGGAACATCATTACCCTCAATGTTAGTGTACTCTAGATAGTGTTGGTCCGTGACATCTTCTATCTTGTTCTCATCAATGTCTTTGAGCTCGTCGTCACTTTCCACATGGACTGTTGGAGCATCTTTCACAATCTCATCAGGATTAAGTCGGAACATTTCAGCAAGTTGCTCGTCGGTGAGATTATGAATTATCTCTCCTTCTTCAGGAGTGTAATTCACTGATCTCCTGACTATTCCCTGCAGATCAAGAATCATCGTGATCTGAGTCTTGATCTGTTGGAGGGGAGCAACATCATATTCGTCTCTTGATAGTTTGGATCTGCTTGATTTAAAACATGTAACACATCAACCATTAGTCAACAATCAAAGCAGTAAATATCAACAATAAATATAAACATTTATTACATTAATTTGATACAAGATTCAAATACACATGATTAAATAACATAAACAACTAATAATTACTCTTGTCTTGTATCATGTGCTCCTCTGCTGATGGAGTTGATGTGGAGGCACTTTGGTCTTGAGCCTTCTTGGTCCTCATTTCACTTGCAGATGTGGCACCCATAGCAGAAGTATCATTATCTCTATCATCATCATCATCATCAACATCATCACCAACATTAGTATCCTCCCCTTGATCACCATCATCATCATCATCATCATCATCATCATCATCATCACTTTTATGATCATCACCATCATCTCCATCTCCTTCTTTGATCTTTAAGGGCTCATCCTTTGATCCTTTGAGCCTCAGCATTGTTGGACCAAAAGAACCAATGAGCCAAGATCAGAAAACCTCTAAGTCCCACATGGTATCACAACAACTGCTGAAAGCCTCATCAGCAGTTTGACAAGTGCTGAAGACTTCAACAGCTGAAGATCAAGTGCTGAAGACCTCAACAGCTGGAGAACTAAAGTGCTGAAGTACAACAGCTGAAGAACACAAGTGCTGAAGCTGAAAGACCAAAGTACTGAAGTACAACAGCTGAAGAGTTTACAAGTACTGAAGATCAACAACTGATGTACAAAGTCTGAAGACAAAGACTGAAGACATCAGCTGATGATATCTACTGAAGTCATCAGCTGATGAAACACCTGAAGGTCAAAGTCTGAAGATCAAGTACTGAAGCCTCAGTAGTTTGTCACAACTGCTGAAGAGTACTTCTTCAGTAGTTGTGATATCAGTAGTTTTATATTTGTAGTTTCAGTAGTTTTATGTTTCAGTAGTTTTGTAAAACGACTGAAGAGCTTGTTCTTCAGTCGTTGTAGTTTCAGTAGTTTTATATTTTGTACTTAACACTCTGATATGTTCTCAGTAGTTGTGAACATTTCAGTAGTTTGTTAAGAGTTAGTTATTTTTGTATTAGATCTGCCAACTATTGTAATTTGTGCGGATGAATGAATGGAATGAATGAATGATTTGATTAGAAATATTCTACATCTATAAACATTCCTTGAAATCAGAAATATATATTCTCTCCCTATAACCGTATGCGCTCTTAATGCATACAAGTATCGATTGCTTGCTACATTTGTCTAATTCTTGTTCATATTCCGCTGCTTTGAACTCTAATACATCGAACTTGTGATCACTGATCCTGTCAAATGGTATCAGAGCCGGTTAATCATTGATCGATCTAATAATTGATCATTGAAACTGCTATTCAAGATCTAAGTTTGATTGAATTAGCTTTTGTTTTTGCAAGAAAAGGTTATAGAGATTGAATTTTCTGTATTTCTGCTCATTCATCCTGAGATCTTTTCTTGTTTTCATTGAGTTTGTTGTGGTCTGTTTAAAACTTTTAAAAGCTTGAATTAAATTGTTTTTGAACTGAAAATGACCACTCCCTCCAATGATCCTCACAATACTGGTTCCTCAACCAAGCCACCAATGCTGGTTAGGAATCAGTATAACATATGGCAAAGACGTATGCTCCATCACCTGTCTGTTAACAGCGCAGGTTGTTGGACATCAGTGGTACATGGTCCACACAAGCCTATGGTGAATAACCCGGAAACCAATCAAATGGTTTCGAAGAGGAGGGAGCAATACTCAGATGAGGACAAGAAGTTGCTTGAAATTGATGCAAAAGCCCATCGAATTCTGGCCATGGCACTACCAAATGAAATCTATTCTGGGCTAATGCATCATGAAACTGCCCATGACCTCTGGAATGCCTTGAAAGAACAATTTGGAGGAACAGATGAGGTCTTGGCAAATAATAGAGAAATTCTTGCCCAACAATATGAGACATTCTCTCATAGAAAGGGTGAGACACTGACTCAAAAATATGAGCGGTTCTCTTGTTTGATCTCTGAACTAAAAATGGTCAAACTTGAATACACCAATATTCAGATGAATAACAGATTTCTCAGATCACTGCCTGAGAGATGGGACACATATACTATTGTCCTACGCTCCAGTGCAAGTTTGGACAACTATCTCTCACCCAACTCCATGGGAAACTGCTCACGTTTGAGAGAGAGATAGAACAGAAGAGAAAGCTGTCTTCATCTGGAAAGCTCACTGAAGACTTTGTACCAGGCAACACTGCCTTGGTGGGCCATGAGTCAGAATATGCTTCATCTGAATGCCAGTATGATGAGCATATTAATTTCTCTTCAAGCACTTCTGACTCTGCATTTGTGAGTATTGATGGTCAGTTTACTGGGTGTAATAATGACAATCTATGCTTCATTATGGATGATCTCAAGGGGATTGCTGATGATGATTTAGAGGAGATGGATATTTGAGCCAAATGGCCCTGATAAATATCAGATCTCAGAAGTTCTATAAAAGAACTGGAAGAAAATTCCCAGGACTCTCTGGCAAAACCAAAGTTGGTTTTGACAAGAGCAAGTTGAGGTGTCACAAATGCCAAAGACTTGGACACTTTGCAAGAGAGTGTAGATCAACTGGATCTAACTCCACTGCACCCTTCTGACATAGCACAATCAGAAGTAGAAGTCAGCATCAAGCCCTCTTTGAACTTATCAGCTGATGTTGATGGTTCAAATGCTGACATTCACATGATAAATGAGTTGATCAACTCAGGAGTTAATTCTGAAGAACCTGAAAGGACTAGAGAGCGGGATTTACACCTGAAGTTCAAACTTCAACTGCTGTCAGTACTGAAGAGAAGAAAACTGGCAGTAGAAAGAGTTTGAAGACTACTAAAGAGGCTGTCAAGAAAGCAAACAATGCTTCCAAAGCATTGAAGAACAAGTCTTCAGTTGCTTCACCCTCTTTAGTTGATGATCAACCTAAGATGAAGAAGAAACCATGTGAAGTATGTGGTTTGTTCAATCATCTTACAGATGATTGTGGTACAAAAGAGGTTCCAAACTCAAACTAAAAGAAGAAATTAATGAGAAAATGGTAAAAATGAAAACTGAGTTTGAGACCACATTTGTATCAGCAACATCAAATCCTGTAACCCTTAAGTCCTCAAAGAAATCCAAAAAGGAAGGGGTTAAACAGGTGACAACTGAGGGTGCTCAGAAGAAGAAGGTGCAACATAGGAACTTATCAAACTCCACCAGCAATGTGTCTGATGAGCTGAAAGCTTTATCACAAAATCAGACACAGCTGGTTATGATGGTTCAACATCTGTTGGGTAGAGTTAACCAACTAGATGCTCCTATGTTGAAACCACAAAAAAGAGGTCCAAGCCAAGGACTCCTCTTCTACACCATCTTCTTTCTCTCAAGCTGTTGTTTCAAATAAACCTGTTAGTTTACCATCTATTGATGAGACCAGGCCCAAAACCAAAAAGGTTTGGGTCTCTAAAACTAACTGATTGTTTATTATTGCAGGGTTCTTCAACATGCCAAAGTAGCATCTGGTATGTAGACAGTGGGGGATCTATGCACATGACTGGGAACAGCTCTCTTCTTCATGACTACTCTCAAGGAAAGAAGGGATTTGTCTCTTTTGGCAATGATGCTAGGGGTTACATCATCGGAGGGCTTTGTCTCCAATGAAAAATCAAATTTGATGATGTTAATCATGTGGAAAATCTCAAGTACAATCTCTTGAGTGTCAGTCAAATGTGTGATAAAGGCCATGTTGCCCTTTTCACTAGTCAAAACTGCAGGATTTTGTCATCCAAAGTTTTGCACTTGTTTGACAAGGTGTTGGATGATCACACTCTCCTGAGAGCCAACAGGACAGGAAGAGTGTATGCCTTAGATCTTTCAAAAAATAGATCTCAAAGGCAATCCTTGCCTATTTTCCAAAGCCTCTTCTCAAGAATCTAAACTGTGGCACAGGAGGCTTGGTCATGTTAATCTCAAAAACATGAATCAGCTTACCCACAATAATTTAGTCAGAGCTTACCAATAAAAGAGTTCCACTGTGATGAAACCTGCACTGCGTGTTTAAAAGGAAAACATCACAAAGTCTCATTCCCTCCTATTGAAGTGCCTAAGTCCACTGCCTGCTTGCAATTACTGCATATGGATCTATTTGGTCCTGTGAGAGTAATGAGCATGGCAAGAAGAAATACTGTCTGGTAATTGTGGATGATTACTCCAGATTTGTATGGACTTTCTTTCTACATTCAAAGGATGAGGCTGCTCAGAAGATTATTCACTTTGTGCTGTATATTGAGAAGCAGTATTCCCTTCCAGTCAAGTGTATTAGGAGTGACAATGGAACTGAGTTCAGAAATCATACACTTGATGACTTCTATCTTTCAAAGGGAATCAAAAGGCAGTTCAGCATTCCAAGGACTCCAGAACAAAATGGAGTAGTGGAGAGAAAGAACAGGACCCTCATTGAAGCTGCAAGGTCCATGCTGGCCGACTCAGGCTTGCCACTGACCTTTGGGCTGAAGCTGTCAACACAGCTTGCTATGTGCAAAATAGAGTTTTAGTAAATCAGAGGTTGATGAAGACTCCATATGAAGTTCTCCATCATTTGGCTCCTCTGATTTCATTATTCAAAGCATTTGGGTGTCCCTGTTTTATTCTCAACACAAAGGATCAACTCCATAATTTGATCCTAAGGTGGATGCAGGGTACTTTGTTGGTTATTCATCTACTTGCAAGGCATACAGAGTCTTCAACTGCAGAACAAAGATGGTTGAAGAAACTCTACATGTTAAGTTCAATGAATCTCCAAAGGACAAGATTCCACAAAGCCCTGTGGAGTTATTCGATTTGGACATACTGCAATATGTTCCTTATCAAACTCCTGCTGTTGCTCCTGTCAACAGTTCACCACCTGGTGGTACTGCTGATGATGATGATGATTGCAGTACTCACCTCTTCAGGTTTAGTGATCAGCTGCCTGATTCAGCTAGACCTGATGTTCCTGTAGCTCCAGTAGCACCATCCACAACAAATGCTGATGAGATCTCTTCGAATTCAACTTCCTTTGAATTACCATCCACTGATTGGTTTCAAGGAAATGATTCACCATCACCATCTGTTACTGCTGAGCCTGCTACAAACACTTGCACAGATCTCATTGTGTATCAAGATCTGAAGAATCACCCTATGTCTCAAATCATTGGTGATATCACTGTTGGTGTATCAACAAGAAGTCAATTGTCAAATTTCTGCTTCTATGCTCTCTTCATCAGTCAGCAAGAGCCAAAGAATTATCACATTGCTTTAAAGGACAATGGATGGGTTGATGCCATGCAGCTTGAGCTTCTTCAGTTCAAGAAACAGCAAGTGTGGGAACTGGTTCCTCTACCTCCAGGTAAGTGTGCAATAGGCACTAAATGGGTGTTTAGGAACAAAACTGATGAAAATGGGCTTATTGTTAAGAACAAGGCCAGACTGGTTGTTCAGGGGTTTGCACAAGAAGAAGGTATTAATTATGATGAAACCTTTGCCCCTGTAGCCAGACTGGAAGCAATCCGATTGTTTTTAGCTTATGCTGCTTATCAAAATCTTAAAGTTTTTCAAATGGATGTCAAAAGTGCATTTTTGTATGGAAAAATTAAAGAAGAAGTTTATGTATGTCAACCTCCGGGCTTTGAGGACAATAAACATCCTAATTGGGTGTATAAGCTTGATAAGGCTCTTTATGGGTTAAAAAAAGCTCCTAGAGCCTGGTATGAGACATTATCAAACTTTCTTCTAGAAAATAATTTCACTAGAGGCTCCATAGATAAGAATTTATTCATTAAGAAAGCTGGGCAACATAATCTACTTGTTCAAATTTATGTAGATGATATCATTTTTGCATCCTCTGATCCAAAGTTGTGTGATGCCTTTACAAAGTTGATGCAACAGAAGTTTGAAATGAGTGCCATGGGAGAATTACAGTTCTTTCTGGGGTTGCAAATCAAACAAAAGGCTGATGGAATTTTCATTCATCAGTCCAAATATACAAAAGATCTTTTGCAAAAGTTTGATTTACAAAATTGTAAGCCTTGTTCTACTCCTATGTGCAGCACCACACAACTGGATACAGATCAGAAAGGTAAAGTGGTTGATGAAACACTTTACAGATGTATGATTGGGTCCTTGATGTATTTAACAGCTTCTAGACCAGATATTATGTTTGCTACATGTGTTTGTGCTAGATTTCAGGCTGCACCTAAAGAGTTTCATCTGATTGCAGTCAAGAGGATCTTTAGATATCTGCAAGGCACTCCATCTCTAGGTTTATGGTATTCTACGGACATTCTGGTAAATTAGTTGCTTTTTCTGACAGTGACTATGCAGGGTGTAAGTTGACCAGGAAATCAACGTCTGGTGGATGTCAATTCCTAGGCAACTGCTTGATTTCTTGGCAGAGCAAGAAACAGACCTCAGTTGCTACATCAACTGCTGAAGCAGAGTACATTGCGGCTGCAAGTTGTACATCTCAGGTACTCTGGCTTCAAAACCAACTTTTGGATTATGGCATTTCAGAGACTAAGACTCCATTGTTAATGGATAGTGCTTCAGCTCTTTGCATTGTCAAAAATCCAGTCCAGCACTCTAGGACCAAACATATAGAGATCAGACATCATTTTATAAGAGATTGTTTTGAAAAAGGTCTGATTGATCCTAAGTTTGTGCCTAGTGCTGATGAGCTTGCAGACATTTTTACTAAGCCTTTGGATAGTTCAACTTTCCAAAACCTGGTGTTAAGGCTTGGTATGCTGCAGCTAGAATAAGTGACAACTACTGATGATCTTAGTAATTACTGATGATCATTAGTAACTATGTCACATATAAGTACTGATGAGCTCTTTTACCCTCAGTAGTTTTATAACTACTGAAGGCTAAATGTCTCACAAGTACTGAAGTACTTCATCTGTTCTAAACTACTGATGTAGTTACTACTACTGATGCAGCTACAACTACTGCAATCAGTAAAAACAGATAAGTACTGATGTCCTATGAAACAACTGAAATCAGCTAAAAAGACTGATGAATGTGTTGAGGACAGTATAAAACAGCTGAAAAGCTAAGAATTGACGAAAACAGCTGAAGAGAACTTTCTCTTCAGTCGTTTGTACAACTGCTGTTTCATTCTAAACAACTGAAGCAAAACCACGTCTTCAGTAGTTTTATAACTACTGATGACTAATACCAAGTCTTCAGTTGTTTACAACAGCTGATGACAAAACCACTGTCTTCAGTAGTTTTATAACTACTAATGACAAACACCAAGTCCTCAGTTGTTTCAATCATCTGAAGTCAAAACCACGGTCTTCAGTAGTTTTCTAAACTACTGATGCCTAACACCACGACTTCAGCTGTTTCAACGTCTGAAGGATAATACCATGTCAACGGTCGTTTAAAACTACTGATGACTACACCACATCCTTCAGTCGTTTTCTTACCTGTACCCTATAAATATCCCTAACCTAAGCTCTCAATGCTTCATCTTCTTCAAACCTAACGTTCCTCTCCAAAACTTCCCTCTTCTCCATGGCGTCCATGCAAATTAAACCGCGACACAACTGTGTTGCCTACCTCACTAAATCGCCCATCTGGACTAAGTTCGATACTGCTATCGATCTTATGGTTCAGTCCCAATACAACCGGCATTTCTTCTGAATCCCATACTACATGCCGAATCCTTGCACCAATTTTGGATGAACGTTACTGTTACCACTGGGGAGAACAACACACCATCCCTCCAGTCGGTCGTAAACAACAAAGAAGTAGTCATCACTCTGCCAATAATCCGCCAAATTCTTCAACTGAATGATGCTAGTTCTCCTGCTGGATATCCGAAGGGCACCATAGATCTATCCTTTGCTCAACATGGATATCAAGGCGATCTCAGTGCCTCCACTATCATGAAGAAACATTTTAATGACGCTGAGCGCCTGATTTTTCACATGGTGAATGTATGTTTGGCCCCTAAGACGTCGTCTTGGGATCATCGTGAGCTGAGTCTTGATCTGTTGGAGGGGAGCAACATCATATTCGTCTCTTTGATAGTTTGGATCTGCTTGATTTAAAACATGTAACACATCAACCATTAGTCAACAATCAAAGCAGTAAATATCAACAATAAATATAAACATTTATTACATTAATTTGATACAAGATTCAAATACACATGATTTAAATAACATAAACAACTAATAATTACTCTTGTCTTGTATCATGTGCTCCTCTGCTGATGGAGTTGATGTGGAGGCACTTTGGTCTTGAGCCTTCTTGGTCCTCATTTCACTTGCAGATGTGGCACCCATAGCAGAAGTATCATTATCTCTATCATCATCATCATCATCAACATCATCACCAGCATTAGTATCCTCTCCTTGATCACCATCATCATCATCATCATCATCATCATCATCATCATCACTTTTATGATCATCACCATCATCTCCATCTCCTTCTTTGATCTTTAAGGGCTCATCCTTTGATCCTTTGAGCCTCAGCATTGTTGGACCAAAAGAACCAATGAGCCAAGATCAGAAAACCTCTAAGTCCCACATGGTATCCCAACAACTGCTGAAAGCCTCATTAGCAGTTTGACAAGTGCTGAAGACTTCAACAGCTGAAGATCAAGTGCTGAAGACCTCAACAGCTGAAGAACTAAAGTGCTGAAGTACAACAGCTGAAGAACACAAGTGCTGAAGCTGAAAGACCAAAATACTGAAGTACAACAGCTGAAGAGTTTACAAGTACTGAAGATCAACAACTGATGTACAAAGTCTGAAGACACAAGACTGAAGACATCAGCTGATGATATCTACTGAAGTCATCAGCTGATGAAACACCTGAAGGTCAAAGTCTGAAGATCAAGTACTGAAGCCTCAGTAGTTTGTCACAACTGCTGAAGAGTACTTCAGTAGTTGTGATATCAGTAGTTTTATATTTGTAGTTTCAGTAGTTTTATGTTTCAGTAGTTTGTAAAACGACTGAGAGCGTTGTTCTTCAGTCGTTGTAGTTTCAGTAGTTTTATATTTTGTACTTAACACTCTGATATGTTCTCAGTAGTTGTGAACATTTCAGTAGTTTGTTAAGAGTTAGTTATTTTTGTATTAGATCTGCCAGTTGTCATTTTCCGTGATAACAACAGTGATTGTTGCACTCTATATAAGGAGTGACAACCTATTGTAATTGTGCGGATGAATGAATGGAATGAATGAATGATTTGATTAGAAATATTCTACATCTATAAACATTCTTTGAAATCAGAAATATATTCTCTCCCTATAACCGTATGCGCTCTTAATGCATACAAGTATCGATTGCTTGCTACAATTTGTCTAATTCTTGTTCATATTCCGCTGCTTTGAACTCTAATACATCAAACTTGTGATCACTGATTGTCAAGCATGATGGTCTTGTTGGTCACCTCCAACTCCTCTATCCGTTTTGCTGATTGGACATGTTGCTCTTGGAGTTGGGACATCTCTGAGCTCTGAGCAGCCATCTGCTGTGCCTGTTGCTCTATCAGCTGTGCCTGCTGAGATATCTGCAGAGATTGTGCAACAGTAAGTTCTACTAGCTGACGAATCTGGGCAGTCTTCTTGTCATCGGCTGCCAACAGCTTCAGAACCATACGGTTAAGTGCCGAGAGCTATTCCTCTACCCCACTAGGAGGTAGAGAGGATCCAGATGGAAAGAAGGAGTAAGATGACGGTCTTGCATCGTGGCTAGTGGTGGTGGTGGTGGCAGTGGTGAAGATTAGGGGTGGTATAGATGAAGATGGTAGTGGAGGAGCTGTAGTGGAGGTGGATTGTATGCAGGTAAGTGGTGGAGTGGGTGTGGTAGTGGTGTCTGAGGTGGTAGATATGGTGGTGGATGGAATGGTGGTAGTGGTGGTAGGTGGAGTGGTGGCAGTAGGTGGAGTGGCGGAAGTGGTGGTAGTAGTGGTGATGGTGATAAATGTCACCCTCCTCCTCTTCTTCTTCAAACCGTGGGGCTGAGACATCATTTTCTTCCTCGAGCCCCTCGAGGTGGATGCTCCCCCTGGAACACTGCTGGGCTGATCGGGAGCATAACTAGGATCAGTATCAGTCTCCCTAGACTCGTCAGGGCGTCCTCCAACCTCCCAAATACCTCGGTTGGTGGCAACCACCCTGCTCCCCACAGTCCGAGTCAAGGGCTCCTCGTCTGTCTCCTCTTCCTCATCAAGACGAAAGTCCTGATGGAACCCTGCAGCCTCTGTTCCACCTTGGGTGGATGCTGGAGATGGTATATCAGCGGTGGGGGCCCTCAGATGAGTGGGCCCAACATCTCCATCATCACCGCTGTCATCGTCGTCGGAGTCATCTTCAGGGAGCTCCAGTTGCTCGACATCCGAATCACTGTCTGCGTGGCGCCATTTACTCCTCCCTGGTGCCACGTAATTAACCTTGGCCAGATGGCTGATGAGTCTCTTAACCGGGGGGTTGACCTGCTTTCCCCGGTAAACCTTCATACGACCTAGTGTGGTGTCGTCGATAATCTCCAATGCCACTGCATCTTGGCTCTCCTTAGGCAATGTGGGCAGCTTCTCATCAAAGATCATCTGTAGAAATCTAGGGTACATGCAGAAACCCTCTTTGCCCTTCGCCTCCAGATTCTCTATCAAGTACGAGAATATCATGCTCGAGAAGCTGAAAGGGTGGTTCAGTACTAGTGCCACATAGACATTTTGGATCTGGTCTGAAAGATCATCAAACCCACCCCTTCGCAAAGCCAAGCACTTGAGGATGACATGTGCCAAGTACTTGTACTGGGGACACAAGTTTCTCTTGTTGAGCACACCTGCATTAATATCCCTAGCGTACTTCATCCTCAAGAAGCACCCTCTCACAGTCAGCGGGTGAAGTCTGGTAGGGTGGTCTGCATCATCACCCAACCCAAGTACATGCCTGATATCCTCAGCAGTGACCTCAATATCCATACCAAAAATAGAACTTCTGATGCTGTATGGCTCATGAGAGCGGTCAACCGATGCCCCCTCCCAGAAGGCCTGCTGAATAGACCTGTAGGGAGTGCATGGAGTAGATATCGCCTTGTAGATCCTGGATCGCTTAAGTAATGCGATAATCCCCGCAAACTCGGTGCCATTCTGAGTCGTGGCATCTAAATGAGCACGTATGTTGTGCTTGGGATTGATGGACCACTTGTCAGCCATCAATCTGTAACACAAGACACGTAGACATTAGATAACCACACAAAACAAATCAGTTCTAATTAACTTGGTTGAATTCAGTCAGGTTCATTCATGCGATTGAACCATGCGACTGTATTAGTCGGTTGATCTGGCATGCGACTGGGTTCAGTCGGGTGAGTGAGCCTGCGAATGGTTCAGTCGGCCGACTGAGCTCATTCGCATTATCCATCGGCCGATTGAGCCATTTGACCAGCTCAATCGTGCGATTGGAGTTCATCCTGGTGTCCAGTCACATGACTCACTGTTCGGTCGACTGAGATTCGAATTTTAACCAATTCTTGAAATTAGACGTCGCGTAATGCTTCTTTAGACTCGCATTCATTATACTAATAACCTAATAACCTTTATTTCAACATTTTACTTGGTTTAGTTAGGTTATTAGTCCATTTCAGGTCTCGGTTCTTGTTAGGGCCAATTTCTTGATTTTGAAGTCTAATCGAAAGAGTTTTTGGCATGTTCACACTGCATTTTACCTATATAAACACCAACAAACGTCAGAAGATGAGAATATGCAAGCAATTTGGGTCAGAGGAAATTTTGGCAGAGTAATGGTAGGCTGTGCGATTTTAGGGCGATTGGGGGTGATGAGTTGAATGCGATTGACTATGGCCCTATTTATACTGAGTCTGATTTCAATCGGCCGACTGGACCCATTCGCTCGGTTCATTCGGGCGAATGCACCTCAATCGTGCGATTGGCTCAGTCGATCACATTCAGTCGGCCGACTGGATTTCAGTCAGGCAATGACTCATTCGCACAGTTCCATTCGGTCGACTGGCTCATTCTGATAAGCCATTCGGGTGAATAGTTCATACTCATATGCCATTCGGTTGTTTAGTGCATGAGTATGGTCCATTCCTCACTTAAACCCCTTTTAACTTTTGAATGAGCATTTTGAGCATTTGATCATCTCAGACGTGATCTTTTTAAGCAATTTGTCACCTCAGATGTGACTGATTTTACCTTTGAAAACATGTGAGGTCACCTCAGATGTGACCCTTTTAGATGATTAAATCCCCTATTGAATTCCATGGCATAGTCCGATATCAAACAACCTGAATTTGACTAAATTTAAACAAAGTAAAAGACTTAAGCTGAAATACAAAACTAAAACTTGTTTTTGATGTTTTGTGTGAGGTGTAAATCCTAAGTTAGAAATCTAATGGATTCGGTTCCGGAATAGGCAGCTTTGATTAGTTTTGACCATAAATGGACCAATTCAATTTGGAATCATACAGACAAGTCAAATCATTCGAGATATGTTATTAATACCTTTTGATGCTTAATTCTTGATTTTCATCTAGAGTCATTAGCAAGATTAGGAAATCATACTAGTACTATTAGATCCCCACATTGATTTGGACTTTCAAGAATTGTAGCCATGATGATTGTCAATATACTAGTCCTCTTAAATCCATACACAGACATTTGACACAGATTGGTGATAGTTTAAGGTTTGATTATTTCAGCGAGCATTTGTGAATCCGACACTTATATGGTAATCAACATTCCTTAGGAGATTTTTGAGCGGTCTCAGGGTAGTTTTCAAGAAGAAACTATTCTTATAACTTTCAGAGAGAAGCCAAGCCTCAGGTCAGTGCCACCGCACAGCAGAGAGGCGGCAAACAACAATGAATTCTAGAATATATAGGTTATGCTTATCCTCAGGTCAGTGCCACCGCATAATAGAGAGGCACATAACCTATCTTCTTGTTTGAGAAATTTTAATCTTTTTGCATAGTTCTCACCAACAACATAGGTTATTAGTTTGATTGCTTTTGATCATATTTTGGTCTTACGCTCACATTTGTGGCGTTTATTCTGCTTGTCACCCCTTATTGGAATTTGGTTGATTGTGTTAACCAGGGATAAGATGTTAACCCACAGCTTGTTGAACAACTTCGTTTGTTCTTGAGATCACCAACAAGGTTTAATAATCTATTGTGTTGAATCTACCGACATATCATCTGTGGTCTAGCAACCTCTAGGTCAACTTTCTTTGCGTTATCTTTGTGTTACCTTAGTAGTAGCTAGTTTTACTATCATTTCTCCTTTTCTATTGCTTAGACTCACAGACTTATACTTTGAACTTCACATCTTATTCAACTTGAATTTTAAAGTCCCAAGTGATTTGTTCCTGTTACTATCATTTTTCAAAGACATTGTATCGGAATCACAGATATGATCTAGTTTAAATCAGCTAGCCTCTCCTCCTCCATCGTTTTTTTGTTAATATTACTAACTGACCTATTCTCCCATAACATTCTAAAACCGTAACCAATATACACTTTTTAGGATTTTAATAGGTGACCAAATAACATCAATTTAATTAAGCTACTTAAAGTTAAACAAATAAATAATAAAGAAAATAAAAATTAAAAGAAAATGGACTATACGCATCGGACTACACATGGTCAACATCAGGAATTACATCACTTTTCTTTTTAACGCCGTTGACCTCTAACAAATATAGAAAACGTGGTTTATCAAAAGCCTTGTATAGAGGTCAGCGCGTTGAAAATCAATATTTATTTTAATCACATCGATTAGATTCTTTTCAAAGCAATCACGTATAAAGTGATATTTTATGCCGATGTGTTTGGTCTTAGGATGTTGGACCAGATTTTTAGTTACTGCAATTGCAGCAGAGTTATCAACAAAAATAGGAGTAGAAGAAAAATTCAAACCATTGTCCCGCATTTGCTGTTGAATCCATATGTTTTGTGAACAACAACTTGCAGCAGAAACGTATTCGGCTTGCTTGACAAAGCAACTGAGGTCTGCTTCTTACATTGGCAGGTCACTAATCTCCTCCCAAAGAATTGACATCCCGCTGATGTAGACTTGTAGTTCATTTTGCAGGCACCATAATCTGAGTCACTATATGCAGTTAGCACGAAGTCATCGTCATGAGGATACCACAACCCAAGTGTGGAGTACCCTTTAGATAACGAAAGATCCTTTTGACCCTATCACATGGTTAACTTTGGGCTTTGCCTGATATCTTGAACATAAACATGTCGCATACATGATATCAGGTCTTGAGGCAGTGAGGTACATGAGAGATCCAATCATTCCTCGGTACATGGTGGCATCGACCAGATCACCATTCTTGTCGGGTGCTACATCATGGTTTGTAGCTAGTGGAGTCCCAGCTGCGGAAGCATTCTCCATGTCAAAACGACTGAGGATATCTCCTACATACTTGGTCTGATGTAGGAAAATCCCTTTTGGTGTCTGATCTACCTGTAACCCAAGAAAGAATTTCATCTCTCCCATGGCACTCATTTCAAACTCAGCCTTCATTACTACTTCAAACTCTTTACATAGATCTTCGTTATTTGAACCGAAGATTATGTCATCTACATAAATTTGGACCAGCAGTAAATCACCATCTTTTTCTTTAACGAACAGTGTGCAGTCAATGACACCTTTGCGAAAATTGTGTTTCACAAGGTGAGTTAAGAGTTTCTCATACTAGGCCCTGAGTGCTTGATGAAGCCCATACAAAGCCTTGTCGAATTTGTAAACTCTGTCCCGATGATATGGATCCTCAAACCCCTCGGGTTGACTGACGTACACTATCTCTCGGATTTCACCATGAAGGAATGCACTTTTCACATCAAGTTGATAAACTTTAATCTTTATGTACGATGCGTAGGCAAGGAAGATACGGATTGCTTCCATTCTTGCCACTAGTGCAAACACTTCATTGTAGTCTATGCCCTCGACTTGTCGAAATCCTTAAACAACAAGTCGAGCCTTGTTCTAATAATCACGCCTTGATCATCTTTCTTGCATTTCAAGACCCATTTTGTGCCAATGACCTTAGCACCTTTAGGTCTATCCACCAGAGTCCATACACCTAACTTCTTGAACTGAAGAAGTTCTTCTTGCATGGCAGTCACCCATGCCTCATCATTCAGTGCCTCACTAACATACTTTGGCTTAAATTGAGACACAAAGCAACGATATGCACCGTCGTGAAGGTAACCCTTTTCCATCACTGAGGCATAGTCAGCTGAATACAACTGATTTCTGGTCTGAACCCCTGATCTCACATCCCCAATGACATTATCCAAAGGATGATAGACATTTAGGCGTGACCCAAGAGTGGTTGGAACAACTACCTCAGAATCAAGATTATGAACATTTGGTTCAGTATTCGAGGCAGTAGGTGTTTGAGGTTCCGAAGACTCAGAGGCATCAATGTCAGTTGCTTGTGGACTTGCTGTAGGAGGAACCTGTTGCTCCTGATTGTTCTTATCAGTCTCCATAGCTTCTTCATTAGAGGAAGAGTCACTATCTTCAAGTGCTCCCCCGGAGTTGTTAGATGAATCACCTTGTAGTTCAAATGATGTAGATTCCTGAGCTGGTGTGTTTAGAACATCATACATCATCTTTGTTGCTAACTCATCATCAGAAGTGGAGAGTGGTATGTTGAAGGACTTGAAGAATCTATCATAGTCGAAAAAGAAGGCGGGTCCTTTTCCAGCAGGTGGTGTGGTGTATCTTTGAACATCAGCATTAAACCACACTTCTACTTGACCCGTTGAGTTGTTGTAAACCCTCTTGTTTGGTATGTTGTATCCTAGAAAGATACCTTCATCAGCCTTCTCGCTGAATTTTCCCTCCTGAGTCTTCTTCAGTAGGGTGTACGGAGGCCAAACGGCTCGAGATACTCTAGATTGGGTTTACATCGTTGTAGTAACTCGTAACACGTCTTTCCATGGCGTTTAACTACCAGAACCCGATTTAGAGTATAACACGCATTTGCAACTGCTTCATTCCAGAATTGGATAAGCAGTTTTGAGTCTGCTAGCATTGTCCGTGCTGTCTCTATCAAGCTGCGATTCTTCCTTTCAGCAATGCCGTTCATCTGAGGAGTGTAGGCAGAGGTGAACTGATGCAAAATTCCCTTTTCCTTGCAGTAAGCCTCCATCCATTGATTCTTGAACTCGGTTCCGTTGTCCGAGCGCACTTGACGTACCTTCAAGTTGTATAGGGACTCCATAGTAGTTACTAATTTCTTGAATGACTCAAATGTTTCTGATTTGGATTTCAGAAACATCACCCAAGAGAATCTTGAGTAGTCATCAGTAACTACGTAGCAGTACAAGTCGCTTGTGATGCTTCTCGTACTGACTGGACTAAACAGATCCATGTGAAGAAGTTCAAGAGGAAGTTCGATAAAATGAACTTTCTTTTCCTTATGAGACTTCTTCGTCTATTTGCCCTTCTTGTACGCAACACATAAATCTAGAAGTTGGAAGTTTTTGACATTAACTCCTCTCAGTAGATCATTCTAGATCAAGTGGTTCATCTTCCGTGGATTAATGTGTCCCATTATCCTATGCAAGGAGATGGAATCCTACTCAGTAGCTTTTGACAAGAAGCACTGAACTTCATGATCCGTTATGGAGGCCTTTGATAGATCCAAAACATAAAGGTCCTTATATCTTGAGGTAGACATTAAGATTTGATCCTCTAAGATGACATAGTTCTTTTTTAGGACATAGCACTTCTTGTTGTCAAATACTACCTTAAAGTCTTTATCACAAATTTAAGAAACAGAAAGCAAGTTATTTTGAAGTTGTTGGACATAGTTTACCTTGTTAAACTTTACTTTCTGATTACCTACTTCCCCTTGAGCTGTGATGTACCCACCTTTGTTTCCTGCAAATGAAACATGACCTCCTTTTATCTGTTTGACGTTTGATAAGAGAGCCCTGTTCCCCGTCATGTGCCTAGATGCTCCGCTATCTATAATCCACGTGTTGGTTTCAACACTATAGCGAACACCCTGAGAGGGTTCTGATGAATCAGCCATCAATGCAGAGTCTGGTGTTTCTGGAGCTGTTGATTCTGATGTTGTTGCAGTTTTCCCTTCTTCAGGTAGGTAGTTGACCACTGGTGTAGTCTCTTCTGTGTTTGACATCGCGAGTTCAACTGCAAGATCTCCTTCACTAGCCGAATCATCATCTATATCCTCCACACTAGCGATATTGGATTCTCCCAGTGAGACAAACTGAAAGCTCCAGTCCTGTTCTTCATCGTCATGAGCAGTCAAGGCTTTGGGATCCTTGCTTGATGAAGTAGTACTGCTAGTGGGTTTATCCTGACGATTGAAGGAGGGGAAAGGATTCCCATTGCTAGTCTTCTTTGGCTTCACACACTCCCTTTTGAAGTGCCCTTTCTCACCGCAGTTGAAACAAGTTACATTGGTCTTATCAAATCCGAAGGTAGTGTCCTTAGTAGCAATCAAATTCTGTCTGGTCTTTTTGACAAACTTCTTAGCTCTTCGGACAGCACTTGCTAAGGCTCACATTATGTCCATTCGCTCCAGTTCTGTCTCGTCAACCTGCTCATAGTCCTCATCTGCCAGATGGTAGTTTCCAATTTTACCAGCAATGAGTCCATCATAGGAGTGGACTACTGCAGGTAAGAGATCCATATGTGTAGAAATTAATAAAGAGGCTGATGCAACCTAAACATCTTTAGTCTTTCCTGCATGCTGCACAAGTGCATCGAAGTGGAATGCTTCGGAAGTTTCACATGTGCAACATAAATAGTCTAAGTGTGAAATCTTCCGAAGCCAAGACCAACATCTTCCGAAGCCAAAGATGAAGTCTTCCGAAGCCTCAGATACAAAGTCTTCCGAAGCTTCAAGTTCATGAAGACATATTTCTTCCGAAGACTTTTAGTAACATGCTTTATCTGATGTATTGTTCCATAAAGCTGGACACCTTTCCGCTGCAACTCTGCAAGTCACCAACTAGCATGGTTTGGTGAAAAGATCCATGCTTTTGGTAACTGTACATTGAGGTGTTGAGTCTGTAACTTTCTACTTTATGTACTTCATCCTTTTTGTAATAGATAAGGATGTGAGCTATGGCATGTCATAGTCACTAGTCAAAAGGCAATCTGCCTTTTGACTCTACAATTGATTTTATGTTTGTCTAGTCAATTGTATCCAGCTGGCTTTCAAAGTATAGCCGGCTGTAGGATGTTGTATAAGTATCTCATGTTCTTGTATCTTTTATTTATGCTTTGTAACACTTGTAATAGAACATAGAGAAAGCAATATACTGCATTCTTGAAAACCAAACACTTGTGCTTTTTGTGTTCAGGCTCATATACTACTTGTGTTCTTAGTGTCATCACTTGGTTAATCCAGTTTACTGTTTGATCTAAGTTTAGTTTATCTCCTTTTTATGTTGTTGTGTTGTAACTCTACACCCTTCAACGATCCTGCAATGTGTTCTTTAGCTACCTCAACTGTTACATTACCGAAATTCTCGGTCTTTAGTTTTGCTGCATTGGCTTTAGGTACAATGTATTGGGTACTAGACAACCCTCACGTTTCTGATCCTGAAGTAGGGGCTTGAGAAGGACCAGCCGAGCTAGATACAAAAGCTGTCTGAAGAGGTGCTCTAGATGTTTTGGCTTGAGGAGTCGCATTGTACAGGGCTGGGTTCTAATCATAGGAAGACTTTTGTGCTCTATACTTTATCCTTAGTTCTTCCTCTCTCAGCTTCAGAATGAAGTCATTGATATCTAACTTCGTTAGCAAACCATTTTGTCTGAGTTTAGAGACAAATGAAACCTATTTCTCCGGTAGTCCATCTGCAAAGTTGGATACTTTGTCCTCCATTGACGTCGATACTCCATGAGTGTGCATCTCACTCATCAAGTGGTAGAACCGATCAATAATATCATCTAGGCTTTCTTTTCCCATCGAGGAGAAGTTGTGAAGCTCCTTTTTTAAAGCCTTAGCCTTTATGGCCTTCAATGATGTGTTTCCGTCATACCTTTTCTCCAATGCATCCCATAGTTTCTTTGCTTGTGTATACTCCGAGAATTGATGGAAAATATCCTTTGGAATAGACTGTGTAAGCAAAGCATAAACTTTCTTTTTAGCATTGTATTTGACCTTTTGTCCATCTGTCATGCCACCTAGTGTAAGTTTGACACCATCAGCTCCTACTGGCATGTTGTACCCCGTCTTTATAGATTCCCACAAATTGGGATCTACTCCATTTAAGTAGATCTCAAAATGTTGCTTCCATTGTGGGTATTCATCTAACGTGATTAGCTTTGGGGGTTTATTATGATTCCCCACTTCATTCTTCAATAGCAGTAAGTTCTAAATACGTGAGTCTCTCCCTGCTGTGAATGTTGAGCATTGGTCCTCCATTGCTATACACTTTAACTTTAAACCAAACTGTTTTATTAGTGCGAATAAAGGTGTGTGATTGGGCTATTCGGGCGATTGAACTATGCGGATGGTTTAATCGTGCGACTGAACTAATGCGGATGGCTCAGTCGGGCGAATGAACTAATGTGGTTGAACAATGCGAATAGACTTCTCAGTCATACGAATGGGAGTACGAATGAGTCCAATTGTGCGTATGGGGGATGCGTATGACCTCAGTCGTGCGATTGAGTCAATCGTGCGACTGAACCTGCTGGATTTCGAAAATTCGTAGATTTAGGTGTTTGGACGCTAAAACACGAATTTCTTGCTAACCCTAATTGCCGTATGCTGGAAAAAACTAAACTTTACGATCAGGAGACGTCTAAAACCCGATTTGACACAAAAGATTGCGTTTTTGAGTGTAAAAACACAATTTTTATATCAAAACGATTGAATCACACGTAAATCTAGAGCCAATGCTCGGATACCACTTGTTAGGATCGTGTACTGGACGAATACTAACAGATTTACGCATATACCGAATCAAATAGTGCGGAATCCTATTTGATTGGCGATCCAATCAATGAGAACGCACGTAGAATCAATTAAAGATTGAATCTAAACGTTAAGAACGATTAGCAATCGGTCTACTGCGATCTATGAAGTTGGAACAGGTTGCTAGAGGTCTCTGGACAGCTAGGGTACGTGTAGGTATCGAAATATTCAAAGTGTCCCGTTTTTCCACGATTTAAGTGGTATTTATAGGTTAGGGTTTCTCAATCGTGCGACTGGACCATTTTCATGGTTCAATCGTGCGATTGAGTCATGCGGATGATCCATTCGCACGACTGAGTGTTCAGTCGTGCGACTGAGTCAATCTCATGTTTCAATCATGCGACTGATCCAGTCTCCTGGTTCATTCGTACGACTGGTTTTTTAGCATGAAGTTGTTCATGCGTATGGTCCATTAGCATGGGCCAATCGCATGAGAACTTCATATGATTAAGTTTGAATATGTTTCATAATCATTAATTGACTTAGATTGATTCAAACAACCACAACCTATATAGTTAGTTCAATAAGCGTTATTACATACCAAGCAATGAAATATTCAACATTATAAGCACAACCACACATTTATTTCATTAAGTACCCGTACAATTACACATGTGTAAGACAATAAAGACATATTACATTAAGTTCAGAAACTAGGGACACATGTATCTACAAATTTTTATATTTTTAAGTTACATATGATGAAATTTTAAATATATTAACCATATATTTTTAGAGGAAGGAGAGTAATAGTTGGATTCTGGTTTATCTAATTTTGGCCACAATGAGTTTTGTAGTATTCAATTTGGACACTCTATATATGCTTTATATAGGAAAGAAGTGTGTAGAGATAGGGTTTGTAGGTTTCGGAGCGAGGGGTTGTGAGGGTTACATGCAAGTGGAGGCGGGGGTTGTAGTCTCCGATCACCCACCATCGCCATCACCGTCGGGTCTGTGCATAGGGTTGTCGTCCCTGCTCAATTTATTAAGTCTTAGTTGGTGATAGATTGGCGGACATTGTGTACTCGCATCACTACTTATTAAGCATGCATGACATGGTGGTTGCTGTATTTACTATTTCTCTAACCATATTTTCATCAAATCTGCTTCTTAGTTGCATAGTAGCCTCCATTCTTTTGGCGGCGATGATCTATTGGTCGTTGGTGATCTGGTGTTATCATTATATTTGTTAAATTTGTTCATGATGATCTGAGAATTCTTTTGACTTTCTTTTCTTACAAATTCTATATGTTTGATCTCGATGATCGTGGTTACGTTGTGTATATCAAGGTGAACTCACATCATATAAATCTTGTTTAGGCTTTAATTTATTGATGGAAGTTTTTTGTTGGTTTAAACCTTACATGTGCTACCTGTTTGGGTTACGATGAAATAATTTGAGATGCTCTTGGTCATGCACTTGTATGTTTTTTCATCCTTATACATTTAGGTCTAGATTAGTTGTAATAGTTTGTTGATGATGATGGCTGTGAGCTCATCCAAGATGTGGTTGTGTAGTTATAATGTTTGCTCAATGATGTTGAGAATGTTGATTGATGATGCACGAGTGCTTATCTTACATGTGGGTTTTTTTCTTTTTTTTCCCGTCCAGGTAATGCCATATCTTGTATGTTGTTTCGGTGCAGTAAGGTTATCTTTCTCAATCTAGTCGTGGGGATTGCAGGTTGTTGGTTTGTGCGAGCTTAAAATTTTGTTGGCTGTGATGATCTGAACAAAAAAGTTGTTGTCTTGATGCAACAACCATGTGTTGATGGTTTGGAGCCAGAGGCGGTGATCGAATATGATCCATAGCATTATTCTATTCAAGGTGGAATTACAATTTGTTTGGTTTAATGTATATGGTCGCTATACCGTGATTTAGAGAGTCAATTACATTATACATTAGTTTAGATTATCATATATATTAGTTGAGCAATGTAAGGAATTTATGAATCTGTTTGGTTTGATGTCTATAATATTTCTCAAGCGAGTTTTTCTTTTGCCTGCAGCTTTCAAGCAAATCTGAAATGAGATCGTACGTTATTAGTTTGTGACTAGTTTGAAATTGAATGATTGTGATGATTCTAGTAGGAAAATAGCGTTGTATTCATGTGACAATCGTGTATCCCTGGTTAGCAGCCACAATGAGAGAATGGATCTGAGCGAGTGGTTGCTCTATCTAGATTTGAAATGATATATAATTCTTAAGGTTTAATGTATATGTTACTGGTAATTATTAATGTCAACTATTACGTTTTATATTTGTGATTTTGAAAACTCGCGCAACACGCTAGATGGAATACTCATAGTTATATTTAAATGTTGTGTTTTCAAATGAATTAAAATCATTTTTGTTATTTGAAATATTTTTTGTCCGAACTTATAAAAGTGATAAAAAATTAATAATTAGGTGACCTGTATAACAATTTTGATATATACATGAATTTTACAAGGAAAGTTCACAAGAACTCAACATTCCACATAAATATCCATTATATTTTAGCAATAATAACGCTAAATTTAAATCAATTGTTGATGCTACGAGAGAAAGGACAAAAGACAAAATGTAGTCGTTTGATTCTGGTAACCAAGTTCATGACCAATATTTGTGTACACTTTAATCTTATAAATTTAAGATCTATTGATTTAATAAGTAAAATTTCAATAATATATAAGGTTTTCATACAAGTCATTCATCAAGTTGTCTTTTGTTTAATAAAAGTCAGTGTTACATTATAATTCACTTGCTATATTGTTTTCTTTATAAGACTTTTTATATTTTACATCGGAGAAGGTTAGAACTCACAAGTTTTTGTTTGTTGGATTACTCTCTTACCACTAAACCACATAACAACCTGATTCACTCAAGTACATATATGCCAATGCCTAAGCTTACTTCCCTAGCTGGGCTTGCCCTAAGGCTAAGGGGAAAACTGCATGTCTTACTAGTCGGATAAAATTTTACTTATATATATCAAAGTGGAACGCATGTTAAATGAAAAAAATTATTTTCAGCATCACTTTAACTTTTCAATTTAATGATCATTTTTTCTTTCATTATAAGATTTGACATGTTATATTTCTCATCAATTTTCTTTTATATATGAACAAGATTTAATATGTAATCCGATGACGTTTAAAGTGGTTCTGGTAGTTGAGTTATATACTAGTGATATCCATTGCCTAGCTTCATGTATTATGTAAGAAGAAAAACACATATAAAGAGAGATTGCTATGTATTAGTGTTTTGTTTATGAATGGAGACACCCCTATCATATCTGAGGTATTTAGAATTTCATAGGAAATTCGTTGGTGGTTCTATTATATTGACCAACTACTCATGCAAGTGGTATTATGTAATATTCTTAATTTATTTTTACCAAAAGATAAGAGCTCGAAGGGTCATGATAATTGCATAAAAGAAAGAGGTATATCCCCGATCATTGGCGTACCTAGTCTTTACGAGCGGGGTCACCCAAACCCAATAATTTTTTTTCTAATAGTATATATACGATTGATGTGGTCTAAATTAATATAAATTATATAAATATATTCCTTCACTTCAAATACCTTTTATTTGTTTTATTGGATTTTACACTTAAATTAGCTAATGTTTAAGTTGAACATGTTTAGTTTAATTAAGTAAATCTAATCTTTAAATTATAACAAATTAGAAGTGTATGATTGGAGGATGTAATGAGAATTTGCAAGGAAAATGAAAGTCTAACATGCATGGATTTATGTTGATTACGTGGCCTATTAAGTGAATTATATCCATGTTCATTGCTCTAAAATATAAAATATGTCAATTGACTTTTGCAAGGAACTAAAGGCCCACGTAGAAATTAAATCCATCAAGTGCTCAAACTTGTTACAGATTGAACACACGAGGAAATTAGTTGATAAAAGAACCCTAATTCTTATTCTTTAAAAAAGAGGCAAGTCAACAGAATAATAGGGAGAGAGGGAGACGCATAGGAATAGCAAGATTTGGGAAGTAATGATTGAAACATTCAAGCATTGAATATCATTTAGTTTCGTATCGTTTTCGATGATCATCCTTTGTTTCATTGTTTTTCTTGTTAATGTTTCTAAAGTTTGCAATTTTATTATTGTTCTTGATGTTTCTTAACATTATCAGTAGCTAACTTTTTAATAATACCTAGATTTTGTTGAAGACTAGTATGTTTTGACTAAATATTTGGTATCGATTTCATATATTTATTTATTAATCTTAGAATTTGATTTTTTTCTCAATTAAATATGGACATGTGTATTGTTTTATGCCTGAAAGTTACGGTCATGCTCGTGTACGCTTGATCTTGATTGTTTGTGTGACATCAAGATTAGGTTTTGCATGTTAAAATTAATTATATAGTTTTTTTTATTTAAACTTTGATTAGAGATAATATTGGGAGTTTTGGCTGTGATTTTGATTCTATTTTTAGTGTGCTATCTTATCTAAAACCTAAAGGTGATAAATATTGCTTAAAATCTCCTACTTATTGCTTGTTAGGTTTAAATTTCGTAAGAGCGTGTTTTGCCTTTCATTCATGGTATTAGTGTTTTAGGGTATTTAACTAAACTTAATTAGCGTATCCTTTGTCTTAGGGTTGTAGAATACAATCTTAATGTCATTATGATGGAAAACCTAGAGGTGATCTTTCATTAGACATTTTAATAAACCTATCTTGTGTTTCATATGTGTTTTTAGTTTTCTTATTGATTAGCGACATAACTAGCTAACCCTATATCCGTATTTTTAGAGATAGCCATTCGAGTAATTACCTTCATGTCATTACATATTAGTTGGATTTCTATCTAGGTAGTTGTTTCACATATTTTTCGTATTCAAGTTCCAAGTTTGATTTCTTAATTTGTTTATTTCTTTCTTTGTGTTTAGGTTTATCAATTTTATTTAAATTGTTTATTTAATTTATTAATAATTACTTAAAATAATCCAATTAATTAGTTTATAAGTCAATAGAGGTTTAGTAACGAAAACCACCAAACGTATCTCTAGTTTTCGATATCCGGACTTACCAAAACTTTACTATATCACGATCGCTACACTTGCCGTTTGTGTAAAATTTAGTTTGGAATATCCTTTTTAGAACTAATTTGTGAAAATCATTTCTGGAATGAATTGATATATATTTTTTCACACATCAATGATCAAATCCTAACATTTGTGAAAATCATTTTTGGAATGAATTGATATATATATTTTCACACATCAATGATCAAATCCCAACTGGACCCAATGAAATTCTGACATTGACCCCATACAATTTTGAGACTGACTAAAAGGAAATGTAGACACCGACCCCGAAGAAATTTTAGAACCGACACCATAAATATTAACAAACACTTTTCAATTAGTTGATGATTAGTTCAACTTGAAAAACTATATGTGATAACTCAAGTCTCAGTTAATTTGTAGATACATGTGTACCGAGTTTAGGAGCTCAAATGTAAAATGTTTTTCATGTCTTACATATATGTAACAGAATGGGTATGAATGAAATGTAATATGTTGATGGTGCTTATAATGTTTAATATTTCATTGATTATTGTGTGATAATGCATATTGAACTAACTATATAGGTTTGTGGTTGTTTACATAGGTCTTAGTCAATAATGATTGAGAAACGTGCTTAAACTTAGTCGTGTGAAGTTCTCATGCGAATGGACCATGCTAATGGACCATACGCATGAATACTTCATGCTAATGAACTAGTCGCATGACTAAACCAGGAGACTGGATCAGTCGCACGATTGTAATATGAGATTGACTTAGTCACACGACTGAATCTTCAGTCGTGCTGATGGATCAACCGCATGCTTCAATCGCACGACTGAACCGTGCAAATGGTTCAGTCGCATGAATGGAAAACCCTAACCTATAAATACCATTTAATTCGTGGAAAAACAAAATAATTCGAATCCCTACGCACTAGATACTCTAGATACTCTATTTGCAAAAGTGGAAGCTCTTGAAATGGATGAAAAATCAAGAAACAAGAGTGTGAGAACTCATGTCTCACCCTATCACTTCAAAGAAACAAATAATATTGGAAGTGCATTTATTTCAAATAATGAAAGTGATAACTCTTGTGTTGGGAGTGATGATGATGAGGAAGTTAGCTTTTATGCTTCTAAACCCTCAAAGAAATCATCTCAAGATAAGAAACAAAAGAATAAAGGAAGAACTGCTGATCGTGAAGATACAACTGCAGCAACAGCTAAGTCTTCACATTCAACCAATTCGTCAGAACCAATTACTGCGATATTGGACTCTGAAGAATAAAAAGCAGCTTTTGCAGCTTTTAGGTCCAGTTTCCAAGCATATTGGGAAGCTCTCTAACGTCAGCAAATATCTGCCAACAAGATTTTGAAGAACTACCTCCTGATGTAGTGGAAGAAAAGGTCTGGGATGGGTTATAATGCTGTTCCACCACCTATAAATGATAATTATACATCTTTACCTACAACAATGACCAATACTCTGTCAAATCATTTTGTGCCAAGCACCAAGTTTGAAACAGAATCAACTCAAATCAACATTAACAATAAAGCTGAGGTGAGTGAAACTGAATCATCTGAATTAGAATCTTTGTATCAAAATGATTCAGACTTTGATTATGATAATTGTGATGACTTGGATGATTCTAATGAACCTGATGTTGGTAAAAGGACCATTGGTAAGAATGTTCACATTAAAACTGGTATTCCAAGAGTGCTTGGAGAATCAAAGCTTCAATATCCTCCAAAGCAGAGAAACATGTTGAAGACTATCTGCAAGAGGATTGCTGAACTCAATGAAGGACTCCAAGAACTGAATCTTCAAAAAGAAGTTGATAGCTGCAGACCAACTGAAGAAGTACTTTTATCTCATGCAGATAAAGGTAAGAAGAAACAAGTTTCAACTAAGCAAAAGAAAAACTCTTCAGTAGAAGAACTGCGGAAAGCAAAGTATGCCGAATCCGTAGAACTTCTGGGGATGAAGAAAGCCGAATCTACGGATGAGGTATCAAAAATAGTATCTGTTAACAATCAAAAGATGTTGAATTTGAAGCAACAAAAGTCATCAAAGGATAAGAAAGATTCAATTGCTGATATTCCTAGGAACAGCAAGAACAATTCAAGCTCTTCAAAGGAGGAAAGAAAAGCTCCCAAACTAAACAAGAAAAAGAAGAAAGATGAGCATGAAGAGGAATCTGAAGAAATGTATTGCAAGTGGTGTGATATGACTAATCACAATACAGAAGACTGCTACTTCAGCAGTTACTGTTCCATATGCAATATGAACAATCATATGACTTCAGAGTGTTACTTCAACAAATTCTATGCTATTTGCAACAAAAATAATCATTCAACTCAGGAATGCTATTTTAACAAAAGGAACAAAAACAAAAGCACAAAGAAGTCAAAAACTGATTTGACAGAATCAGACTCTCAATCTACTGAAAGTCAAGATGATTCAAAGAAAAAGAAGGTAAATCAAAAGCAAAAGGCAAAACCAAAGTAGAAATCTTTTGAAGATGCTAAATCTAAGAAGAAAACATCAAGCCAATCCAAAACACCTCACAAAAAGGTGGACTTGGCTGAGAAGAAGTCGATCATCAATGATAATTTCTTTGATCATTTTGAAAAGGAATCACATGTGTCTCAATCAAAAGCAAAAGATGATGAATCCTTCAAAAGTGTAGGTTCATCTTCTAAATCAAAATATCAACCAAAGAAAGATAGGGTGAAGGAAGAATCAATGAAGAAAGAAGACTCTAAAGCTTTTGCATCAAATTCAACAAAATCATCCTCACCATCATCAAATCAAAATGAATCAACTTGATATGAAATTAATACTAAAACTTCAGGATTAAGTCATGAAGGAGTAAATAGTTTAGACTCTGTTGACAAACCCAACATCACTAAGACTTGGGTTGTCACTTCTAACTGATTTATTTCTGAATGCAGGAACAATATTGGAGAACTGACAACAAGTGGTATGTTGACAGTGGTTGTTCCAGGCATATGACAGGAAACTGTTCTCTTCTCCATGACTTCAAACATAAAAATGCTTCTTATGTGGCATTTGGTGGGGATTAAATGGGAGGTAAAATTGTTGGTGAAGGGATGATAACAAATGATGTGCTCAAATTTGAGAAACTAAATTACTGTAAAAATTTACAGTATAATCTACTTAGTGTGTCTCAAATCTGTGATCAAAATTATACCACATTGTTTGATAATACTAACTGTTACATTCTTAAGCCAGGATTTATTGTCCCAGAAGATTGGATTCTCCTTAAAGCAGCAAGAAAAGGAAACACTTATGTTTTGGACATGAACAACACTTCTCTCACACAACATGAAACATGCCTTATATCTAAACTATCAGAAGATTTGTCTCAATTATGGCATAGAAGGCTTGTCCATTCTAACATGAAGAACATGAATAAATTGACTATGATGAAGTTTTTGCACCAGTTGCAAGAATTGAGGCCATAAGAGTGTTTCTGGCTTATGCATCATATAAGAAGTTTACTGTGTATCAGATGGATGTCAAGTGTGCATTCTTATATAGGAAGATTGATGAAGAAGTTTATGTATCACAACCCCCTGGTTTGGAAGATCCTCATTATCCCCATAGGGTATACAAACTAGATAAAGCCCTGTATGGTCTTCATCAAGCACTAAGAAAATGGTATGAAACACTGTCATCTTTCTTGCTCAAGCATGGCTACAAAAGATGAACTATTGATTAGACTCTCTTCCTCAAACAAGAACATCAAGAACTCCTAGTAGTTCAAATATATGTGAATGACATTATATTTGGTGATAAGAGATTGTGTGTGAATTTTGAAGAGCTGATGAAATCTGAATTTCAGATGAGCTCAATGGGTGAATTAACCTTCTTTCTTGGCCTTCAAGTTCATCAAAAATCAGATGGGATATTCATCAATCAAGAAAAATACATACATCAAATTCTAAAGAAATACAATCTTGCTGAAGTATCCTCATGCAAAACACCAGCATCAACAATTGATAAGATTGCTCCTGATCTTTCTGGAAAATCTATTGATCAAAAATTATATAGATCAATGATAGGTTCACTTATGTATTTAACTGTCAGTAGACCTGATATTATGTTTGCTGTGGTGTATGTGCTAGGTACCAATCTGATCCAAGGAGTCTCATCTTAATGCGGTTAAAAGAATTTTCAGATACCTCAAAGGAAAACCAGGACTTGGTCTCTGGTATCCAAAGGATTACACTCTAATCATACTCAGACAGTGATTATGGTGGATGTAACAGTAACAAAAAATCAACAACCAGTGGATGTCAATTCATTGGACCAAGGCTAGTATCATGGCAGTGCAAGAAACAAACCAATGTTTCTGTATCCACAGCTGAGGCTGAGTACATTGCTGCTTCAGCTGGATGTTCTCAAGTTCTTGGTTGAAAAACCAATTACTTGACTATGGTTACAACTTCCTTCAAACCTTAATTTATATAGACAATTCTGCTGCTATGTTTATAACTGCTAATCCTGTGTAACATAGTAAAACAAAACATATTGAACTAAGATATCATTTTCTGAGAGATTACTCAGAAAAGGGATTGATTAAGTTAGTCAAAGTGGATACGTCAAATCAACTTGCTGATTTATTCACTAAAGCCTTTGATTCAGTCAGATTTAACTTTCTGGTTGAGTCTCTGGGCATGATTAACTTAGACTAATCAAGTCTAAACAAATAAAATACTGTGTGTAATGATGCTTTAGCATGACATATGTATGGGAAATGATAGTACATTATAGCTTTGCTTATTCCTGAATTCATAAATAACAATAAATCTCATCAAGTTTCTTGATATGTGAGTAGATTCATCTTGAGTGGAAACTAATCTAAGTGCATGCCAAACATAATGCTAAAGTGATTGTTTGTGGGAAACTTTATTTTGAGAATACAAGGTGAGTTTTTTTCTGATGTGACCAATTCACTCATCTAAACACACTATGTACCAACACTTTATAATAGCTATCTTTGCAAATCATACTTCCTTTGTTTTGTGTAAACAAAGACCTGGGTGTATGATCACCATATTGAAATTCAGTTACAAATGGTGAACAGATCATGATCCTCATCATCCCTCTGTTTTGTGTAAACAAAGACCTGGGTTAAAGGCACCTTTGTTTTACGTGAGTAAAGACCTGGTGACCTGATGATGATCATATCTAAGCTCTTAAAAGAATCCTATGTGATCAATTGTATATTATCTTGAGCTTTTACTTCATTGCATTAATGAGATGTCAAATGCATCTCAAGATAGATCTTATAACTTAAAGTACATAGTTCTTAAGTGTGAAAAAATGATGATTTGACTTGCAAAGGGAGGACAAAATCTTTATAAATTGAATTTGAAGCCCATAACAGTTATTTCTAAATCAACATGAAAACATGATAATCAGCATGCCTAGTTGATACATGAGCTCTTGTATGGATTTAAGTGGACAATATACTTGCAATCAGAACTTTGTTCAGGTATCAATTTAACAACATAACTCATCAGGATGAGGCTTAGTATTATAGTATGATCCCATCATATGTGTATATATGTCTGATTATTTTCATACAGTTACAAATCATGTTATTCCTCTTAAAGAAATTTTGATAAATGCTTAAATTCACAATTAATCATAAATTTAGGGGGAGTAGAATACATGAAGTTAAGTTTTTCAATCAGCAGCATTGTCTATCTCATTATTAATTTGAAGGAATTGGAATCTGAGCATCATCTTAGCTTCTGGATACATGAAAATTTTCTCAAAATCATTTTAAGCTTTCTTGTGCTAAATTGCCATGTATACAAAGCCTACAAGGTCCTAAAGCAATAAATGGTTCTAACCATGGACTTGGACCATACAAACAACAATATTTCTCTGCATTGTGCTATCTTAAGCATTAGCAGAACCTACAGTGCTATCTTAAGCATTAGCAGAAGCTACAATGTGGAAATCTTAAATGTTATCCATAGATTGGTAAACTATAGATGAACAAAGATCAACAAATGTAAATTAGTTTTAATGTTCAGCATCAGATGTTGTCGATGCGTAGATGTTCTGCGGAAGAATACATTGGGTCCCAGTTAATAAATGAGATAAATAAATGTGTCTGAGAGTATAAATAATGTGGTTTGACCTCTGAAATTCATTATTCACTTTTTCAGCTCACTTTTCAGACCTAGAAAAACCCACTCTCAACAAACGTTTTCCACTTTCTCAGTTTTCAAATTTCACCAAATGAAAACATTAAACAAACATATATTTGTGTTCTTAATCCGCTGTTATTAAGGTAAAACATATTGTAATATTCAAGAATGAACATTTGATTCTTGTTTATCTCACAACTGTTCGTATTCTCATATCAATAATGTGATTTTAACGAAGTCTTCTTCTTATGAACAGATGGATAATAGATTTGCGAAAAAACACAATGTGTGTGCCTTCTTAAACCCTGATGATCCTATCTCAGAAGGGTGTCAAGAACTTATCAGATATCTATGAAGATCAAGGCTGTTCTATGCCTTATCAGTAGAGCCTGTGATTTATCAATCACATATCACTGATTTCTGGAACTCTTCATGCATAGACGAAGATGATGAAGCTATTGTTGCTACTATGAAGAATCGACGACTGAGAATCGATGAACAGACAATAAGAAGGGTTCTTGAGTTAGGAGAAGTCGAAGCTGGTCATCCTGATGTGTTCGAAGATGAATACATAGAAAAAGTATTTCTACTGATGGGATATGATGGTGATTTCAACAAAGGAGAAATCAAGAAAGAAAGAAGACTTTGCAAGCCGTACAGATTTCTCTGTCACACTTATCTTAAGTGCATGTCAAACAGAAAATCTGGTCTTGACAGATTCAAGGCACATTTCCTCTGGGATTATTGGTGTTTTTGAGGGAAGAACCTACAATTATTCCAAGTACATTTTCAACTGCTTAAATAATCACATCAATGTGCAGAAGGCTGATAAGATGTACATGTTTCCAAGGTTCCTGCAACTGATCATTAATGCTGATCTGCCTGGAACTTCTGTGGATGGTGGTGTGTTTAGTCAAGCACACCTTGGCAGATCTGTTCTGAACAAAATTTCTGGGAATATGAAGGAGGTGATATGGACATGTTTGCACATGTGATTGATGCTGTTGCAAATATACCTAAAGAGCTTGTGTGGAAAGATAACAAGAGAATTCTCCAACCAAGTCTGTTCAAGACACTTTCTCACCAGATACATCACCCATACATCAACAATCTCCAGCCAGCCAGAATACTAAACCAATCTGTCCCATTCACCTTCCATCACCAAATCAAGAACAAACACCTCAACCACAATCTCCAGCCAGCCAAAATATAGAACCAATCTCTCCTATCCAACCTCACTCACCAAACAGTGTTTACACTGGGGAGACAGAGTTAGTCTCACAAACAAGTACAGTTAAACTGTCATCATCCAAGACTGAATCCCCAGTACTCTCAAACAAAACTGAACAAGTATCTCTAGTGACTGATCATCATCAACAACAACAACCTCATCAAGAACTTGCAAGTCAACTCATTGAGCTCAGTTCAAGCTCAGCAAGCGTAGACCCAGAAGAATTTAAAGATGATGAGACTGCTTCTCAACATCAGGAAGGAGAAGAAGAAGAAGCAAACCATGTTGATGTAATAGCATACAATGAAGCGGATCTAAGTGATCCTGATATCCCTGTTAGCAAGAGTTATCTGGTTGCTGAGTACAACAAGCTAGTGCTAAAATCAAATAAAAGAAAGCAAAGAATACAGAAGTTGAAGGGAGTGATCAGAGGAAAGGATGAAGAGTTGATGAAGCAAGAAGCTAGAATAAAAAGATTAAGAGAAGATGTCATGTGCAATAATGAAGTGACTGATGCTCTTCTTCAACATGATTCTGAACTCAAAGAAAAAGTAAAGAAAGAGAGAGAAGAAAATAAGAAGCTAACATTGAAAATTGATCAAATCAATGACACTCTCTATGATCAATCAGCTCTGTTGAGAAGAAAAGAAGCAGAGATTGATGAACTGAAAATAAAGTTATGTGCTCTTGAATCAAACCAACAAAAGAAACCTGCTGAATCTTCTAAGCATCTCATTCAATACTCAAGGAAGAGGAAGTATTTGGGCCCAACAAAGATTCAAGTAATCAATGTTGAAGACTCTCCTAAACGATCAAGACATACATCTTCTAAGCACACTCCTTCTATGGAAAACTTAACATCAAAGCAAGCTGCTATTGATGAATCTGTGAGTGATGCTGAATGGAAAGAGTTGATTGAAGATAAACCTGAAAAATCTCAAGAAGAATCAAAGACTAATCTTCTTCTTACATCAAAAGACATTATGGAAGAGAGGCCTGAATCTGCTATGTTTATGACTCTGATCAACCATGGATTTCCATATGACAAGGTTGAAAGGATGAATATGTCTGAGATGAAGAATACATTAAAGGAGTTTGAACTTGCAAGCTTTATGATTCCAAATTGTGACTATGAAGCTTTCAGCACCTTTCAATCCATACAGAAGATAAAGAAAGAGTTGGGTCATTGTGACACAGCTAAGCTGAGTAGATATAACATGACTTGCTGGTTACAAGGCCATAACTACAAACCATATGAGATTAAGGGAAGGTCAATAGGAGAAATTAGAAGGATGATGGAGCATGTGATGAAAGTTGAGTTGGATACTGGTGTAAAATTCAGAACTGAAGCTCCTCATCCATCTTAAGCAACAAAGTAAGCTTCTTGCTGAACCTATAACAGTTGAACCTAAAGATCAACACAAAGGGAAGGACAAATGATCAGAGAGCCAAGAGAAGTAATTCCGGCAAAGTATGGCCACTGGGCACTACAGTGAGGGAGATAACTGAACAGAATCCACTCTAATACAACTAATAGACCACATCACAACTCCCAGTTCTATGGAAGAGAACATGATCATGGCCTTGAAATATGATCCAGACTGGGATTGTGCTTTATTAAAAGAACATCTGGAAGAGTTGAATACTTCCATGATGTATTTTCAGTGGTGAGTCTACCAGAGAATGACATCAAAGATCTTCAAAGCCTGATCATTTACAATTATCCAATTCACCCTAGAGGAAGAGACTTCTCAACTCTAGTGGGAAAGCTCAAGACTAAGTTTAAAGATGATGTTGTAAGTGAAGCTAAAAGACAAGATGCAGAGCATCAGAAGAGAATCAAAGGGCTTAAAAGATACAAGTCCAATGCCTCAAAATCTGTAGATGATGAATTCTTGAAGAGGGTTGGATACAAAAGTAGAACTACAGCAGCAATCAAATGTATTGAAGGAACTCAATTCACATACCCTATAACTGAATGGGGCTATGTTGAGAAAAAAAAGGAGTTGGTGTTGTTAAGAAATGCTGAAAACAAGAAAGCTGATCGTATCAGGATCTTTGATCCTGTGGAAATCAAACTACTTCATCCCAGCTACACCTCATACCTCAATGAAAAATTATTTCCCAAGTTGACTGATGAAAAAGCACAGAATGATTTGTTCCTGCATGTCCATGTGATCCAAGTGATTGACAAATTACATGCCAAAGCCTACAAAAGAAGAAGATACAATGCTGGACTGCTAAAGGGAACAACTTTTGATGAAGTCACTGAACTTAGAATTTCAGAGCAAGATGAGTTAAAAGTGATGTATGACAACAATGGTTAGACACACTTACTACGAAGGAAGATGTTTGGGGAATAAGCTTTGAGACTCTAAAGAAGTTCAGCAAGATGAAGATCAACTACAAGTATGATGATCAGAAAACTACCGTGTCTTACTTCTACAATAAGATCATTGCCAGAGTCAAGGAACTTTCAGTGTTGAAAAACTAATTGCAAGTATCTAAGCCTAAGTGGGAGTATTGTTAGGTCTAGTTTTAGTAGATCTAGTTCATTATGTATAGGCTTAGTACTTGAATTAATATCTATAATGAATGGTTGTAATTCATTATTGTGTATGTATTAAATATATAGGTAACCCATTTTTGTGTGTGTTGATTTATGTATGGTTGCAGGTACAAACATTATACTCGGTCAACTTATGAAATTGACCAAGTGTAAGAAACATCTACGGATGAACATTTTGTTCTTCCGTAGATATATTTCTTACAAGTAACTATTCATTCGAAGATCCTCTGCGGATGAACAACCAGAAGTGAAGAACAAGATTGCTTCGGAAGAACAAGATTGCTTCGGAATAACAAGACTTCTGCGGAAGAACAATTCTTGTGCGGAAGAACAAACTCCTACGGAAGACACTATTCCTATGGAGTCCAAACACTTGTATAATGCAAGTGTTACAAGTCACCAAGTCAATAAGGCAATTATGTGAATCCCAAGAAATCTGATGATTCCTTAACTGACATATCAAATCCCAAGAGATTCGGTGTTTCCTATAACAGAAACATCATTGTCTATATATATGGATCCTAGGTTTCAATTCAAGTAGGTTGTTTTAGACGATTGATTGAGCGACAACTACATCAGAATTATAACCATCACTTCAAAGTCTCTCAATCAAACCCTAGCAGCCGTCACATCATAACACACTTTGATATCATTCATTATACTTGTAATCATTAACATGTTCTAATGAAATACATATTAATCATTAATTGTGTTTTGCTACATGTGTTCTTGAACATTTATTGATATTTAAAGTTATTGCAAAACAATTAAACCAAATCAACGTTGATTCCGCAAACGTTGACTTGTTAATTGACTGACATTGATAATTCCTGTTCGCGATCCTAGGATTCACAAACCCAATTTGTGTTCTTCGTGTTTTGCTCAGATCTTGTTACGTATGGTGTTTCTATGTTAAAATTAAACTTGAAACCACATTTTGATCACCCTTTTGAATCTGATGATGCCTACTTTGTTTCCGTTTATGTAAAATTCGTCAAATTAGGGTTTTGGGCAGCCCTGACGGCTGCAGATCTGAAAATCTGCGTGCAGACCCATTCATGCGACTAGGCCATGTGAATGGACCATTCGTGCGACTGGACCAGTCGTATGTTCAATCATGCGACTGGACCAGTCGTATGTTCAATCGCATGAATGAGCCATCCGCATTGACTCATCCGCATTTGTTCCAGACCAAAAAAAAGAGTCTGGAACTGCTTCTTGCATAGATTTGAGGATGAGCAAAGCATATTCACCCTGAGGTTCTTTTGTCAAATAAGTTCGATGTATACCCCATTATTCATCGGACTTCCAGAATAGGTGAATGTAATTGGAACACGAAAGAGAGAAGAGAAGTTGTCACCAGTCAGTGCTGATTTTGTGGGGTAGTCAGGAGCATCTGACTACTTATGAGCCAATCAAGTTATATTTATCCGCACAGAGAGGATTCTCATTCTTAGGGGGAATCCATGTATAGAGAAATTGAAGACGCAATCAGAAAGTGATGATGTGAGCAGGTTTCTGACGATGAATCTTCGTGCATGCTGATTGTTTGAGATTATCAGCTGTGGATTGGAACCTTCTACCTTTTGCCCAATACACCGTATGAAGACGCCAAGAGAGCACCGTGTTTATATTTGGATATGCTGAATGTGAGGGGGAATTTCTGCAGGTGTTAATGTTAATCAAGTTCGCCTGTGTGAAGATTGAAGCAATGGAAAACTGTTTATGTCATTATCTGGAAAAATCAGTCATATGGGGAATCTTGCTGCTATGATGGTGTTCTGTAAAGTAAACAAAAGCTGTTGTGCCTAAATTCATTTTCAGGGATATTGTAGCAACGTGACCGATCAACAACGTTGGTTAATATGGTGTTTCATTTGAGTCTACTAGAAACCAGAGCAAAGATTGACTGAATATTGTAAGAGGTGTTATCTACTATTCGCAAGCAACGTCCAAGGGGGAATTTGTTGGAGCATATATAGTCATATATAGTGTGTCCGTCGTTTGTCGAATAGTCTAGGCTTAATGTAATACACCTGATATGTTGTAAACACATGAAACTAGGTCATTCGCAGGAGCATATGCGAATGAGACTCAGTCGTACGACTGAGCCATGCTAATGGACCAGTTATGCGACTGAGAGATACGATTAGGACATTCGTAAGACTGAACCATAAGTATGGTCCAGTCATAGGATTGAACCATACGCATGGTCCAGTCGTACGATTGAACCATACGCATGGTCCAATCGCATGAATAGGGCCAGTCGCATCTAATATGGGCCAAGGCATATATATACCAGTTTTAATGTGTAGAGAGATAAGGATTTTGAGAGGAGTCTGCCCGGGGGCCTAGGGCTGCCAGATGAGAGGGGAGATCATGCTTAATCTCCCCTTGCCAAGAGTCTTGATTCTTATGTTGTAACGAGCTTGTAATCGTTAGGTTTTATCAATGAAACCAATTTTTGATAGTTCGTGTTATAGTTTTGACTTTTGGTTTTGGTTGTTTATCCTTGCGTCAAGAACACGCTCGGATGTTTACCGATCTAGCCGAATTCACATCCCAACTGATGAGTTAGATGATGATAACAGTGGTGATGGTGGAGACTCTGGCCCCGCTTCATCTAGGGCCACCACTGCAGATGCTACACCTCCACCACCCAATCGTGGAGATGCTACCACAGTTGGTTTCCATCAGAATTTATGTCCTCCTAAGGAGGAGGAGGAGGAGGAGGAGGAAGAGGAGGAGGATCAGGAGCCACTGACTCGCACGGTGGGCAGCAAGGTTGTTACCACCAAAAGATGGATTCAGGCGGTTGGTGGACGCCCGGGCGAGTATGGGGGAGACTATGACTAATCCTACCTACACCCCAGCTCGGTCCAGCATCCAAGGGGAGCATCCTCCTCGAGGGGTTCAAGGAAAAAGAGGATGGCTCAGCCCCACGGGATGAAGTCCAAGAGACGGAGGTACACTATGCTCACAGCCTCTTCCCCCACTGCCACCATAGCTACCACCACCACCACTACCTCACCCACCACCACTACTACTACACCAACCATCGTACTACACACACCTCCACCTACCACTACCTCACCCACCACCACTACTACCACTCTACCCACTCACATACCACCACCTATATTCACCACTTCCACCGCTACCACCACTATCCACCAAGCAGGACAATCATTTCACCCATCATTCCCCTCAGGATCATCTCTACCTCCTAGTAGGGTAGAGGAACAACTGTCAGCACTGAATCATATGGTGTTGAAGCTGTTGACTGTCGATGACGAGAAGACTACTCAGCTACGACATCTAGTGGAGCTAACTGCTGCCCAATCCAGCAGATCTCTTAACAGGCTCAAGAAATTGCCCAACTCGAGGAACATAAAGCCCAATCAGCAAAGAAGATTGAGGGGTTGGATACATCTAACAGGTCTATCATGCTCAAGCTTAAGGGATCAAAAGAAGAGCCTCTGAAAATAAGAGAAGATGATGATGATGATGGTGAGGATGAGGATGAGGAGGATGATGATGAGGATGAGACAGATGAAGGAAGTGATGAAGGAAGGGATGAGGCTGATAAGGATGATGAGGAAGGAGGGGATGTAGGTGCTTCAGAGGCCACACATGCTAGAGAGAGGCGAACCAAGAAGACTCAGGACCAGGGTACCTCGACCTCAGCCCCGCCTGAAGCAGAGCACATGATTCAAGATAAAAGTAATATTTAAACGTTTATTTAAATTAAATCGTGTGTAATTGAATCATGTATTAAACTTATGTACTTAATGTTTATATATATATTTGTTGTTTAACTGTCTTGATTATTGACAAATGATTGATGTGTTAAATATTTAAATCAAGCAGATCAACCATCTCAGCAAGACCAGCACGATGTTGCTCCCTTATAGCAAATCAAGTCTCAATTCACTATTATACTTGATTTGCAGGGATTATCAGGAGATCTGTGAGTTATACTCCAGAAGAAGGAGAAATAATTCACGAACTTACTGATGAGCAACTGGCGGAGATGTTCCGGCTGAATCCGGATGAACTAGTAAAGGATGCCCCTACTGTTGATGTGGCTTGTGACGAAGAGCTTGATGATGTGGACGAGATAGAGATTGAAGACGTCACAGCCCAGCACTATCCAGAGTATGCAGATAAAGAGGGTAATGTTGTCCCCAATTTGGGTGCTACTCTTGTCAGTGATACGTTCGAGAAACTGGATCAGATGGAACAAGAATCAAAGAAGAATCCAGATCAAGTCCAAGCCTCGGACGCCGATGTCAACATCAAAAAGGCTGAATGGGCTGCATGTTTTGCGGAGATCCGAGCCCAACGCGCTGCTACAAAGCCGAGTGCCTACACCAGCTCTACAAAGTGAAGAAGCCTCACAAAGTGTTAGGCAAGATTATCGCATGGGCCTATTTTGAAGATCTAAATGTATATGTTGTCAGGAGGGAGAAGGGAATCGAGTACTTTAGATTTCCATATGATCTGAAGACTCTCCTGGTTTTGAGCTCAACCAGCTGGCCAAACTAAAGCTGTTATATGCTGACCCAAGAAAGATGCCAGGATGGTTTGAGGTTGCATTACAGAAAGAGTACCACACCAGGTGGGTCAACTTCAAACCTCAACAACCGACGAGGTATATCAGACGGTCTAAAGTTGATGTCATTACTCGAAAGCCAAAAATAGTGCTGAAGTGGAGTCCTCTGCACATGATGTCAAGAATCCCTCTAAGGGAAATGCCACAGGAGTTCACGCCATACTTCAAGTGATGGTACTATGACTGGAGAACAGGTGAGACGGTCATAGTTCTGAACAGATATGGAAATATGGAAACTATCAGGGTATTTAACCCAATATGGCTAACTAACTTGTCTTCTGATGATGTCTACACTTTATACAAGTGGCCACTGTTAATGACGCGCAAGACATTATGCAAGCCCTCCAGTTCCAAAACGTGATAAGACTCTGCTTTGCATTCGAAATACATACAAGAGTTACAAGGGAGGAGAAGTACAAGAAGTATGAAAAGCTGATGAAGAATATTACATAATAGAGTAAACTAGGTCCAAGGGGGAGTTTGTAGATACATGTGTACCTAGTTTAGGAGCTCAAATATAAAATGTCTTTCATGTCTTAAATATATATAACAGAATGGGTATGAATGAAATGTAATGTGTTGATGGTGCTTATAATGTTTAATATTTCATTGATTATTGTGTGATAACGCATATTGAACTAACTATATAGGTTTGGTGTTGTTTACATAGGTCTTAGTCAATAGTGATTGAGAAACGTGCTTAAACTTAATCGTGCGAAGTTCTCATGCGAATGGACCATACACATGAATACTTCATGCTAATGAACCAGTCGCATGACTAAACCAGGAGACTAGATCAGTCGCACGATTGTAACATGAGATTGACTCAGTCGCACGACTGAATCTTCAGTCGTGTGGATGGATCAACCGCATGCTTCAATCGCATGACTGAACCATGCAAATGGTTCAGTCGCACGAATGGAAAACCTTAACTTATAAATACCACTTAATTCGTGAAAAACAAAAGAATTCAAATCCCTACGCACTAAATCGTACCCTAGCCATCCAGAGACCCTATAACATATGTTCCAAGTTCATAGATCACAGTAAATCATCCTACTATTGTTCTTAATGTTTAGTTTCATTCTTGGATTGATTATACTTGCATTCTCACTGATTGGATCGCCAATCAAATAGGATTCCGCACTATTTGGTTCGGTACACACGTAAATCAGTTAGTACTCCGTACCGATAACGGTCCTAACATAATTAAATCCATAACTCATTTAACTGTTGACTTGTTAAAACTATTTAACTAAACTCAATACAAAATTTTACCCTAATAAAATATTGATTTTTAATTAATTTATCTTATTAATTGATAATTGGATAAATTAATTTTTAAATGTTGATCGGTGGATTTATAGATTAGATTATCTGATTTATGACTGGAATAATTGCTTGTACATTTGATTATTTGAATGTTATTATGAGTGTTAGATAGGGGTGTAGATGAGACGAGTCGTGTCGAGCCTAAGACCGTCTATGTATTTGCTGGAACCGTTTTGCCTTAAGAGAACTTGAGGGCGAGCTTGACGTGTAGAGCTTTATTTCTAAGACTCAAACTCGATTAGTGAGAAATTTTCCAAACTCAAGCCTGGCTTAGGTTCCCTTGATTATGATTTTATACTTTTATTATAGTTTTATATATAACAACAAAATTTACATAAATATATACGTAAAGGATTAAATAAAAATTATATGAATGAAAAGACTTGTATAGGCTCGTGAGCTGGCTCAAACTTTATATGTGAATCACCGGCTTGAGTTTGTTTATTATATGAGTCGTAAAATAAGCTCGAGCTTGAAAAACTTGTTGTAAAATTGAAGGTGATTTGAAAAACTTGTTGTAAAATTCAAAGTCAATGCATCAAGAAACAAGTTGTATGAAGTTCGTACATGGCATATGTTGCTGGCATGGAGACGAATCTAGCAAAGTTAATCGCCTCCTTCAGAAGATTCCATATCGCCCGTATTGCAATGTTATGAACGTATGTTGGGAGTTGACCAAAAGCCTAAAAAACGCCTACTTAAAGGTTTTAGATTATCAAACCTGGAAGAGATTGCATTCCAGATGATCAGGAAGTGGTTTTGAGTATATAGATGAAGATTAAGGGTCTAATTAAAGACATACACATCCATGATAATGATCTTGCATCGTAGTCAATATTTACTAATGTTTTTGGGTTGGTTTGTTTTATGTTTTCTATCGCATTAGATTATGTTCATGATTGAGTTTGTTTTGTTTTTCAGTACAAGTAGCTAGTTCTTTGTTTATCATTTAGGTTAACCTGAATTTTAATGTTCTTAATTGATTGATTAACTTCGGTTATGAGCATGTATTGATATTAGTAAAATCTTGTTTTGTATCGCAATTAACATTTAATTATGTTTCTGGATCGGTTTGTTTTCTGTTTTCTCTTGATTTGAGATTATGTTCTTGATTGAATTCGTTTTGTTTTTCATTATGAGTGGTTTGTTTTTTTGTTTATTAAAGTAAATTCTAATGTTCTTGATTGATAGATTGACTTTGGTTTATGAGCAGTTATTGATTTTAGTAAAATATTATTTTAAACCGCTCATGTTGTGTTTGTATGACTATTTATGCTCGCCATGTTTGAATCTATGTAGTCATGTTTGATATTTGAAGGTACTATACTTCATGCTTGAATATAATTATTATTAGATTATGGGTTTGTTAGTTTGCAATCTAAGACTTGAAATTTTAATAGGTAATAAACAAATTTAGCATATAGGTAGTTTATAATATAGTTAGTTTATAAATGTCCCGCAGAATTTAAAACCTTATAAAAACTTCCTAGAAACTTCCTATTGATTGTTTTGTGGATTACAGGCTATGCTAACATGAGGCATTTTAGGTAAATGCGATGGAACATTATCACACATACACACAAAAATAGTAAAAACATCATAAGAACTTAACAAGATTTGGTAAATGTGAAATATGTTCGTTGGCTACAGCTAGGGCTTCTTTTTATTAGCTCGGTACAAAGATTACATGTAATCTCATGGTTCTTGCAAAAAGGGTTGTTAGAGAGAGAAAAATGCATTTCTAGAGAGAGAAAGTTAAAAGGTAAGAACTTTCACGTAAGAAATGGTATTTTAACACCGTTTTGATCATTAAAGTTGACACTTGGATGTGTGTTTATGTAGATCTTGGTTGATACTTCTCAGGCTAGGGTTTTCATTGAGTTCTCTTGTTAGGTAAGTTCAGGATCGCTACTTTTATGTGTTTTCATGTATTTCGGGGCCAGTATGCATATTAAGAATGATTTATTAAAGATTAAACGATTTATAGTACCGAAGTTATCATTTTAATGATTTAAGGAAAGCTGATAGATGAACAATGGGTTCTTATGAAATTTGATATTGTAACTCCAGGAAGAACACACTTGAATCAAATCATGAAGATTATAGATTAAAATATGATAATCACAATTAAAACCTCTTTGATCTTCAATTAGATTGCAAAATATGTTTACAAGTAATCCCTCAATCTATTGGTCATTCAACTATAATCAAAACCTAATTACAATTAACCTATTTATAATCTAGACTAATATTCACTAATTGCACTTAACCCCCTAAACTTCGGCTAATTAATGAAAATTACATATAAATCATAAAAATGACTAAAATAAGATAAAATATATTTTGTTCACACAAAATATATTATTACAATAAAACTCCTAGTCATTTAAATCTTCAACGTCTCATCTCAGTTCCTCGTCTCGAACGTGTCGGGTTTGACTTTTGTTGACTTTGACCGTGATGTTGACTTTTGTTGACTTTGACTATGTTGATAATATAAACTATCTTGTACAGCTCCAACAATACCCCCTTTAGTCTATCATTATCAACTTCTTCAAATGAAATCAACACCGAGAAGTCAACATTAGAAAGATCTTCAAATTGAAGCTTTCTGAATTTGATAAGAAAAATTATTCATCTCATAAGCTCCCTTTATTTATATGCTCCTCCTTTTTGAGTGCATTCTTTGTAAAGATATTGGAACAACTTTCCTCAATCTCTAATCTCAAGTTCTTCAAAAGATGTAGTAGGAGGATTCCTAGCTTGGTATCTGCTTCAAACTTGAGGAACAGGTTCTCTGATCGAATACACTACTCAACTGATGATCGGCCATCACTTAAAGCAAAAATCTGAAACACATTCTCAAACACAAAATCGACATTTCTAATTAAATCATTTCATTTTAACAAAATAAACCCGTGTTTATCTGTGTGTGAAAAACAAGCGAACCCGTGTTCGTTTGTGCTCAATTTCTGTAAAATGCATGAAAAATGATAAAATTATAACAACATAATATGGAAGACCTAAAAGAAATTAAAATGAAATTTTGTTATATATATATATTTTATTATATATATTTAATATAACATTTTTTATCTATCATTATATTTTTTTGTCTTTTTTTAAACCGAGAACTGAATCGATCATGAGATCATATCCTCAGATATAATTAGAACAAAGATGAATTTAAACATCGACAAGCAATGAGATCACATTGATAACTGAATCTAATCACAGTCTTTGATTGATTTTAAAATTCTCAAACAGATCAATAACGATTGCTGATATATTTGTGCACTTAAACCCATGCCCTATCTTTTTCAACAAGCAGAAGATGATTCGTTAAGGTTCGATTAAATGCTTTAGAATGCTAGGACCCCACAATCATTTGGCAAAAACCCTCACCCAACCTCAGGATTTCTTGAATTTTGTAACGATCTTTACAGAGCAAGGCTTGTGCATTAGTGTGCAAGTGATTATCGACAGAGTATTGCATTCTGTGATGAATTCATCGTTTAGATGATTTGACACAACTTAGGCCAAAATGGTGAGAGCTCCAGGTCTATACTCACGTATAACAAAAGAGATGATCATTTAATCATGTGCCGATGAGAGCTCCAGGTCAGTACTATCGTACAGTAGAGGTGATCATCACTCCAGGTTAGTACTTCTGTACAGCAGAGGAGATTAGCACAAACACAAAACACATAAATACACCAAGCATGGCTCAAAGATATGGCTTATATGATTTGTATCATGGTGGGTGAAAGATCAATTCTCAATCCAATTTTTTCGGGACTCAGTTTTTGTGCATGCCAAAAATAATTGCGTAAATCCAGACGTCCTTAAGCATATATTTTAATTTAAATCATGATGCTGCTGTCTACTTTATTCTTCAGGCTGAGTCTGCCAAGCATATCATTAAAGAATCTGTTTGTTTTTCTATTATTTGCACTTAAAATAAGATGTGAATCAAGTAACAGCATCAGTTACTATTATTTCTCATTTTAAAAATGCAAGTCATGCAAAAACAAGCATTTCAAGAAGATATACAATCATTTCTCAATCATCTCGAATCAAGTTCCCAGTTCTCTTTTCATTTTTATTTACTTATACTCTCCCTCTAAATTTTTATTTTTGCAAACTTTTTTGGTATCAGACAAATATGCAATAAGTGTACAAATACGAGTATGTATAGTTTACTCTCATTAGTTTATGTGAATGGATATGTTTACCGTTGTCTGCATTTGTCCTCAAATGCGGGCATGTTTTTGTTAGCGCATTTGTTATAGTTTCCTTTTACTCAAAAAGTTTCCAAGTGTACTAATACGAATGAACAAGTAGTTCACCCGCATTAGTTAGCCTTACCTAGTTGAAAGTTCCCAAGTAAAACTAATACGGATGAACATATAGTCCACCCGAATTTGTTGGATTATTGTCCACATTTGTGCTACCCGTATGATTAGCTTATTAAGCCTAAGAGACCAAATGTGTTGGTACATATATGTCCCTAGATCATGTTATGAATGTAATAGATCTTGTTTGTCTAATTCTGATGTAATGGTTCGAATGATTAATGAAATGATATTGATTGTCTGGTATTTATAACAATTAATATTTCATTAATGAGTCGATGTTGAATGGTTAATTAGGTTTGTGACTGTTTCAAGTGTCATGCATAATGTTATAATGTTAAATACACTCAAACTTGGTGAAGTGAATTTCTCATGCGTCCGACTAGACCATGGGTCCCACAGTGATCATGCGTCCGAATGGCCATGCGACTAAGTGTCCATGCGCCTAAATAGTCCATACGCATGAATAACTTCGTACAAATGACTCAGTCGCATGACTGAACACTCAGTCGTGCAGATGAATCAACCGTATGGTTCAATCGCACGACTGAATCATACTAATGGTTCAGTCGAACGAATGAACAATACTAACCTATAAATACAACCCAATTCGTGGAAAAAAGAGATAATTGATTCTATTTTCGATTCCAAACGTACCCTAGCCGTCCAGAAACCTCCAAGTTGATACTCCAAGTTCATAGAATGTTGTAGATCGATTCTTAATCAATTCTAAACGTTTGATTCAATACTTTATTGATTCTATGTGTGTTCTCACTGATTGGATCGCCAATCAAATAGGATTCCGCACTATTTGGTTTGGTTTACACATTAATCATTAGGTATTTTGTTTAAATACCAGGTCCTGACAAGTGGTATCAGAGCTTTGGCTCTTGATTAAGTGTGATTCAATCAAGATTGATAAACGGTTTGTGTTTTTACACTAAAAACGGAATCTTTTGTGTCAAAAGGTGTCTTGGACGTTCCCTGCTTATCAAGTTTCGGTTTCTACGGCCTTAGGCGATTAGGGTTTACGAAATTTCGAATTTTTACGGTTGACACACGTTTAACCTAGAAATTCTCGCAAAACAGCAGCTTCAGTCGCACGAGTGGGCCATTCGCACGACTGGACTCATTCGCATACACCAGACGCACGATTGGACTGAGTCGCATCTCCATTAGTACGACTGAACCATCCGTTCGCAGTGTCCATACGCCTCAGCTTCATTCGCTCGACTGAACCAATCGCTCAGTTCAGTCGCACGATTGAACCAATCGCATAGTTCATACGCACGGATAGCCCATTCGCTTTACCCAGTCACACCAGTTTGACTATTTGGTTAGCATTCTTAAAAGTTAATCGAGATGGAAGATCAGATGTCAGCGTTTACTGCCGGTAAGGACTCAAGGATCCAGAACCTACTGTTACTTGAGAGTGAGGTGGGGAATCACAATAAACCACCAAAACTTTTAACGTTAGATGAGTTTCCCCACTGGAAACAACGTTTCGAGATCTACCTCAATGGAGTGGATCCAAATTTGTGGGAAGCTATCGAGATTGGGTAGAGTATGCCGGTGGGAGCAGATGGGGTAAAGCTTACTTTGGGAGGAATGACTGATACTCAGAAAGTCAAGTATAATGCAGAGAAGAGAGTTTATGAATTGATTACTCAGTCTATTCCTAAAGATATTTTCCACCAGTACTCGAAGAATAAACAGGCCAAGAATTGTGGGATGAGCTGGAAAAGAGATACGACGGGAATGCTTCGCTGAAGGCAATTAAAGCTAATGAATTGAAGAAAGAATTTGACAACTTCTCATCGATGGGGAACGAGAGTTTGGACGATGTGATTGATAGATTCTACCATCTGATGAGTGAAATGCATACACATGGTGTTACTACTACCATGGAAGAAAAGGTGTCAATTTTGCAGATGGTTTGCCGGAAAGTGGGCTTCATTTGTGTCAAATCTAAGACAGAATGAGATGCTGGCAAAGTTGGATATCAATGACTTCATTCTAAAGCTGCGAGAAGAAGCACTTAGGATGAAGTACAGAGCTCAGAAGTCGTCGTACACTCAGAATCCAGCTTTGTACAATGCCACGCCACAAGCCAAGACGTCTGGAGCACCTCTTCAGACTGCATTTGTGTCTAGCTCATCAGGTCCTTCACAAGCTTCTCCTTCAGGTTCAGAAACTTCAGGGTCCTCTTATACCCAGTACATTGGAACTGAAGCAAATGCTACTAGACTAAAGACTGAGAATCTCGGTAATGTGTATGTGGAAGTAGCTTGAGAGCACATGGATCTTTTGGCAGCAGTGGTTCAGTCTTATGCTGGACTGGTTGCTGGGAAGATTGAAAACTGCCATCTGGCAGATGAGGACTACGAGCAGGTGGATGAATTGGAGCTGGAAAGAAGGGATATTATGTGGGCCTTAGCTAGTGCTGTCCGGAGGGTGAAGAAGTTTGTGAAAAATACCGGACAAAACTTGGTTGCTACTAAGGATACCACATTTGGCTTTGACAAAAGTAAAGTGACATGTTTTAACTATGGAGAAAAGGGGCATTTCAAGAGAGAATGTGTGAAGCCAAAGAAGACTGGGAACGGGAACCCATTCTCTTCCTTCACTCGTCAAGACAAGCAAGCCAGCAGCTCTACTTCATCAAGCAAGGATCCAAAAGCCTTGACTGCTCATGATGATGAAGGACAGGACTGGAGCTTTCGGTTTGTCTGTCCAGGGGAATCAAATATTGCAAGTGTAGAAATTTGGATGATGATTCCACGAGTGAGGGAGATATTGCAGTTGAGATAGCAATGTCAAATATTGAAGAGACAATAGCAAAGAAAGAATCACCAGAACCAGAGACATATGATGCTGCGATGATGGCTAACTCTACTGAATCTCCTCAGGTAAGTACAACTGACAAATTGTTTAAAAAACATGCTTGTTCTGATTGTGATACTTTTAGAGATAGCGTAGATGAGAAATTTGCTAGGTTATTAGATCATAATGATAACTTAGTGAAAGAATTACAACTATGCACTGAGGCTAATAGAGTTTTAAAACAAAATGAGTATAGTTACAAAGAAAAGATAGACCTTTTGACTAAACAGCTTAGAGAAACTGAAGTAGTTGCATTTAACCAAGCTAATGATATTAGGTACTATCTTAACACCCTAGAAGACACTAAGAAACAAAAGGCAGTTTTAGAAGTAGAAATAAACTCATTAAAGCAAAAACTGCACAGCTGGACAAGTTCATCATATATTGTCCAGCACTTAGTAAGAGAAAGAAACAATGGGGGGGGGGGGGGGGGGGTTATAAAGTCGTTCCACCACCACCTGAGACCTTGATGAACACGAAGAGTAGACCAATAATAACAACCCCATCAAGGATCATGTGGTATCTACCCCTCTTGTTAGTGATCCAGATACCTCATGTTCATCAATTGAATTTGGAACAAAACAGAAGGAGGCCACTTCAAAGGCAAAGAGTAAAATGCCTTGCGTTAATTTGGAAAAAGAATTTGAAAAGGTTAATATAAAGTCCGGGTCAAACAAAGTCAAATCTGAATCTAAAAGAACGGCTAATGCTAATCTTTCATAAGCTTCATGTCAAAAACAGTTAACCAAAAGGAAAAAGATGTTACAAATGTTAAGACAATTAATTTTGTTCAACAGAAGAAAACATCAAAAGACACAGAGTTAAAACCCAACTAAGTGATGTTACTAGGGTGTCACACACATCTCCACAAAGAAAGTTTAATCATAAAGCTGATAGCAGGTCGTGCTACAACTGTGGAGAGTGTGGACACATTGCTTCCTTTTGTCCTTACTATCAGACACCTAGGTAGAAGATTGAATTTCAGAATTCAAAACCTAGGTCTTATAAGAGGAGTTCTTTAACTCCACCTAGAAGAACTAGCGAACCTAATGTTCAATCCGTCAGCCAGTCGAATGTTTATCACAAACAGGCATTGCACAAATCTGGATTATGGAAAGAAAAGTCATCCTCTGTGTCTGGTAATGATGACAAGAAGGAACCTGAGCTACCCTCACTCTCTAAGGGTAATGGGTGGAATTCATGATGTGTGATGCCTCTGGGAAACCCAAGCCAGTAAAGGCTTGGGTTCCTAACCTAAACTAACAGTTTTACTTGGTATGTGCAGGGTGTTCACTACAATGCTGAAAGCAACACGTGGATTGTAGACAGCGGAGCATCCAGGCACATGACAGGAAACAGACTCTTTTATCAAACGTAAAGCAAATAAAAGGAGGGCATGTTTCGTTTGCAGGAAACAAGGGAGGCTATTACACAGCTCAGGGAGAAGTTGGAAATCAGAAAGTTAAGTTTGATAGGGTGAACTACGTCCAGCAACTTCAAAACAACTTACTTTCTGTTTCCCAAATCTGTGATAAAGGTTTTAAAGTCATATTCGACAACAAGAAGTGTTACGTCCTAAAGAAAGATTACATGATTCCGAAGGACCAAGTGCTGATGACAGCTTCAAGATATAAAGACCTTTATGTTTTGGATCTCTCAACAGCTTCTACAACGGATCATGAAGTTTAGTGCTTCTATCAAAAGCCACTGAGAAGGACTCCATCTCCTGGCATAGGAGAATGGGTCACATCAATCAACGGAAGATGAATCACTTGATCCAGAAGGATCTTGTGAGAGGAGTTAATATCAATAATTTCCAACTTTCTGATTTTTGTGTAGCTTGCAAGAAAGGCAAACAGACGAAGAAGTCTCATAAGGAAAAGAAAGTTCATTCAATAGAACTTCCTCTTGACCTTCTTCACATGGATCTGTTTGGCCCAGTCAGTACAAAAAGCATTGCAAGCGACTTGTACTGTTTTGTGGTTACTGATGACTACTCAAGATTCTCTTGGGTAATGTTTCTAAAGTCCAAATCAAAAACATTTGAGTCATTCAAGGAGTTAGTGACCACACTGGAATCTCTCTACAAGCTAAAGGTGAGACAAGTACGCTCAGAAAACGGAACTGAATTCAAGAATCAGTGGATGGCGGATTACTGCAAGGAAAAGGGAATTGTGCATCAATTCACTTCTGCATACACGCCTCAGATGAATGGTGTTGCTGAGAGAAAGAACAGAAGCTTGATAGATACAGCACGGACAATGCTGGCAGACTCAAAACTGCCTATCCAATTCTGGAATGAGGCAGTGGCTAATGCATGTTATACACTGAATCGAAGTCTGATAGTCAAGCGCCATGAAAAGACATGTTACGAGATACTACAACGACGTAAACCGAATCTAGAGTATCTCGAACCATTTGGCGCGCCGTGTACACTCCTGAAGAAGACTCAAGAAGGTAAATTCAGCGAAAAGGCTGATGAGGAATCTTCCTAGGATACAACATACCGAACAAGAGAGTTTACAACAACTGAACAGGTCTAGTAGAAGTGTGGTGTAATGTTGATGTTCAGAGATATACCACACCACCTACTGGCAAAGGACCTGCCTACTTTTTCGACTATGATGGATTCTTTAAGTCCTTCAAATCCCTATCTCTCCTTCTGATGATGAGTTGGCTACTCGGATGATGGATGATATCTGAATACACCAACTCTTGATTCAACATCATCGACTTCACAGGGAGAATCATCTACTCAGTCAGGGGAAGTAGTCGACGACAGTGACTCCTCCTCTAAAGATGAGGCTGAAAAAGATGACCAGAACAGTCAGGAGCAACAGGTTTCAGTTCCTGAAAGTCCACAAGCATCTAACGGTGATGCACCTTCGACTTCGAATCCTCAAACTCCTTCTACCTCAGATGCAGAACCACATGTTCATAATCTTGGCTCTGAGGTAGCTGTTCCTACTACTCCAGGATCACGTCTAAACGTCTATCATCCCTTGGACGATGTCATTGGGGATGTCAGATCAGGAGTACAAACCCGAAATCAGCTGTACTCAGCTGATTATGCCTCTGTTATGGAAAAGGGTTACATTCATGATGGTGCTTATCGGTGTTTTGTCTCGCAGTTTGAGCCAAAATACGTAAGTGATGCATTAAACGATAAGGCATGGGTGAGTGTCATGCAAGAAGAACTTCTTCAATTCAAGAAGTTAGGAGTATGGACTCTGGTAGATAGACCTAAAGGTGCTAAAGTCATTGGCACCAAATGGGTCTTGAAATGCAAGAAGGATGACCAAGGGGTCATTATCAGGAACAAGGCTCGACTGGTTGTTCAGGGATTTCGCCAAGTCGAGGGGATTGACTACAATGAAGTGTTTGCACCAGTGGCAAGGATGGAAGCCATCCGTATCTTCCTTGCCTATACATCGTATATGAAGATTAAAGTCTATCAATTAGATGTGAAGAGTGCATTCCTTCATGGGGAAATTCGAGAGACAGTGTATGTCAGTCAACTTGAGGGATTTGAAGATCCTTATCATCGGGACAGAGTTTAAACTCGATAAGGCCTTATACGGGCTTCATCAAGCTCCTAGGGCCTGGTATGAGTAACTCTCAACTCATCTTGTGAAACACGGCTTTCGCAGGGGAGTTATTGACTGCACAATGTTCATCAAAGTAAAAGATGGAGACCTACTACTAGTACAAATCTATGTCGATGACATAATCTTCGGTTCAAAGAACGAAGAATTATGCAAAGAGTTTGAAGTAGTTATGAAGAAAGAGTTTGAAATGAGTGCTATGGGGGAGATGAAATTCTTTCTCGGGTTACAGGTGGATCAGACACAAATGGGATCTTTCTACATCAGAACAAGTATGTGGGAGACATTCTCAGTCGGTTTGACATGGAGCTGCTTCTGTAGCTGGGACTCCACTTGCTACAAATCATGATATAGCACCTGATGAAAATGGAGATCTGGTAGATGCCACAATGTACTGAGGAATGATTGGATCCCTCATGTATCTCACTGCCTCAAGACCTGATATCATGTATGCTACATGTTTATGTTCTAGATATCAGGCTAAGCCTAAGGTTAACCATCTGATCGGGGTCAAAAGGATATTTCATTATCTGAAGGGTACACCCACACGTGGGTTGTGGTATCCTCATGATGATGACTTTAAGCTCACAGCGTATAGTGACTCGGATTACGGGGGCTGCAAGATGAACTACAAGTCTACATCAGCAAGGTGTAGTTCTTTGGGAGGAGATTAGTTACCTGGCATGTAAGAAGCAGACCTCGGTTGCATTGTCAACCTGTGAAGCCGAATACGTTGCTGCTGCAAGTTGCTGTTCACAAATCATCTGGATTCAATAGCAAATGCGGGATTACGGTTTAAGTTTTCTTCTACTCCTATCTTTGTTGATAACTCTGCTGCAATTGCAGTAACTAAAAATCCGGTACAACATCATCAAGACCAAACACAGGTATTAATACCATTTCATAAGAGACTGTTTTGAAAAGAACTTAATAGATGTGGTAAAAATTAATACTGATTTTCAACGCGCTGACCTCTATACAAAAGCCTTTGATAAACCATGTTTTCTATATTTGTTTGAGGTCAACGGCGTTAAAAAGAAAAGTGATGTTATTCCTAATGATGATCATGTGTAGTCCGATGCATGGTAGTTTATTTTTTTTTCATTTTTCCTTATTGATTTTATTCTGTTTAAATTAAATTCATGTTATTTAGCTGTCTGTTAAAATCCTAAAATAATTCAATCCAGTATATTTTAGAATTTTAGGGGGAGAGTAGGTCAGCTAGTAACATTATTAAAAAAAATGAGGGAGAAGGAGTAGACAGCTGATATAGGTAGATCGTATCTGTGATACCGATTCAAACCTTTTGGACAATGATAGTACACAGGAACAATTAAAAGGGACTTTAAAATTTAATTTAGAAAGATGCAAAATTCAAAGTAAAGTCTGTGTAGTCTAAGCCATATAAAAGGGAAGATGATAGAAAAACTGGTAACTACTAAGGTAACACAAAGAAAGTAGACCTAGAGGTTGCTAGACCACAAATGATATGTCGGTAGATTCAACACAATGGATGAGTAGACCTGACTGGTGATTTTAAGATCAACTAAGTTGTTCAACTGACTGTGGGCGGCCATCTTATCACTGTTTAACACAATCAACAATATTCCAAAAGGGGTAAGCATGTAAATGCCAGAAAGTGTGCAGATGACCAAAATTAGAGCAAAGCACGAAAAATGAAAGACAAATGCAATCAAGCTAATGACATATGTTGTTGGTGCATTATGTACAAAAGAAAATTTAGCTGCTTTAACAAGAAGATAGGTTGGGTGCCTCTCTGCTGTGCGATGGCACTGACCTGAGGATAAGCATAACCTAGACATTCTAGACTTCATTGTTGTTTTCCCGCCTCTCTGCTGTGCGATGCACTGACCAGAGGATTGGCTTTCTGTGAAAGCTCTAAGAATAGTCTCTTCTTGTAAAAATACCCGTAGACCGCTCAAAAGCTCCTGAGGAATGTTGATTACCATATAAGTTGGGATCCACAATGTTAGTTGAAATAATTAAACCAAACTATCACCAGTTTGTGTCTAAAGTCTATGTACGAATTTAAGAGGACAAATATATGACAATCATTGTGGCTGCAATTCTTGAAAGTTCCAATCAATGTGGGAATCTAATAGTACCATTGCTTCTCTGTGAAAGCTCTAAGAATAGTCTCTTCTTGTAAAAATACTCGTAGACCGCTCAAAAGCTCCCGAGGAATGTTGATTACCATATAAGTGTGGGATCCACAAATGTTAGTTGAAATAATAAACAAAACTATCACCAGTTTGTGTTTAAGTCTGTGTATGAATTTAAGAGGACAAATATATTGACATCATGTGGCTGCAATTCTTGAAAGTTCAAATCAATGTGGGAATATAATAGTACCAGTGTGATTTCCTAAATTGCTACAGACTCTGGATGAAAACCAAGAAGTGAGCATCAAAAGGTTTCGATAACTAGTCCCAAATGATTTGACTTGCCTGTATGATTCCAAAATTGAATCGGTCCAGGTGTGGTCAAACTAATTGAAGCTGCCTATTCTGGAACAAAATCCTGTAGATGTCTATCTTAGGATTTATCTCTCACAAAAAGTCAAAAACAAGTGTTTATTGTTTATTTAGTTTAAGTTTCTAGTTAGTTAGTCATTTTAGTTTGTTTGTTCGTTGGACTATATCATGAAAATCAGTATGGGATTCACTCACCTAAAAGGATCATGTCTGAGATGATCAAATGATTATAATGTTTATACTATAGTTTGAAAAGGTTTAAATGTAAAATGGTAAGAAATGCAGAAAATTTCATAAGTATGACCCATTCGCATGAATGGACCTTTAGTATGGACTTATCATACGAATGGGAGCCATTCGTACGAATGGACTATAAGTATGGACCATTCAACCGAATGGCCCATACGATTGACCCAGTCGGATGTTTAAGAGTGAACAAATAGGTAAGTCGCATGACTGAACTCCAGTCGGACGACTGAATGAGACGACTGAATGGGGCCTGAATCAATCGCACACTGAGGCACATTCGCCCGAATGAAACGTGCGTATGATCCCAGTCGTACGATTGAATTTAGGGTTAGTATAATAGAGAGTGAGTCGGTCGCAGAGACTCACCACTCTCAAATTTACCCTAAATCGCACAACTAACGTTACGCTGCCCAAATTTCATTTGATCACTATAAACCCTCGATTCTCACATACTGACCATTTGCATTGACTCTACAGGTAATTTGCGGTGTAGAAACGTTATCAAATCATTCAATTTGACTCCAAATCTGGACATCGGATTCGTTAGAAAAACCGTGTCTTGTGTGGCAAAATAACCTAACTAAACGACGTAAACAAATGAATTAAAGGTTTTAGGTGTTAAACGAATGAATTACGAGTCAAGGAACTAGAACACGAAGCTTAAAACTCAAAATTGGTGAAAATTGAATTTGAATTGAGCGGATAGAAAGACATGCGATGGACAGGTTGATGAGCTTAGTCGCATGACTGAAGAGTGCGAATAGCGTAACCGCACGACTGAACTATGCGTATGAGTTCAGACGCACGACTGGTGTAACCGCATGAGGCTACATCCGCATGAGTCCAGTCGCACACTCAGTAGTACGTATGGAGTCATTCGCACGACTGAATCCCAGTCGCACAGCCTCATTCGCATGACAGAAAAGAATTGTGTTCAAGTCCGATTGTTTCATGACACTCTTAACCAATGGGTACTAATGTTTACTTTCCTTGTGTAACAGATGGCCAGCCGTTGGACTATGAGTACGAAGCACAATATTTGTGCTCATCTGGATCTCACATCTAGAAATGCTTCAGATTTCTCGGGCATTATAACCTTCCTCAGGAGACCGAGGATTGCACACGCTATATCTGCTCCATGTACACCTTATCGGTCTATTCAGCAGGCCTTCTGGGTAGGTGCGGTTGTTGATCGATCCTCTTAGCCTCACTGTATCAGAGGTACTATCTTTGGAGAGGCTATAGCTATCACAGAGGAGGATCTAAGGACCGTGTTACAGTTGGGGGACGATGCTGACTGTCCCACCAAATTACACCCCCTTACTGTCAGAGGATGTTTTCTTCGAGCCAAGTACGTTGGGGACATCAATGCTGGGGTGCTCAACAAGAGCAACCTCTGTCCCCAGCTCAAGTACCTTGCTCATGTATTGCTGAAATGCATAGCATCCAGAAAGGGAGGCTTTGATGAGTTGTCTAACCAGATCCAGAACGCTTTTGTTGCGTTGGTGCTGAACCATCCGTACAGCTTCTCCAGGATGATCTTCACCTACTTGGTGGAGAACATTGAGGGGAAAGGGAAGGAGGGCTTCTGCATGTACCCCTGATTTATGCAAATGATCATAGACCAGAAGCTCCCCTCCCTGCCAAAGGAGAAGGATGATGCTGTAGTGCTTGAGGTGATGGATGATACCACCTTGGGCCGGATGAAGGTATACAGGGGAAAGCATGTGAAACCCCTGTCAGGAGATTGTTCGGGCATCTGCCCATGAAAACTATGTGTGCCAACTAGTAGGAAGTGGCACCACGACGACAGTGATTCTGATGTTAGCAGATTGCTCTACCCGCCGATGACTCTGATGATGATGACGGTGGGGATGCTGGAGATGACATGCCCATTCCATCGAGAGGCGCAACTACAGACGTTATACCTCCAGTATCTGCCCCCATGGGAGACGTAGCTGAGTCAGCCGGTTCCACCAGGACTTTATACCTGGTGAGGAGGAAGAAGAGTTAGACGAGAAGCCATTGACTAGGACTGTGGGAAGCAAGGTTGTTCCCACAGAGTATGGACTTCGGGCGGTTGGTAAACGCCCCAGGGATTCGGGAGAGACGACTGCAGATCCCAGCTATGCTCCTGAGTCTACTAGTCGTGTTCTAGGGGGAGCATCCACCTCGACTGGATCGAGGAAGAAACGGATGGCTCAGCTCCACGGCCAGAAGAAGAAGAGGAGAAGACTGACATTCCTCTCCACCACAGCCACTACATCTACCATCACCACTACCCCTTCTACAGCCACACCATCCACCACCACAGCCACCACAACAACCACCACCACACCTCCCACCACTGAACATATGCCAACCACCACCATATCATTCACTCCTACATCACCTCCACTATCTCACAGACCCAACCCCATTTCACACACAGCCACCACCACCACTACTAGCCACCAAGCAGGACCCTCATCTCATCCCACACATGTATATGGATCTCATCTACCTCAATTTGGGGTAGAGGACCAGCTTTCAGTGCTAAACCGTATGGTGATGCGACTGTTAGCTGCTGATGAAGAGAAGACTGCACACAATCCGACAGCTTGCAGATCTCACAGCTACGCAGTCACACTAGATCTCGGAGCAGACTCGGCTGATCGAGGAGCAGGCCCAACCAATGGCTGCTCAGAGCCACGATCGCCCAACTCCAAGAGCATAGAGTCACTTCTGCTAAGAAGATTGAGGAGTTGGAGAATGCTACGAAGACCATCATACTCAAGCTTAAGAGATCTAAAGATGAGCCTCTGAAGATTAAAGAGGGAGATGGCGATGATGGTGATGATGATGATGAAGATGATGATGATGAGACTGAGGATGATAAGGGGATTGAGGACGAGACGACAGAGGAGAGGAATGAGGATGATGATGAAGAAGGAGGCGATGCAGCTACATCTACCTCTGCTCAAGGTCAAGAAAGGAGGTCTAAGAAGAATCAAGACCAACAAGCTTCCTCCTCTGCTCCACCAAGTGATGACCCAGTAATCCAAGACAAAAGTAATAATTAGATGTCTATGTATTTGATTACTTTTGTATTTGAATCATGTATTTAAACTTATGTATTTAATGGTTATGTTAAGATTAATGCTTTTCTGTTTTGATTATCAGCTAATGGTTGATGTACTACATGTTTATATCAAACAGATCCAAACTATCAGAGGGATGAGTTCGATGTTGCTCCCCCCTTCAGCAGATCAAGACTCAACTAACTATGATTCTTGATCTGCAAGGGATCGTCAGAAGTCAGTGAGTTATACCCCTGAAGAAGGGAAATAATTCACGATTTATCAAATGAGCAACTAGCTGAGATCTTCAAGCTAAATCCCGATGAGATTGTAAAGGATGCTCCAACGTGTGACTCGACAAGTGACGAAGAGCTCAATGACGTTGATGAAATAGAGATAGAAGATGTCACTGCAGAGCACTACCCTCAGTATGCTGACATGAGGGAAATGTGGTCCCCAATCTGGGTGAATCCCTTGTCAGTGATCTTTTGAGGTGTTAGACAAAATGGAGCAGGAGTCTGAGAAGACAGAAGAAACGGCCCAAGCCTCAATGATGATGTTAATATCCGAAAGGCTGAGTGGGCTGCATGTTTGAAGAAGTTAGAGTCAAGAAACATCATAAGGTGTTAGGCAGGATTATAGCATGGGCATATTTTGATGACCTTAACGTTTATGCAGTTAAGAGGGAGAAGGGCATAGAGTATTTTAGATTTCCACATGATCTAAAGACTCTACCAGGTTTTGAGCTCAACTAGCTGGCCAAACTGAAGCTGTTGTATGCTAACACGAGAAAGATGTCAGGCTGTTTTGAGCTGCCCTAAGAAAGGAGTACCACACCAGGTGGGTTAACTTCAGACCCCAACAGCCTACAAGATACATCAGAAGATCTGAAGTTGATGGCATTACTGAAAAGCCAAAGATAGTGTTGAAGTGGAGTCCTCCGCGCACGATGTCAAGAATCCCACTTAGGGAAGGCCACAGGACTTCACTCCACACTTTAAGTGGTGGTACTACATTGGAGGACAGGAGAAGCGGTCATAGTCCTAAACAAAGAGGGCCAAATAGATACCCTCAGGGTATTTGACCCAATGTGGCTCACCAACTTGTCAGCAAATGATGTCTACACTCTGTACAAGTGGCCACTGTTCTATGATACGCAAGACATAGTACAAGCCCTCCAGTTCCAAATGTTATAAGACTCTATTTTGCATTTCAGATTCATGTAGGAGTTAACAAGAGGATAAGTACAAGAAGTTTAAGGAGGTAATGAAGACAACAAGACATTAGAGAGATCTAGGTCCAAGGGGGAGTTTGTTGGTACATATATGTCCCTAGATCATGTTATGAATGTAATAGATCTTGTTTGTCTAATTCTGATGTAATGGTTCGAATGATTAATGAAATGATATTGATTGTCTGGTATTTATAACATTTAATATTTCATTAATGAGTCGATGTTGAATTGGCTAATTAGGTTTGTGGCTGTTTGAAGTGTCAGCATAATGTATAATGTTAAATATACTCAAACTTGGTGAAGTGAAGTTCTCATGCGTCCGACTGGACCATGCGTCCTAATAGTGATCATGCGTCCGAATGGCCATGCGACTAAGTGTCCATGCACCTAAATAGTCCATACGCATGAATGGCCGTCCGAATGGCCGTCCGAATCGCATGATTGAATCATACTAATGGTTCAGTCGCACGAATGAACAATACTAACCTATAAATACAACCCAATTCGTGGAAAAACGAGAGAATTGATTCTATTTTCGATTCCAGACGTACCCTAGCCGTCCAGAAACCTCCAGTTGATACTCAAGTTCATAGAACGCTGTAGATCGATTCTAATCGATTCTAAACGTTTGATTCAATACTTTATTGATTCTACGTGCGTTCTCACTGATTGGATCGCCATCAAATAGGATTCCGCACTATTTGTTTGGTTTACATGTTAATCATTATAGTTTTTGTTCAAATACCAGTCCTGACAAAATGCGGATGAACATTTAGATCTCCGTATTAGTCCACCCTATTAGCCCACTTTACCCGCAATATCTCTGTCACTATTACTAGCATTTCTTTTGTCTCCTGTATTAGCTCATCCTTGTTACCTACATTTGTTTGATTGTACCCTAGTGATATAGTTTCAGTGTGTTAATTATATTTATTATGATGATATATGGTATAGAAATGTAAGTTAAGTAGTGTTGATGAACTATCTTATTGTAAAGAATCTTATATATGTATTATCTATGGAAAGTTGATAATGATTTGCTATATAATATAGTAACAATATAACAATGGTTAGGACAAAGTATGAATGATTAATTACTATTATGATAAAGATGTAAAGAAAGAAAGAATAAAGATAACAGTAATTAATAAAGTAAATAGACCGGATGTACAAAAAGTATTGCAAGCACAAATAGGAGTTTGCATTTGTTGCATTCTCACCCTAGAGAATCCTTGTCTTATGCATTATTACTCTCTTTCCTTGTGCATTGCTCCCCCGATATGAGTTGTATCTTGTATACACTCAATAGGAGTTGCATCTTGCATGCACTCAACATATAAGAGTTGTATCATTCACACTCTAATGACAAGGGCCCTGCCTGGTGCTTATTCACCCTTGTTTAAGCTTGGGATATATGCACTTAGGTAGAGAATTTATACCTCGTGCATTGATACTCTGATAGGAGTTATACCTTGTGTATACTCATCATGGCCTAAGCTTAGTACTTGTACTAGCTGAAAGCTAAAGTGAAAACATAAAGTAAATGACAAGTATGATAATATGATAAAGTAGGAAAGTATGGACATATGTTAATAGTGCAAAACTATAATGTTTTAAGAAAGTAAGGTGAAAGGTTTTCATATAACTAATATGCTATGAGTTCTTTAAGGTTTTAAAACTAGAATATACTCAGCGACACTGACTTTTGTATGCATATTAGCTTGACTGGTAAATGATGATCGAATAAAGAATGACAGCTTGGCATAGATGTGAAATTACATGGCTACATGTAAGAATGCATTCGGATAGTAATAGTTTGATAGATAGGTTGTTCATGATTGTAATAGATGATAGACAATGACCCTTGTAATGATATTTTAATTCCACTGCTATGTTAATGAATGTTATGTTAATGTACTTATGATATTAAAACCCAACTATGAGGTTGCTAGAAATAAGGCCTTACATTACACTACTTGACACACAACACACATACATATATTAGGTTTAAGAAGTTAGTGAACAAGAAACGTAAACATACATCCACACCTAAAGCCTTCAAAAACCTAACAATCTGAAACTCGAAGGCATTGCGATAAATTCCGCCCGCCATCCAAGCACAAGTAGCCTATTTATTAGGTAACTCCATTAATCTTCAAACAAGTCTTTTAAGCTTCTAGTTCCTAAAAAAAGTTACGACTTTGTTTTCAAATCTCCTAGTTGCAACAACCCCTCATCATCAAGTACTAGAAGGCTAGTTGAAGTTCTCATGAGCTCTAATTTAGCTGTGGTTAATTTCGCCATCGACCCATCCTATGTCTCAGACAGTTTGGGCACTTCATTAGATCTAGAGATACACTAAGGAACACCAACACTCTCTAAACAATCAATAGGTGATAATTCTTTAGTCTTACTGTTTAACCTAAAGGATCTTTGTAATTGTACCTAGAACATGCACATCGTGCGTTCCCACTCTCATTAAATCCCCTGATTGGATTAGACTTGCGAACTTATCCATCTAACGTCCTTATGGCTCCAAACTTCACATCTACAAAGTCAACTTTTTTAGCACTAGATTTAGCAAACTAAATTTTGTTATGCTTAAGTGGGAAAATCATACATCCCCGACATATAACTCAACCATATATAATAACCCATGTTTTATTTCACAAGTGATTACTAAATTACTAATGGCACCCTCTATTACCATGACCAAATCTTACTTTACGTTCATGTTGATCCAGTTGACCAATAAAAATTAGTTTCCAATGAGGTAGGCAGATCAATATCCCCCATGCGTGTTCCCTCAAGTGTCTTATCATCTCTAAACGTACCTTCCCTAAATCTCCTTGTTTTAGATTCACCATCATTTACCTACTATCTATGGAATCAAACGAAGCCCTTAAATCCATGACTTAATGGTTCACCTTATTTTTCGTACTGAGTATGAATGCGTTATCATTAGAAACATCGCCAACACTAGTATTTAGTTCTTTCTCATTTGGACACCGATTCTTAACGTACCCCACCTTATTGCAACTCCAACATCTCCCATTCTTTCTAGGTTTATCTGAACTCTTTCCCTTACTCCCATTATTCTTGTAATTTCCCCACTCTTACCTACATTTAACAAACCAATCAATGTTTGAGGATTCACTTGGGTTCCACCTTCTGAAATCCCCACCTAGAATAAGATCCTGATATTTAAAAAATATAACCGATAGCTCTCATGAAACTTGAAATTGTAATCATAGTTCCAAACTAAATTTCAAGCAGAGACGAAAACAATAGTAGAGACTGAACTTAAATCTCAAACTTAATTCCAACAGACACAAACTTGACTCCAACATATATAGCAAGGTTTTAGTATTAGTAGCTTACGTACTCCCTAGAAACGACATTTAGTTCTTATCTAGCTATATCATCATATGATAGATGCATTTGCATGCTATGTGTAATTGATTTTAATATTTATTATTTTATACAATTTAACACTTGTTATTGGAAACCCTTTACTCATCGACTAAGCCACCATATATTTCTAAATGTTTGTCCCATATTAACATTATATTGAACATGTTGGTGTTCACGCCTACGTCTCTGTTAAGTTAAGAGTGCCTAAGTTGTTCTCACCTCGATAAATTACATCTTGTTTGTCGTATATGTTATCCTTGTAGATAGTGGTGTTGACGGAGAATATCAGAAATAATCATTTTAGTAGGACTTTTTACCGTGTCAAAAATCAATGGATAAACACCTGTAAAGTGCTTAAAGTATTCTTCCTCCAACTCCTCTTGCTTTAATAAAAGCATGTGATACATTCAAGCCCTGTGGTGCTGAAAAGGATAGTAAAAGTTAGTCTTTAAATTGAAGTAAAAATCAATTCAAGAACATTCTTAACTTAACATAAGCCGTATATGATTGGTACAATGTGTTTATGTAAAATTTTGTTAGTATCTACTTAGAAACCTAGCTTATGACAAAAAAGGAGGTGTTATATAATATATGCTTGATAGTTCAAATTTTCATATTCGCCAATATTGTATTATACATAACTGTAATTGTATCAAAACCCATTTTAAACATATATCAAAACTAGTAAGTCGGAGAAAAAGTTTTAAATGTTATACGCACTATTTTCATATTGTTAGATGAACCAATCTAATAAACAATTACATCAAACTTTTTTAAAACGTTATTTGTAAATATATAGTAAAAGTACTCATATAAACTTATGGAGAATACAATTTTTATTCAATGATATATTCGTTTTCTAAAGTATATAAAGATATTAATTATTTTTTTATTTTTTTGATAGAAACATTTTTATTTAATATAAATGACAAGTCAAATGATGCCTATATATAAATTTAAATAAGTTATAATCAACCCCATTGTATACCTGCTTATGAAATACTTTTATTATACAAATATTCATTGTTGAGAATTTAACCATTTATACAAAATGCTTGGTGTTCAACTTTAAATAAGAATTGTGTTTTATAATTTATATAGTAAAAATAACTTTGTGGATTATAAATACGCCAATCATTTACTTATTTTAATATTGTTCTGTTGCTTTCATGCTTACCTAAACCGATGACAACTTGTACACTAAACCGATAAAATAATTGTAAGAAGTACAAGATGACAATGTATGTTACCATAAATTAGTTCAATCGGGAACAAAATCAGTTGTTTGTATTATAGGTTTGATTTGATCACCTAACACAACAAGACAACATTTGCATCATTTCCTCCTCAAAGTTAAACTTTGAAGGAACTAATCTTCCACCATTTGCATGCAACTTCCATAGGTGGTTTGCGACGATACCATGAACAAAGCTCCACATTATGGTTGCAACTGTAAAATTACGAGTTTTTTATAGGCATCTAGAAGGGGTGGAAATATTACTTAGGTAATAACTAATATTTTATGATCAGGTATGGTATGATTTTACAGGGTATTGTATAATATGATCCGATTTGAAAAGATACTGTACAGTATGGTCACCGGTTTTATTATGTAACTGTAACGCAATGAGCTTGGGGTCCCCAAAAAATAAAGGCCCCGTTTATAAAAAAATATTATAATGAGTTTTGGTTTTAAAGAAACACAGTTACATAATTCACAAAGCAAATGATCATTTCTAAGTTTCTTCTTCTCCTATTGATTTGATCGACTTCGTCTAACCCTTTTTATTAAAAGAAATCAACAATCAAAGATTAAGTTGGTATACTAAATTTTCTTTGATTTATTGCTTTTGTTCAAAGAAATTTAATTATATTGCTTTTGTTTAGATTGTGATTTTCAAAAGGGCCTTATATTTTTAGTTCGATTGAGGCCCCAAAAACATTGAGGTTGCCCTAACGACACAATATAGTATGGTACATTTTTTTTGTTTTTGAAATCTTCGTTGTTTTGAGCTATATAATAAAATGGTTTAGAATTAAATGAAGAGTAAAAATTACAAACTGTATCCTTTATTCATGCATGAAATACATAGTATGTCCTTTAGTTTTAATAATTACATCCAATGTACTTTTTGTTTAAATATTTGCACACCTATTGTCATTTATATTAACATTCAGTTAAATGTATAGTTAAGTCAGTTATGTATCTCTCGCATGGGGTGTATCTTTGTCATTTTCTTTTCACATCTAATATATTAAACAAATAAATATTTAATTATTTTATATGAAAAATAAGATTAAAAGATATCGGATCTTTAGGTAAGTCAGTGAACATTCCTCTTACATTCAGTACCATTAAATCCATTATTTGGGTAAGTCAGTGAACGTTCCCCTTACGTTAGTACCATTAAATCCATCATCTCCCTTTATTTGATAGCTCAATACCGCTCATCTTACCACCTACGACATATCACACACCATTGAAACCACTTGAACTTATATAAACAACGATAGTAAGGTTAAAATCTCTAATTCACTTTTTGTATTTCATTGCTCTATGAATTTTTGACGTATGTTGTTGTGTGATTAACGAGCAACTCATATTTAATTTTCTTGTTTTTGTAATTATATAAGCAATTTAAAGAATTACAGGTAATCTTCAAGTTTGTGTCCCTTGTTGATATTTCATTATTTGTTGGTGTGAATAGTTTATAAAGTATTTACGCATATTTTTTGGTGTTTATTGTTGATTTCCCGACCTTGTAAATGAATTGTGACATAAACTTCTTACTTTAATAAATGTTATTAAAGGTTCTTGTTATTAAAAGTTTTGACGAATAGTCGAATGAACACACACCAAGAGTAATTGGTTTCACCTCTAATATCTTTTAAATTATTTTCATATAAAATAATTAATTTTTTATTTGTTTAATATATTAGATGTGGAAAGAAAATGACAAAACTACATCTCATGTGAGAGATACATAACTGAGTTAAGTGTACATTTAATTGAAAGTTAGTATAAAGGCCAATAGATGTGCACATATTTAAAAAAAAGACAGTGGATGTAACTATTAAACTAAAGGATATACCATGTAATTTTATATATTAATAAATGACACAATTTATATTTTACTCTAAATGAAAGATTTACACAAAAACATAAGGATTAAAGGTCGTTCGTGTGGATGTTAACAAATACACCTTATGTTTGATCCTTGGCGTTCATCAAAAGTTTTTCTCACTAAGCAAGGTAGTGGTCAACTTTACAAAGTATCACTAATAAAGCACTTATCATTCCCATTAACGTGTCATTGAGATGGATAGCGATCACCCCCGCAACGCTACACTATTCAGATATTAATTACCCTTTCAACTTAGTCATGATCAATAATCTCCCTTATAACTTTTCGGCAAATCGATAGTGATCACCTCTTTGATGTTTCACTAAATGGTATAATGATCACTTTTACACCTTTCTAATCTTAGTGAGATTCTACCTCATTAGATATGTATTATGATGAACTTATCAAAACACTCTTTTCTCTTACTTTCTTGAATCTTGAGGATAAGACTAGGTTAATATAATCACTCATTTTATACCATATCCATACTCCTTAAATGATCTTGTTATGGTGTAGGTGACTTGATTTCTTTACAAGTTGAGTCCAGTCTTGAAAATTCATAGAGGGTTTCGATTGTTTCCTTGATATGTGTTGACCGATTTTTTTAAATAAATTGGCAGATGATCCACAAGTAGACTATGGAATGTATGTGTTGTTATTGGTTTATTTTTTAATGCTTGAGATTCTTCTGGTTCGCTGTCTTCATCTTAGCAAATGAGAGGTGTATATTATGAACATATGTAAATTAGAGTTAGAATTAACCTATTTAGATTTTCAACAATATCAAGGTAAATCTTTTTATAATGTTGACGTACACGCTAATTGTAAACTTCACAAAGAACTTAAAATAATTTAGAGACTTGACAAAGGTTGATGGAGTTTAAACTCTTTTTCTCTCCTATTGTTTTTAGCCAAGAATTAGGGTAGTTCAACTCTCTCCAAAATCAGTTTAACCTACATGTCATGTCAACATGAAATCCAAAAAAGGCAGATTGGAATATGAGATCAGGTCACATGGAATATTATCATTTAACCAACCCAAGTGAAGTCTTCTATGCAAGAAAAGAAATGAAGTCTTGTACTCTTGTTCATTTTTTATTTGGAACGGCATAATATTATTAAAAGGGAGAACCACTAGGGCCCAACAAAACATACAATGGTTATAAGAAAAATTACACCAAACATGCCGATCAAAGTCTAGTAATTTCATTATATTTGAATATTTGATCTATCAAACAAGTTCACCTTATTGTCTTCCACCATCCTCTAGACCAAGAGTGCCGCCTTGACCTATTGTAGATATGGGTTATGGGGATTCGTGTGGAAGGCGGGTTGGGCAGAATTCAAACAAGTGAGGCGTTAATAGATCGTGATGTTAGGCAGCCTTCTAACGATTGAAATTTCTGTTTTGGGAACCTAGAAACAACGAATCATCTTTTGCTTCATTGCCGTTTTGTTGAAGCTATTTGGGTGGAGATGTAAGTAGTAAGTCATCTAGAACTAGTCAAGATTAATTAATATTAATCTTGGATGTAACTGTATGGTTAGGAGCTAGTTTAAATCAAATTGGATTCCTTTGTTCACCAATGAATTCTAGCAAATTTCATTCACGAACGTAGGTCGATGAGCCGCTTAATTTGTGATCCAAATTACCGTCTATCATTGTACATCTTTTGAGGCACAACACACAAATCACGGTAGTAGCCAAATGTTTTTATTATTTATTTTTTTCTTATAGCTAAACTAATTTAGAACTCATGTATTAAATGAAGTGGAATAAATCTAACTTCTTAAATTTATTATTTTTATAAAAAAATTATATGTTAGATGTTATCAACTATTATATTTATATGTTATATGTTATCAACTATTGATAAAATAAGAATGATAATATTTAGGAATTTATGAATGACAAATAATAAAGATTAAAAATTTAAACTTCTGTTTTAAAATTCAATATGATTAAAATCTTTTAATTTAGTAAACCGTAATAAAGTATTAGTATAAGAAGAGTTGCATTTTAGATATATAATTGTTTGGTTTATTTACTTAAAAATTATATTATTTCATTTCTTAAAAGACTTACCGTAAGTAATTAAATTACTTTAACAAAATAAAGCAAATGAATTCGTAATTAACATTAAAAATTTAGATCTATTAATTGTAAAAATAATAATATATGTATTAATCTAAAATGGAGAAAGAAATATAGGAAAGAAAACGAGAAATTGATATAAGGAAAGAAAAAGTTATTTTATAAAGTATTTAAAATCACTTTACTTAAAATGTGTCATGAGTTTTGGGAAAATTAAAATGAAATATATGAAATAACATCATGTGTCCCTTAAAAAGCTTGGTTTATTAGAGCCTGACCACCCGTATAACACATAGATTGAAAAGATTAAAATATATATAAATAAAAACATAAATTATCACTTACTATTAATAATTTGTAATGTATACACACGTATAGATGAAATATAGATGTATACATTTAAATTACATAAAAAATTAAATGCAGAAAAATAATATTAATGTTTACAATCTCTAAAATATTGTTTGTATACAAATCTTTAATCAGATTTTATTAACAATTTCTCAAACTTAAAAACCATCTTTTCAGAATATTCTCTTGTATTATAAAAACTTTAAAATTTAAAAAATATATTTTTTATAAGATAATATAAAAAAATATACATAAAATAACTGTTCACTATTTTTTTATATATTTTAGAATATCAAACAAATCTTTCTTTTTTTACTTTTTATCGTATTGGATTGACCCACTTTTAGCAATTCAAAAAATAATGTTTTCGAAGGTGAATATTTAGTTTTTCAATTTTTATTCCAATCTATTATTAGTTCTTTTTTTTCTAGAATAAATAAATTGATCTCTGGCTGGATAACAATTCAATTAGTTGAAGAATAAAAAACTGGTTTCCATGAATGTAATAAACAGTTATATAATAGTATATAATGCATGTAAATTTATATGATATTATTTAAATATAATTAATTTTAAAATATTAATTTATAACCTAAAATCTTATATGATTGTTATTATTAGAATTTAATTTTAATATTTAAATTGTTAGTTTTAAATTTTAATTTTTAATTAACTTAGTTAGTTATTTATTTATAAAACTAGGCTAAAGACCCGTGTAACACACGGGTTCAATCTAAAAATATTGTTGTTGTTTAAAATAGTTCGTAACTTGTAATGTTATCGGATAATACTTTGTATATAAACTTTTATGCATAATTTTTAAATTAGCTACATCAATTAGTACATTTTCTCTGTTAGTGCTTATACGTCTAAATAGTGTATAATATGAAATGAATTAAAAATAAGAACTTTAAATAATAGAAAAGTTAAATTGAACATGAAAAACAATACTTCAAATTCATAAATATCCGAAATTTCTTTGTATACAACATTTGATGTTTTGTTGGTGATTTTTCCTTCATTATTTAATATTAATAATTTTAATCCCTGTCTACTTCTAACTCGAGATAATGCAACATAGAGCTGACCATGTGTGAACACTAGTTCTTTCAAAAACAAACCAACTTTGGATAGCGATTGTCCTTCGCTCTTGTTTATTGTCATTGCAAACATACTACTAATGGGAATTGTCTTCTTTGAAATTTAAAAGGAATCCTCTTGTTTGAAGTGTCAAAGTCAACCGTGGAATAAAAATGCGATTTCCAATATTACTTCCAGATATATTTCAGCTTCTATAACCCGATTGCCCAAGGCTATTACTTGTAGCCTTGTTCCATTGCACAAACCACATCATCACAAACACGTTTAATTGTGCCAAGTATGGTAACTGTCTTCGGCTTCAAATTATTATAAAGTAATCATATATATAGCATACACATGTGCATATGTTCAACAATATTTGATAATTTAAACAAAGTTATATTAAATTATTGTTACCATAGATATTTCATGAATCTCTACGATAGTGTTAAATCATTGTTGATAAGAAAATCATCATGTAGAGAATAAGTGATGACAGAACTTATGGAACGAAAACGAAACTTGACGAAGTACCAGCAGATTCATTATCCAAAACTGATCACTCAAAATATTATGTCATAAAATTTGAAATAAGTAATTATAAATAAAGTAATTGTGAGATAAGACAATAAATATGATTATGACGTCACCTTTCTTGAACGCCATGATTTCATCAATCTCAGTATTAATAAACAACCTAGTCACATTGTATGAATTTGAAACATAGAGATTTTCTGTTTAAAAAATGAAACATTAAGTAAAAATTATTCAATTTATAAATCATGATGAATAAAAGTTAAATATAAAAAATTTGAGTTAAGAAGCAAACCATTAAAAATTTCATCTTCCCAAACTGAATAATGAGTATAATACAACTTTCGTCAGGGTTATTTGAAATATAGTCAGACATTTGTTAGCATAATCATCCCACAAGGTCACGTAAATTTTTTCATTCCTGTAAAGAAAGAAGTAAATGCACATATATACATATACATATACATAGATTTATATAGCGAATGAAAAAGAATAATAATTGAAATACAGAAGTAACTAACTCTAAATCTTGTAGTTGAACAGTCATCTTTTTGCTTTGTTTGTCTTTTTTCCCATGGTAAGTTTCCATTTTAAAAAATCTCACAACATAACCAATAATATTTGTATATATTGTATAAAATAATGCGTTAGTATAATCAAATAAGTATTTATACAAATGTTATGTAATGACCTTAATAGTAAAATACTAACCAATGTTTTCCGTAGACAACTTTTCTTCCCAAATAGTCTTAAATGCCGTAAAAGAAAAACCATAGATCGTGCCATTAAAGTCATTGCATTTTGTAACTTTGGTTTTGTGACTGAAACAAAGTTTGTTTACATTATCAACATACTTATAAGTTGTTGAATTTAAACCAAGACTGCCATTTTGAATATAGTAATCACATTGTTCCTTAACCAACTTGCCAAATTTGGCAATACATTTTTTGGGGACATTAGCTTCAAGTTTACTACCCTGCATCAAGAACGCAAGATGAGAATATATGATATTGATACTAAGAATTCATGTATTTATATTGTATGTTATACTGTAACGTACCTGTTCGTCCATTATAATCATCTCAATTGAAAATATCTCCTTCGGTTTCTAAGATCCTTTCTTTTCCACAATCGAATTATTCGCACCTTCATGTAGTCTCTTTACCCAAATCAGAATCTTTAATAAGTGTGATGTTTAAGATCCATGACTCTGTTGTAGAAGATTATAATGTAAAAAGTTAGAGAATATATAAGATCTATATTCGAACATAAATGTCAAACGATGTCGCTAAATTGGCAAACAAAGTTGTTCCCCCCTACAACTTCAATCTGTAACACAAAGAACAATAAGATCCCATATATCTTTTGACAATTGGATAAGTTCCACACCAATTTACATTCAAGTAAAACTAAAACAGATATACACAATCCAAGTACCAAATTTACAAGGACCCAAAAACCAAAAGAATAAAAAAGATGGAAACGAAAGTCAGACCCCATGATTTCAAACAAATCATTCTCATCTGCAAATTGAACAAACTGCAAACCCGTCTTTCGTTTGGTATTTACCCCACATAATGAAAAGCTGCCAGATCCAAGGAGCACGTTGCTTCTGATTTTGATTAATTTTTTAAACTATGGCTATGTGACTGTTTATGAACAGATCTAATGGTTCATGTGGAAGACTCATTATTCGAATTGACTATTGTCTCTCTTTCATATTATATATGTATAACTAAGTTCTTACCCAAATATTTGTATGCGGGTTGCAGTATGCATAATAAGTATTAACCTGCAGGTTTAAGTAATCAAAATTTTCCAACTTGCAAGTAGAAATTAACTAACATAGTCATAATTTGAATGTATCAATTCTCCCTGTTCTCAAAATCAAGAGATTCAACATTAACATGTCAGTTAATAACCAAGCAATTCAAACAAATAATGATACAAATCGAGCGATTAAACATTTCAGATGCATTCGGTTAAGTACACGGGTATTACACAATCATAATCGCAGAAAATTAAAGTTCAAACATAACCAAAATTAATACCTTTTGATGCAGAAATCTTGATGGAAGAGATTGGAAATTGGCAATGTTGATGAACTTCATCGAAGGCATCGTCATCGGAATTTATAAACACAAAACACCGTGTGGTGAAGCTTTGATGGTTGTAAATCTCATTCAAAATCAAGTATGATTTGGTTTCCATAAGAATACACCCAGATTTCCGTCAAATTGGAGATGAGGGGAAGATGAATCCCGTAACTTGGGTAAGATTGGAATACAAATCAGTCATTTTTTGAAACACAAAATCAACCCATTTTCATATTGGAATCATAGATGATTTAGTTGTTGTTGAAGAAGAATTGGAAGAAGAAGCTTCCAAAAATGGATCTGCAAATTAGGGCGTTATTCTAATGAATGTATTGACTTTTTTACCCCCAATTTCTCACGTAAATACCCCAAATCAGAATTGACTTTTTTATTCTAATGAATGTAGACAATGGTGTTGACCAGGTACATAATTAGGCGGGAAAGGAGAAATTTGGTGCCCTTATAAAGTGCCATGTGGCATTAAAGTTATTGATATATTATAAAGTATAGATTTTTGATTGAATACTAGATTAAATTTAAAATTTAAAGTTTCTCAATTTACATTTCAATCATTACATTTAAATCCTAATTTTAGAATATTGTTTAATCATGTAAAGTCCCGTTCCCGGGACGCTTACAGCTGGGTTCTCATCGCACATAAAACGTATAATTACATTTGTATTTAATAAATCGCAGCGGAAAACTAAAACAAACTTTCATTTCCATGTAAATGCTTTTGCAAGTTAATACAACATTCATTACAAAATAGTTTATTCGCATTACAATGCAAAAACATTAATCAAAAGAATGCCATCCCAAAAGGGCTGAGTAGTCGCCCGTGCCATCCTCAGCAATCATTACCTGCCAACTGGAAACACATCAAAGTCAGCGTTGCTGAGTGAGTTCTAGTTTTATAAATAAAACATACTTTACTTTACATTTGTTCACGATCATACATCATACGTACATACAGATAATATCAGTATTATCCTCATCATTCCGTTCATTAACTTACTCATTCACGTGTTACATTATCGTTCGTTTCTCTATCTAGATCCGGTCAGACTTTACCCTCTTCGTGGTACTCAGCCACGATTACTGAGGTCGACTGAAAAGGATCTTATTCTGTACATTATTCCGATCATTCATTTACGTTCATTCATACATCGTTCTTTCATACGTAATCTTTTGTTCCTCATACGTTCGTTCCTTCGAGTCTGTTGTGACAACAGGGTCGCTCACCTCATTAACAATCCCAACGACTTCACGCTAACCGAGTCTGTTGCAACCATAAGTTGCTCACCCCAATTGCCAGTTTTAATGATAGCATGCTTTCCGAGTCTCTTGCAACCATAAGGTTCTCACCTCATGGCAACTTCACAATAACGCGTGTCCGAGTCTGTTGCAACAACTAAGTTGCTCACATCCTTTCTCTGGCCATCTTAATGATGCCTATGATCCGAGTCTTTTGCAACCACACATTGCTCACCCCATGGCAATCTCCATGATTGCCTGTGATCCGAGTCTTTTGCAACCACACGTTGCTCACCCCATTGACAATCTCCATGATTGCCTGTGATCCGAGTCTTTTGCAACCACACGTTGCGCACTCATTGTATGCTTGCAAGCCTTTCCTTCATTCATTGTCATTCAATAATGCATGCATTCTTACTTTATGTTCCTCTTTCATTATCTTTCACTTTACGTTACATAATACTTCATTCATTCATTAACATAACACGTAAAGTCACAAGAAAGACAACATACATCGTATAAGGAACACATCATACACATTCATCATCATCATACAGGGCAACACCATACATATATATAACATGCATAAACATGCAACATCATCATCATCATCATGCCCAACATGCTTTCTAAGGCCTCGAGCATCATCTTACAAACTCTATGGGAACCTTACGTCAAAACTTACATCTGCACTTTTCCCCGAAAGTCAGAAGTCAAACTACACTTTTCTCGGGGGTGACAGCCCTACTCGGGCGTATGGACACCCTTTAGTCGCATGGCCTCCATGCGACTGAACATCATGCGATTGAACTAATGCGGATGAACCCTATGCGAATGAACATCCAGTCGTGCGAATGGACAATGCGGATGGACCTCATGCGAATGGGATTAATGCGAATGAGCATTTATGCGACTGGACCTTCAGTCGTGCGAATGGACCTTCAGTCGCATGACCCCCATGCGACTGGCCTTCAATCGTGAGAATGGACCCCAATCGCACCTAATCGGCCGTATGGCCTCCATTCGGCCTCCAGTCGGTCGCCTAGCCCTAACTGATGCGAATGCAGTTCATCCCGACTGCAGCCGAGGGTTTTCGGCCTCCAAACTCATCTAGACCCATTTTGAGCCCAAATCGACCATCCTAAACCTAAGGATGCATACCATAACATTATTCAAGCACACCAAGCAAGAAATCAAGCCCCAAAGGGTCCTACACATACATACACGCATACATACGGGTTTTCACCCAAAAACGCGAAAAAGGGTTTGCAGATGTGTTCCAGCCCCAAAATCATTCAAAAACATGTAAAAGAGGGGTCCTAGAACTCACCTAAACGAGCACAACGACAAGAGCTTCGATCGGCTTTGCTCCACGACATTTTGGCGACCCGAACCGACCCGAACCGACCGAACCAACACTTTCCTCTTTTTCTCTTCTTTCTCTCTCTTCTCTTTATGAACTGAAATGTGGTGTGGGTGTGGGGGAGAGTGGGCTGCCCTCTCCCTACTAATATCACCACATTTCCCAACTTTTCTTCGTTGGCGAGTTTGGTCCCTCGACTTTTGGACTTTATTTTCTTTTCTTTCTTCACGGCTTCAAAATAATAAATATTCGGGTGTTACAAGTCCACCCCCTTAAATAGGTTTCGTCCCCGAAACCTGTTTTCGTCGAACAAACGTGGATAATGCTGTCTCATTTCTTCCTCAGTCTCCCACGTTGATTCGGATCCCTTCCTGTGCTTCCACTGTACACACACAAGAGGAACCACTTTATTCCTTAGCCTCTTTTCTTTACGATCGATGATTGCCACTGGTTGCTCCACATAATGAGCCTTCATCTATTTCAATGTCCTCCAGTGGAACAATCATGTCTTCATCAGTTATACACTTTCTCAGATGAGATACATGGAATGTCGGGTGAATCCACTTAACTCATCTGGCAACTCCAATCTATAGGCCACCTCCCCTACTCGAGCAATGATTCGGAAAGGGCCTATATATCTTGGGCTCAACTTGCCCCGCTTTCTGAATCTGATAATACCCTTCCAAGGTGAGACCTTCAACATAACCGGTCACCCACCTGGAACTCAATTGGCCTACGTCGCTTATCGGCATACGACTTCTGTCTATCTTTGGCTGCCTTCATAAAGGCTTTAATCTTTTCAAGCTTCTCTTTTGTAGCCTCGATTACCTCGACGCTCCCCAATTCCTTCTGACCGATATCACCCCAACAAACGGGTGTTCTACATCTCCTACCGTATAGCATCTCATATGGTGGCATACCAATGATGGCATGATAGCTGTTGTTGTATGAGAATTCGGCTAACGGTAAGTGGTCATCCCAACTTCCACCAAAATCGATCACACATGCCCGCAACATGTTTCCAATGTCTGAATGGTTCTTTCTGACTGACCATCGGTTTTGGGATGATAAGCCGTGCTAATATGTAACCTCGTCCCCATAGCGTCGTGGAATTTCTTCCAAAATTTAGATGTAAACCGAGTGTCACGATCAGACACAATAGACACCGGCACACCATGACGAGTTACAATTTCCCTGATGAATAGATCAGCCAACCTCTCAGATGAATACGTCTCGCGGATCGGTAGAAAATGAGCGCTCTTCGTCAGACGATCAACTATCACCATATGGCATCATACCCTTTCGGAGTACGTGGCAGCTTCGTAATGAAGTCCATGGTGATGTGCTCCCACTTCCATTCCGGTATATCCAAAGGTTGGATCTTCCCATACGGCTTTTGATGCTCTGCCTTCACTTTTAAGCAAGTAAGGCACTTACTCACATACTCCACGACGTCACGCTTCATACCCGGCCCCAATAATCTTTCTTCATGTCATGGTACATTTTCGTGGCACCAGGATGAATGGAGTATCAAGTCTTGTGGGCTTCATCCATTATCTTCACCCGTAGATCCCCAAAACGAGGAATCCACACACGACCGAATGAGTTCTAACACCGAGTGTGTTTTCACCCAATTCCCCAACCAGACCTCTCATTCTTTTCGAGTTAAGGTGATCTTCTTTCAATGCCTCATCTTGAAACTCCTTGATTTGCTTCATCACATCAGAGGTCATGATTAGTTGATAAGCTTTCACCCGAATCGGTTGGGCTTTCCTTTCGACTAAGGGCATCCGCCACTAATTGGCCTTGCCCGGATGGTAGTGGATCTCACAATCATAGTCCTTTATAAGCTCTAACCATCGCCTCTGCCTCATGTTCAGGTCTTTTTGCTCAAAGAAGTACTTCAGACTCTTGTGGTCAGTGAATATGGTGCACTTCGTCCTGTAAAGGTAGTGCCTCCAGATCTTCAACGCAAAGACCACGGCTGCTAGCTCCAAGTCATGAGTGGATAATTAACCTCATGAACTTTCAACTGCCGGGATGCGTAGGCTATAACCTTCCCTCTCTGCATTAACACACACCCCAACCCTGAGTAGGAAGCATCAGAATAGACCACCAGATATTCGCTTCCGTCGGGTAATGACAGAACAGGAGCTTGAGTCAGTCTTGCCTTCAGCTCTTCGAACGCCTTCTCTTGAGCTTGACCCCATACAAACTTCACATCCTTCGGGTCAACTTAGTTAGTGGAGAAGCGATCTTAGAGAAGTCTTGGATGAATCTTCTATAGTAGCCCGCCAAGCCCAAGAAACTACGGATCTCGGATGGCGTCTTTGGTGACCTCCATTGCATAACCGCCTCCACCTTCGCCGGGTCAACCATAATCCCGTCAGGATTCACCACATGACCCAAAAACTGAACTTCGCGCAACCAAAACGCGCACTTGGAGAATTTAACATACAATTTCTCCTTCTCAACGTCTCCAGAACCTCTCGAAAGTGACCGGCATGCTCAATCTTGCTCTTCGAATAAATCAGGATATCATCAATAAACACAATCACTGATTTATCCAACATAGGCCGACACACACGGTTCATCAGATCCATAAAAGCAGCTGGCGCGTTGGTCAAACCAAAGGACATGACAAGAAACTCATAATGACCATAGCGCGTGCGGAAAGCTGTTTTAGGGATATCTTGTTCCTTTACCTTCAACTGATGATAGCCAGACCGAAGATCTATTCTTGAAAACCAACTGGCACCCTGAAGCTGATCGAACAAATCATCTATCCTCGGTAAGGGGTAGCGGTTCTTTACCGTCAACTTGTTCAGCTCGCGGTAGTCAATGCACATCCTCATACTACCATCCTTCTTCTTTACAAACAGGACCGGAGCACCCCAAGGAGAGATACTCGGTCTAATGAACCCCTTATCAAGCAACTCTTGCAACTGTTCCATCAACACTTTCATCTCCGTCGGAGCTAACCGATATGGTGCCTTGGCAACAGGTTGGGCACCCGGTATCAGATCAATTTGAAATTCAATTTCTCTGTCAGGTGGTACCCCTGGTAAATCTTTTGGGAATACGTCTGGAAAGTCACACACAACTGGTACATCAGACAGTTGTGGTGTTAGTGCATCTACATCCTTTACATAAGCCAAGTAGCGCTACATCCACGCCTCATACACTTTCCCGCCACCGTCATTGAGATCACCTTCGGGATCGTAGTAACCGATCACCATAAACCGTTACCAAACTTCCATCAGGCGCTGTCAACCGAATCATCTTCTTGCGACACACAATGTTCGCCTCGAAGTCCGCCAACCAATCCATCCCAAGAACCAAATCAAAACCACCCAAGGTCATCACGAACGGTCTAACAGGAAACTTGTGACCTTCTAATTCCACCTCATAGTTTCTATCATCTCCGAAATCCTGGTAGACTTACCTATGGCAGTTTCTACATCAAAGGGCGCATCAACACGTCTACTACTAACAGGCAGCTTAGCACAGAAAGGAGCAGAAATAAAACTCCTACTAGCACCAGAATCAAATAGCACAGAAGCTAAAGTTGGTTCACCAGAAACGTACCGGACACGACATCAGGGTCTGTCCTAGCTTCCTCCTGTGTCATGGTAAATGCCCTGGCGCTCGCCCTCGGTCCTTCACCTCTAGTTCTCTTCATCCCAGAACTCTCAGCCCTCAACTTCTTACAATCCTTACTTACGTGACCCTCTTCACCACAGTTATAGCACCGGACTATACGACAGTCCCTTGCCAGGTGCCCCGCCTTCCCACATTGAAGCATAAGTTGACCCAAATCTACATTCCCCGCCATGGTCCCTTCCACACTTGCCACACCTTTTCGTCCCCGCACTTGATGTAACCACACGGCGATCATCCGCTCGTGCCTTCTTATTACCTGTCGAGGCATCACCCCGACCAAACCTCTTCCCCCGCCAGTTTTGATCACCACCGTTCTTCTTGCCACCCTCAGTCACCACCATTGTTCTCTCATCGTACAATCTCCCTGCCAAATCCACTGCCGACCTAACGTACTCGGTCGGGCAGCTATCATGTGCCTGCGAATATCCGCTGGCAAACCCTGAATATATCTTTTAATCTTTTGTGACAAAGGTGTCACCTGATCCGGCACCAGACGTGCCATCTCGTTGAATTTAGTGGTGTACTGCTGGTGCGTCATAGTTCCCGCCTCCAGTTGCAAGAACTCCCTTTTGACCTTGTCCATTTCCCGATGAGGACAAAATTCCTCAATCACCAACCTTCTCAGCTCAGGCCATTTCATTTTCCCAATGGCCCTACTACCCTCAGCTTGGACAATGTTGTCCCACCAGCACAGAGCTGAATCCACAAAAGAATGGGTAGCAAACTTCACCCTTTGGTCCTCTCGGCACTCGCTGATATCGAGAACGGCTTCCATTTCCCTCACCCACCGGTGAGCAGCTGCAGCTGTGCCGTTTCCATCAAAAATAGGGGGCTTGCATCTCATAAAAGCCCCATAATTACATCCTCGTGCCGTCTCCGGCGCAGGCTCTTCTTCTTCCTCTTCATCATCAGATAGAACCGTTCCCGGCTCTGGTTGTTCCCGTTCTCCAGAGGGTCTGTTTCTTTCTTTTCTTTCCCCTTCTCGTACAGCCTTAATAACTTCAGTCACCACAGACGGTAAGATTGTCTGCATGACCTGATGGACTTCTTTTACAACAGCCTCCTTTACTGAGGCTCTCAGATTGGCGCTTTGTCGCCACCCTCCGGATGGGGGGTCTCTGGTTCTTCATGAACCACTCTCTCAACTCTGGGTCTCCCTCTCTTGGGTCGTGGTTCAGCACCGTGACCTCCACCCTTAGAAGCTTTCGAAGATCTACCTCCGGCCATCACACGCAAACTGAAAGATTCAAACACCAACACAGTCATTCAAGGGAACAGCTTAGTTTATGTTAAGTATAGTAAGTCCCTAATTATAGTGGCCAGTTGTGATTAGCCACTTACTTTACTCTTTACACCCCAAGCATTACCTGTCCTGACTACATCAGTATTTAAATCCACATACAACACATACCATGCGCACATAAAACGGTTAACTTTACGAAAATACCTGATGGCACAGCACTACTCAGATTGGCATCCCATTCCCTTCTCGTCCCATTCTCAGTTTAAGATTGGGTTTATTTTGAAATTTACCCATTTCACTTAACTTTGGCTCTGATACCAACTTGTAAAGCCCCGTTCCCGGGACGCTTACAGCTGGGTTCTCATCGCACATAAAAGTATAATTACATTTGTATTTAATAAATCGCAGCTGAAAACTAAAACAAACTTTCATTTCCATGTAAATGCTTTTGCAAGTTAATACAACATTCATTACAAAATAGTTGTTCGCATTACAATGCAAAAACATTAATCAAAAGAATGCCATCCCAAAAGGGCTGAGTAGTCGCCCGTGCCATCCTCAGCAATCATTACCTGCCAACTGGAAACACATCATAGTCAGCGTTGCTGAGTGAGTTCTAGTTTTATAAATAAAACATACTTTACTTTACATTTGTTCACGATCATACATCATACATACATACAGATAATATCAGTATTATCCTCGTCATTCCGTTCATTAACTTACTCATTCACGTGTTACGTTATCGTTCGTTTCTCTATCTAGATCCGGTCAGACTTTACCCTCTTCGTGGTACTCAGCCACGATTACTGAGGTCGACCGAAAAGGATCTTATTCTGTACATTATTCCGATCATTCATTTACATTCATTCATACATCGTTCTTTCATACGTAATCTTTTGTTCCTTCATACGTTCGTTCCTTCGAGTCTGTTGCGACAACAGGGTCGCTCACCTCATTAACAATCCCAACGACTTCGCGCTAACCGAGTCTGTTGCAACCATAAAGTTGCTCACCCCAATTGCCAGTTTTAACGATAGCATGCTTTCCGAGTCTCTTGCAACCATAGGGTTGCTCACCTCATGGCAACTTCATAATAACGCGTTGTCCGAGTCTGTTGCAACAACTGAGTTGCTCACCTCCTTTCTCTGGCCATCTTAATGATGCCTATGATCCGAGTCTTTTGCAACCACACGTTGCTCACCCCATTGGCAATCTCCATGATTGCCTGTGATCCGAGTCTTTTGCAACCACACGTTGCTCACCCCATTGACAATCTCCATGATTGCCTGTGATCCGAGTCTTTTGCAACCACACGTTGCTCACCTCATTGTATGCTTGCAAGCCTTTCCTTCATTCATTCGTCATTCAATAATGCATGCATTCTTACTTTATGTTCCTCTTTTATTATCTTTCACTTTACGTTACATAATACTCATTCATTCATTAACATAACACGTAAAGTCACAAGAGAGATAAACATACATCGCAATAAGGAACACATCATACACATTCATCATCATCATACAGGGCAACACCATACATATATATAACATGCATAAACATGCAACATCATCATCATCATGCCCAACATGCTTTCTAAGGCCTCGAGCGTCATCTTACAAACTCTATGGGCACCTTTACGTCAAAACTTACATCTGCACTTTTCCCCGAAAGTCAGAAGTCAAACTACACTTTCCTCGGGTGTGACAGCCCAACTCGGGCGTATGGACACCCTTCAGTCGCATGGCCTCCATGCGACTGAACATCATGCGATTGAACTAATGCGGATGAACACCTATGCGAATGAACATCCAGTCGTGCGAATGGACAATGCGGATGGACCTCATACGAATGGGATTAATACGAATGAGCACTTATGCGACTGGACCTTCAGTCGTGCGAATGGAACTTCTGTCGCATGACCCCCATGCGACTGGCCCTTAAATCGTGCGAATGGACCCTAATCGGCCATATGGCCTCCATTCGGCCTCCAGTCGGTCGCCTAGCCCTAACTGATGCAGAATGCAGTTCATCCCGACTGTAGCCGAGGGTTTTCGGCCTCCAAACTCATCTAGACCCATTTTGAGCCCTAATCGACCATCCTAAACCTTAGGGATGCATACCATAACATTATTCAAGCACAACCAAGCAAGAAATCAAGCCCCAAACGGGTCCTACACATACATACACGCATACATACGGGTTTTCACCCAAAAACGCGAAAAAGGGTTTTCAGATGTGTTCCAGCCCTAAAATCATTCAAAAACATGTAAAAGAGGGGTCCTAGAACTCACCTAAACGAGCACAACGACAAGAGCTTCGATTCGGCTTGCTCCACGACAATTTTGGCGACCCGAACCGACCCGAACCAACACTTTTCCTCTTTTTCTCTTCTTTCTCTCTTCTTCTCTTTATGAAACTGAAATGTGGGGTGTGTGGGGAGAGTGGGCTGCCCTCTCCCTACTAATATCACCACATTTCCTAACTTTTCTTCGTTGGCGAGTTTGGTCCCTCGACTTTTGGACTTTATTTTCTTTTCTTTCTTCACCGGCTTCAAAATAATATATATTCGGGTGTTACAAATCAGACATTAATACTATGTAAATAGCATCCACAAGTTATTCCATAACCATATCTTATCTTACTACTCTAATACAAAGGTAAATGGGGGTGCCACGTGTTGGATCAAGAAGAAGGCTAATGCAACTAAAACTAAGTCACTTAGATAATTTTGGTACTGAATGCAAAGGCTTCTGAAGCTTAGCATAGAACTTCCGAAGGTTGTAGAGTTCTTCCGAAGACAAAGTGAACTATCAACTTCCGAAGAAAGAACTCTACTTCCAAAGTCAAGTGTATACTTCCGAAGTTCAAGCCTTAGAAGAATGAACTAAAGATCACTTCCGAAGTATGATGAAAAGAAGAAGTCTCCAAGCCTTGGAAGAAGCAGCCTCTTCTGAAGTATAAGTGGCTTCGGAAGTACTTACTCTTCCGAAGCCATTTAACCTTCGGAAGACACTGCTATGACCAGTGGACACAAGTATGGTCTCTGACACTCCGCTGCAGACCTCTGATACTGTATGGCTTCTTCCCAAAGATCCATGCAATTGACCATACTTTATTCCACTGTTCACCTTTTCATGATAGTACATGTTACCAACTTTAGTTGGTGACAAAAGGTAAGTCAGGGACATGTCCTGACTACCAAATCTCAGATAAGACTTTATCTGAGATACCTTAAACTTTAGTCTTGTAGTATAGACTTTAACTATAGGATCCTAGCTGGTATCAAAGTATATCTGGCTATAGATAGTATTATATATAGGTTCTCTTTGTAACGAATTGTAACAACAACAACTACTGCTTGTAAGTGTCTTGTATTTTGAGTTGAGAAGCAATATATAAAAGTACCTTCAAAATTACTTCTTGTGTTCTTTATTACTTTCTATATTGTGATCTCTTACTGATTCTATCTTAACTCGAGTGTTGTTCTAGGTGAGTTTGAGAGAAAAATATAAGTGTTTAGTGACAAACATCGATCCTGCAATTGGTATCAGAGCATCTCAGGCTCTTGATTGCGTGATCTAACCATCCAAATCAACTTGTTTTTCACTCCTCCCTACAACCCATTCACTTAAATGGCCCTCAACAAGTCCAAGGTAGAGATGGGAACCATGACAAAGGCTCCCATCATTACTCTTGAACATTTCAGGTCTTGGAGATGGAGAATGGAAGGCTTCATCAGATATCAAGATAGCAGGATGTGGAACTCCTATATCAATGGCCCGTATATGCCTAAGGTGGCATCAGCTAGTGGAAACGGTGCCATGATAGAAAAGGCTGTAGAAGATTATTCTGATGAAGATAGAAGGAAGATGGACATCGACAGCAATGCTATGACCATTCTCATGACTGTAATACCGAACTCCATTATGGTAGGATTCGAGCATTGCACGACTGCTAAAGAATTGTTTGATGCACTTGCTCAGATGTACTCAAGCTCCAATGACTCAAAGAAGGACTCACTGAAGCAGCAGTTCGAGAACTTCACTCATATTGCTGGAGAGACCCTCAGCCAGCAGTACTTCAGGTACATGGATCTTATCTCTTCTCTTCAGTCTGTGAAGATCGCTCCCAAACTCAGAGTTCTTACTAGAAAGTTCATGAGTGCTCTTCCAAACGAGTGGAAATTTTACTGTGTCTCTACCAAGAGGACAGAGAACTTGAACACTCTCACCATGACTGAACTCTATGGCATCCTTGATGGATATCGCCTAGAGTGGAGAGTAAGAAGGGCCACCAAACAAGCAGACCCATGAGTCTTCCTACTAGCAACGCTTTAATGGTTGCTGAAGGCTCATTACCCCCTCAACCTCACATTTCCTGACTTATCAGCAGCCATCCTGCTCTTCTGGACCTTACATCACTTTTCCGAAGACTCCAAGGTCTTAACAGGCTCAACACACTCCTTCCAGGAAAGTTGTGCCTTTGTCTCAGGAAGTGGACACTCTGGTGATTTCCAATACTGCTTTGATGATCTTGAGTGTTTCAGTCCGGATGATGTAGAGTACGTGGACATTGTCCAACAGATGGCTCTTTTAACTTACAAAGCGAAGAAGTTCTTTAAGAGAACTAGAAGGCATTTCCCCAAAACCTAACTACCAGCAAGTTCGGGTTTGACAAGACCAAGGCAAAGTGTTTCAACTGTAACTAACTGGGTCACTTTGCAAGCGAATGCAAGGCTCCCAAGACCAATCCAGGAACCCCACAGGCCTCCACACATCCCTCAACCTCAAAGCCTGCTGAGAAGTCAACTGAAACAGCTGCAATAGCTCAAGAAGTTGACTGGAGCTTCATGGTACAGGATGTGACTCCTGCTCAAGCTCTCATGGCCGGAACAGATGATGCCCAGGTATATGAACATCTCTGCACTCCAGCCTGTATAGCTAAAGTTATACTCTATCAGGACTACAATATGGAAATCAAATCTGATATTAAGTCATTAAATATCTTAAAATCTGATTTTAAAAGAGCTAAATCTGACTATCAAAAGAAAATTGAGGAGTTGGAGAAATTTATGTCTCTTTTAAAACATGAACACACCAACTACAAGACTCAAATCAAAGATCTGATATCCAAATTGTCTGAGGCTCAAGCCCAGCTTGTCACTGCTGAGGCTCAGGCCAGGAAGCATGCTATCTCTGAGCAAAACTTCCAAGCTATTCTTGCATCATCCTCCCACTCCAAACTCTGTTATCAGAACAAAGGAGGGTTAGGAACCAATGAAATTGCTCCACCACACTCCTATGAGTCTATAAGACAGCCTAGATGTGGTACTGAAGAGCAAGAGGTTCCAACTACCGACCCTTCATCACCAGAGTTGAAGGATGAAGCAACAATAGTGGTCACCACAAGGAAGGAACAGGTAGATGTACCCATCTCCTCCTGTGAAGAACAAATCCTAACCACTAAGGCTAGAAGAAGCAGAGCTAAAGCTGCTAGGAGAACTGCCAAGAAGGTAGGTGAGTCCAAGCTGAAGATTAACCCCAAGCATAAGGGTGTCTTTATCTCAGCTTGATTCCAAGTGGTAGGTACTTCTAATTTAGGAAAGGAGAGTAATACCAACACTTCTGTCCTACCAAAGGATCAGAAGTTGAAGGGAAAAGTTGCTGATGAATAAAAAAAGCCCAAGAAACAGCAACCCTCACATTCCTAAAGAACTAACATTTCATGCATAATGTGTGGTCTGCAAAACCACATGGCAAAAGATTGTTACTACAATCCTACAAGCACACATTATGCGAATAATGTTAGGAAAGAAGGATTCAAGGAAGGTTTCACATTTGGACCTTTTCAAACGGTTCAAGTGATGAAAAAGGGAAAGCTAGTCTCGGAAGCCAGGTTGCTTTCGAAAGAAACTCATTCTTCCGAAGGAAAATGGCTTCGGAAGCAAAAGCTACTAAGGTTCGGAAGAACAAAAAAGTTCCCTGGAAACCTCCCCAGAAGAAGACTGCTTCGGAAGAAAAGGTGGTGAAGACTTCTTCTGAAAAGAAAGAAGCTTCGGAAGATAGCCATGCTGCTAAAGCTTCAACAAGCTCATCCTCCAAGATCAACCAAAGGATGGACTAGAAGATCAAGGAAGATGCTGCAGCCCAAACCTCTTCTTCAAAGACCTCTATTGAACCCCCATGCATAACATTTGGTTCAATTATGTCATTATCTTTGGAAGAACCCAAGACCAGCAAGGCTTGGGCTTCCAAACAAAACTAACAATCTCATCTTATGTGCAGGGACATCCATATGACAAGAACAATAATATCTGGATTGTAGATAGTGGATACTCCAGGCACATGACAGGGAACAGATCTCTCCTTTAATAGTTTCAGAACTATGATGGAGGTCCTGTCCAATTTGGAGGTAAGGCTGGAGGATATATCTCTAGAAGAGGGAGTATATCCAATGGTAAATTAAAGGTTGACAAAGTTCACTTTGTCAAACAGCTTGAACACAATCTGTTAAGTGTTTCTCAATTCTGTGATCAAAAGCACCAAATGCTTTTTATAGAACATGAGTGCGTTGTCCTCAAACCTGGGATGATAATTCCTCCGGAATTGGTGCTTCTTAGATCTCCCAGAAAAGGGGATATGTACAAGCTTGATATGAACAATGCTTCCCCAATGGGTGAAGTATCATGCTTTCTTTCCAAAGCTGATAGTGATGAGTCAATACTGTGGCATAAACGTATGTGTCATGTAAATTTTAAGATAATGAATAAATTGGCTAAAAATAACTTGGTACATGGTTTGCCTAAAAAGGAGTTCTTCTGTAAAGATAACTGTGTTGCTTGCCTAAAAGGGAAACAACACAGGACATCTCATAAATCCAAATGTGTTAACTCTATCACTACTCCATTACACTTATTGCACATGGATCTTTTTGGTCCCACAAGTATAATGAGCATTGGAAGGAAATCATATTGCCTTGTGATAGTTGATGATTTTACAAGATTTACATGGGTATTCTTTTTAAGAACTAAAGATGAAACTGCTGAAACACTAAAATCTTTTATTCTTAAAATAGAAAATCAAATTGATCACAAGGTTAAAATCATTAGAAGTGATCAAGGGACTGAGTTTAAGAACTTTGTTCTTGACTCATTCTGTAACTCAAAAGGGATCGCCATATAATATAGTGCTCCCAGAACTCCTCAACAAAATGGTGTTGCTGAGAGGAGGAATAGGACACTTATTGAGGCTGCTCAAACTATGTTAGCTGATTCAAAACTACCTCTAACATTTTGGGCAGAGGCAGTCAGCACTGCATGCTATGTGCAGAACAGAGTTCTTGTAGTAAAGCCCCATGGAAAAACCCCTTATGATCTATGGAACAAGAGGCCACCATTCATTGGCTTTCTAAGGTCCTTTGGTTGCAGGTGTACCATACTTAACACAAAAGACAATTTAGCAAAGTTTGCTGAAAAGTCGGATGATGCTATCTTTGTTGGATACTCTTCTAGCTCCAAAGCTTACAGAGTATACAACATTAAGAATCAACAATTTGAGGAGACATCCAATATAGTTGTTAATGAGCACACTCCTTGTGTTAGGGGAATGGCCTTGATCATATCTTTGATTTAAAATTGTTTCCAAACTATTCTAAACTATCTTGTGAGAATGTTTCAGTTGGAATAGGTGCTCAAAATGATGTTGATACTGCTACTAATCAACTGTTTGAGCTTCCCAGACCTAGTCCAAATTCTGCAAGAACTGCAAACGAAGTCTCCACCATTCACAGATCTGATAGCTTGACTATATCAAGGAATTGTGAAACTTCTTCAAGTGAATCACTCACTGAGCCTCAAAACTCATCAAGTGTTCCACCATAACACCAGGCAGAAGGAAGTAGTGTTTTGAAGGGACAGGAAGCTGTTAACACCACTTCACAGCCAACCATTGATGATGTTTCTCACTCATTCAATCAGACCTCATTGAATGATTTTGAAACAACAGCAGGACCAAGTGTTCTAGTTCCTAAGCAGAATATGTTCAACCTAGATCTATCTCTGCAACTAGAAGTGATTCCTCGCCTTAGGATTCAAAACACTCATCCTGCTAAGAACATCATAGGGGATGTAACTGAGGGTGTGAGAACAAGAGGACGAACTCATCATGGGAATGTCTTCTTGTACTCATGCTTTCTATCCCAGATGGAACCCAAGAAGGTAGAAGATGTCTTAAAAGATAGTAGCTGGCTTGAATCGATGCAAGAGGAGCTGCTTCAATTTAAGAGACAGAAGGTGTGGAACCTAGGTCCGCTACTATCCGGTCAAGTACCAATAAGCACTAAATGGGTTTTCAGAAAAAAGAGAGATGATAGAGGCTTGATCATCAAGAACAAAACAAGACTTGTAGTTCAAGGATATACACAAGAGGAAGGAATTGATTATACTGATGTCTTTGCACCAGTTGCAAGACTTGAGGCAGTTAGGATCTTCCTTGCTTATGTTGCATCCAAGGACTTCACTGTCTATCAACTTGATGTCAAGTGTGCATTTCTATATGGGCATATAGATAGGGAAGTCTATGTATGCCAACCTCCAGGATTTGAAGACCCACAGCACTCCAACTATGTGTGCAAATTGGATAAAGCTCTATATGGGCTGCACCAAGCACCTAGGCTGTGGTATGAGACATTGTCTTAGTTTCTCCTGAAGAACGACTACAATAGAGGTACCATTGACAAGACTCTCTTCATCAGAAAGTATGGAAAGGACATCTTGCTCGTTCAAGTCTATGTTGATGACATCATATTTGGTTCTTCAAATAACCAGATGTGTAAGGACTTTGAGAGCATTATGAAGAAGAAGTTTGAGATGAGTTCCATGGAAAAATGGACTTTTTCCTTGGAATTCAAGTAAAGCAAATAAAGGAAGGGTTCTTCATTAATCAATCTAAGTATGTGTCTGACATCTTAGAAAGATTTAAAATGAAAGATTGCAAGCCTACCAAGACACACATACCCAGAAACCATAATCTTTGTCCTGACCTTGAAGGGGAGGATACTAATCAACATCAGTATAGGGCAATTATTGGTTTTCTGATGTATCTTATTGCTAGTAGACCTGATATCATGTTTGCTACTTCTATTTGTGCAAGATATCAGGCTGCTCCGAAGGTGTCTCACTTAGCTGCTGTTAAGAGAATCCTCAGGTACCTCAACGGAGCACCTAAACTAGGTCTCTGGTATCCCAGAAACAAGGATTTTAATCTCTATGGATACTCTGACAGTGACTATGGTGGTTGCAATATTGACAAGAAATCAACATCAGGGGGATGTCAATTTCTTGGTGGAAGGATCATCTCATGGCAATGTAAGAAACAATCCTGTGTATCTACATCAACTACTGAAGCTGAATACATTGCTGCTGCTAGCTGCTGTGCTCAACTGCTATGGATTCAGAATCAGATGTTAGACTATGGATTCAACTTTATGAGTACTCCTATCCATATTGACAACAAAAGTGCTATCTCCATTACTGAAAATCCGGTGAAGCACTCCAAGACAAAGCATATTGACATCAGGTATCATTTCATTAGAGATATTCATGAGAAAAATCTGATTAAATTAATCAAAGTTGATTCAAATGAACAATATGTTGATTTTTTTCACCAAAGCTTTTGATGAGAAAAGATTTAAATATCTCATAACAGCTATTGGGATGTGCAGGAGCGGTGTTTATCACTTAAACACAAATGTTTTCTCTCAAACTCACCTAGAACCACACTAGGGTAAGAATCAATAAGAGTTGATCACAATATGAAAAGAAACTAAGAGCACAGAAAGATAATTTTCAAGATACTTTTATATATTGATTCTCAACTCAAGATACAAAGACTCTTACAAGCAGATGATAATCTTACATCTATGAGTGACAAGGAGAACCTATATATAATACTATCTATAGCCGGATATACTTTGATACCAGCTGGGATCCTTTAGCTAAAGCCTATACTACAAGACTATAGTTAAGGTATCTCAGATAAAGTCTTATCTGAGATTTGGTAGTCAGGACATGTCCCTGACTTACCTTTTGTCACCAACTAAAGATGGCAACAGTACTATCATGAAAAGGTAAACAGTGGAATAAAGTATGGTCAACAACATGGTTCTTTAGGAAGAAGCCATGTTGTATAAGAAGTCTACAACGGAGTGTCAGAGACCATACTTGTGTCCACTGGTTATAGCAGTGTCTTCCGAAGGTTAAATGGCTTCGGAAGAGTAAGTACTTCCGAAGCCACTTATACTTCGAAAGAGGCTGCTTCTTCCAAGGCTTGGAGACTTCTTTATTTCATCATACTTCGGAAGTGGTCTTCACTTTATTCTTCTAAGTCTTGAACTTCGGAAGTATGCATTTGTCTTCGGAAGTAGAGTTCTTTCTTCGGAAGTTGGACTTTCCCTTTGTCTTCGGAAGAACTCTACAACCTTCGGAAGTTCCATGATAAGCTTCGGAAGCCTTTGCATGCAGCACCAAAATAACTTAAGTGATCTAGTTTTGGTTGCATTAGCCTTCTTCTTGATCCAACAGGATGATAAACATTGATTAGTTCACCTCTTTTGAAAACCTTTTAATGTGTAATGTCTTCTGTCAATACAATTTAAGCCCTGTTACAAAAGAACTTTCTGAAAATTTTCTAAGTGTAAATTTCTTTCGAAGAGAAATTAACCCTCGGAAGTTATTTTTATATATTCCAAAGCATAATTTCTCAAAGGATAATTTTTCTTCTCGGAAGAACTTTTGGTCTCGGAAGAAGCGATTGATTTAATATCAGATCTACTTCCGAGGTTTACAAATTCTCCATTCGGAAAGCAACTCTAACCTTCAGAAGCAAAGTTTTTGCTTCGGAAGTAAGATTTGCCTTCGGAAGACAAATTACCTTCGGAAATGTTTTTCATTCGGAAGAAAGATTCTACTATGTAACGTAAATCTCTTGGGCCCCACACTATAAAAAGCAAAGATTTTGTTAATGATGTCGGATTATTTAACTGATTTTAACCTTACCGCCACTGTCATTTCATCCACTAAACCATCACATCACCTTACCCTAACCCCCATTACCGCCTTCCTACTCTCTTTTAAATAATCTCGACTGTTCAATTTCATCTTCTTACTTGCAATCTTTACTGCCCTAGAAATTTTCTCCTCTGTAACTTTAATCAAGCTCAAAATCATCCACATTCACCTTTCTCCAAATGGCACTTAACCCTCAGCACAACCAGGTCGCACTCCTTGATTCTTCAAGGGATGTCGACTTCTCTGAAATCATCTCCTTTCTCACCCAATCACCTTACTACACTGCCTTTACCGTTAACCCCACTGTTTACTCCAATCACATGGCTGAATTTTGGGGAAATGGTCGAGCCGAAACCCTAAATGGGATTCGAGCACTGAGGTCCAGCATTTGTGGACAGGAGTTGATTATTACTGAACAACTCATCATGGATCATCTAGAGCTTCATGATGAAGGAGCTCCTACTGAGTTCCCGAAGGCAGACTTGGATAGCACCTACATCCTTATACGATATGGCGGGGACATCAGCAGGTCAACGGTATACAAATTCAACTTCTCTTACAATTGGAAGTTTCTCCTGCATGTTGTTCTCCACTGCTTTTCCAACAAGTCCGGCGAATGGGATCAAATCCCATATGAACTAGGATGCTTAGTTCATGGATTGGTGAGAGGCCTACGCTTCAACTACTCACGATTTGTGTTCACCAATCTGATTGGGAATCTACAAAGGGAGACATTCTATATGTATCCTAGATTCATACAACAGACCATCAACTGTGAGTTGGACTAGAGCATGCTTGTCTGTGCAGCTGCTCTGACTATCCCCCACATGCGGCCTACCATCTTCAAGACATTGAAGAAGGTTTCCACCAACTTCACTGGAAGGTACACCACTCTGCTTCCAGGTATGATTGAGCGCATAGCTCCTGGTGACATCCCTGTTCACCCCACAGGTGATGAACCCACACCAGCACACCACCATAATGCCAACACTACCTTCTCCACCCATCACCATCACATATCAAAGATACCCCGACGAACCGTTTTTCAATCTACTCTGATTGAACAAGCCCCTCCTGTTCAATCCAAAAAGACTAGAGTGGAAACATGGGCTCCTACTCAGTCCGAGGTCTCTCCATCCTTCTCTTTTGACCTTGAGTCTCCTCAGTCTCAAACCCAGGAGCCCGACACCCAAACCAACAGCCCTCAAAATGAGTATCTACACTTTTCTGAACTGCCAACAAGGGACAGCCCCACCACAGGCTCAATGCCTGTAGACATTGACCAAGGTCCCGGGTCAGTAGGCTTAACCTCCCTATCTTTTACTGACCTTCTATTCAAAACTGATGAAGAGATAACATCTCTCCATGCCAATGAAGTTGATCTACAACACCCTCTTCAAGATCAACAGAGCCCAGAGAAATTCCTTATCTCTAGCCCCCATCAGCAATCTATTACTAAGGTAAGTCTCACTGATGTGGAGGGGACTCATGTAGATTCAGCTGTCACTACAGAAGGTGCCTTAATGGACCTTGTGGACAGTGGTAACATATCTCAGACTGAATCTGCGGCAACCGAGCACTTTGATGACTCTGAAAGAGACATTATTGAGCACGGGAAACCAGGGTGCCAAGAAACCACATCTGGTGGTGAGGCCAAACATACCAGGTATGTTACCTCATCTCCCCGTGATTCTTCAAAAGAAGATGAGGGAAGCATGAAACTCCTCATTCACGACCTTATATCTAAAGTCTCAAACCTTGAATCCTTGGTTAGGACTTTAGAAGCAAGGTCCACCACTCAGCAACTTGAGATTGACAATCTCAAGGCCAAACTAGCTGAGAAACAGACAGAGAGGTCTGGCAGGCATGTACCTATTCAGGTCTCATTGACTTCTTTTTCTAGCTCATCTAGCTCTCAAGATGATGCTACCAAAAGAGGAGAGAATGTTCAGAGACAAACACTTGAGGACCCCCAACAGAGCCACACTTCAACTCCAACTTCAACTTCATCTACTCCTATCATTCTGTGGATTGACTCAAAGATGCTTAGTGATCTCTATAGACTCCAACAATTTTCTGTTGAGATCCTTCATAGATCAGCCAAGTCCAGATGCTGTAATGCTCTACTTTGGAGCTGAAGAACTTCAGAGGCTGACTGCACCTTCTACCACTATAGAAGAAGTTGGTCAACCTAAGGTCCACATGGAACCTAAGATTCATTTTGAAGGGGAAATGGGGACTGATGCCCCAGCAACTGAAACAGTTGGGACAGATCTGCATCTCCTTTAACTTCCGAAGCTGAAGTTAAGGCCTCAGAAGAACAAGCTGAATCTTCCGAAGCTGAAATGGAAGCTGTGGAAGGACTGTTTAAAATGTCCGAGGAACTGATCATCATAGATGCAATCCTTGAAATGGCATCTGAAGTAAACAGCAAGGACTTTCTGAAACTTCCTCCATCACAAAGACCATCTCTACCTCTCTCACAGTCAAAACCCTCTCTCCAAGAACCACCACAGTCAAGCACTTCAAAAGACAAAGGCAAAAGAAAATTGACTGCGGAAGAGCTTCAGGAAGAGGAGAAGATTGAGAAACTTAAGAAGAAAGGATGACTTCCAACTGAGAAGTTGCTAGCTGCCAGTACAAAAGCAGCTGCAACCAATCAGGAGGGTGTCAACGACAAAAGAAAAGAAGAGATAATTGACCAGCTTTTCCAAATGGGAGCTGCCAATGAAGAGACACTCCTGCTACCACTAGAGGAGTTGGTGGATCTGGAGAAGGCAACCTGGCTGAAACTTGAAGAAGAAACCAGGTTGGCCTTGGAGAAAGAATAAGAAAAACAAAAGGAGGCTGAGCTGCAGCTGAGGAGAGACAGGATAAACTTCCTACTCTCTAGAGGCTTTAATCTTCAAGAACTTTCTCCACACAATGATGATACGATCCTCTGGCTCTACAACAAAGAGCAGATCAAATGGAGAAAGAAAGGAAGAAGGCTGCAAGAGAAAAAGCAAAGGAGAAAAAGAAGAAGGAAGAAAAGGTTAGGGACACTGAAACCAAGAAGCTCACTAATAAGGCTTGGATGAAAGACTATCTTCGGGCCCATGGCTTCTCTGGCAGGCAAGTGGGTCACATGTCTGAAAAGACACTTCAACGGATTCTCAGTGAAATCAAGGCTGACATCCGGATGGGGAAGAGAAAAAAGATGTACAGAAGGGTAAAGGGGATGACCTTCACTGTAACCACTCCACCTCAACTCTCACCCTCACCCTTCACCATTAAAACCAAACCTTTCACCCCTGAACCCAAACCATTACCCACAGCTTCTCCCTCACCACAACCACCCAATCTTCCAATCCTTCAATCCAAAACACTAGCCTGAACCTCTGAACCTCAACCTACCTAACTACCATCCACACCATCCCCTCAGCCTTCTCAACATCTCTCTCTTGAGGAGTTAAGGTAATCAAGACCAAGCTCATCAACTGCACTACTCTGAGCGAAGTCTCATGCGATGAAGATTCTATCAACATTACCTATGTTGATGGATCCTCTTGTTCCCTCACAAGAGATCAATTTCTTGATTTACCTAGAGGAACACTGGACCAGGCAGCTAGACTTCTAGGACTCAACTCAGATTCATTAAATGATGAAGAGAAGAAACTTATAAGGAAACTGGTGATTCTGCTAGACATTAAGAAAGAGGACAAGATTCCCAGTTAGTCTCTTGTGCCTAGAAAGAAAATAATCCAGTGGAGGTTCGATGAAGCTTCTCACAACTTTATTGTGGAAAGAGAGGATGGCGAAGTCAATAGACTTAATGCAACCTCTCTACTACACTCCAGTAGGTTTGATATTGCTAAGTTAGCAGAGAAGCCATTGTCCAACCCCTCCAACTCGAAAGCTGCTACTCTCATTAGAAATCATCTTAGCAACCTTCACCTAGCCGAGTTAACTGCAAAGGCCAAGATTGAAGAAGAGTTGAGATTGAGAAGACATGAAGACAAGGAAAGACCTCCCACCAAAGGCACTGCCTTTCTACAGATGGTGGAGGGTCCAGAATTGGAACCTATAGTCAGATGGGAATATGATTACAGTTCCCATCAACTAACTCTTTTCAGAAGGCAACAATAGAGGGTACATGTTATCTAAAGTGACAGAATGGATTTCCTATCCACCAAGGATCTATACAAACTTCTCAGCACCACATCAGGGAAGAACAAAGATACAGACAAATATTTACTCTTCTTGGTGCTGAAAGTTTTGAGAAGCAGAAACAAGTGAAGTTTTGGTAGCATCAGCCTAGGGGGAGTTTGTTGGATCAAGAAGAAGGCTAATGTAACCAAAATTTTACTTAGATAATTTTGGTACTGAATGCAAAGGCTTCCGAAGCTTAGCATGGAACTTCCGAAGGTTGTAGAGTTCTTTCGAAGATAAAGTGAAAGATCAACTTTCGAAGACAGAACTCTACTTCCGAAGTCAAGTGTATACTTTCGAAGTTCAAGCCTTAGAAGAATGAACTAAAGATCATTTCCGAAGTATGATGAAAAGAAGAAGTCTTCAAGCCTTGGAAGAAGCAGCCTCTTCCGAAGTATAAGTGGCTTTGGAAGTACTTACTCTTCCGAAGCCATTTAACCTTCGAAAGACACTGCTATGACCAGTGGACACAAGTATGGTCTCTGACACTCCGCTGCAAACCTCTGATACTATATGGCTTCTTCCCAAAGAGCCATGCAGTTGACCATACTTTATTCCACTGTTCACCTTTTCATGATAGTACATGTTACCAACTTTAGTTTGTGACAAAATGTAAGTCAGGGACATGTCCTGACTACCAAATCTCAGATAAGACTTTATCCGAGATACCTTAAACTTTAGTCTTGTAGTATAGACTTTAGCTATAGGATCCCAGCTGGTATCAAAGTATATCTGATTGTAGGTAGTATTATATATAGGTTCTCTTTGTAACTCATTGTAAAAACAACAACTACTGCTTGTAAGAGTCATGTATTTTGAGTTGAGAAGCAATATATAAAAGTACCTTGAAAATTACTTCCTGTGTTCTTTATTACTTTCTATATTGTAATCAACTCTTACTGATTCTATCTTAACCCGAGTGTTGTTCTAGGTGAGTTTGAGAGAAAAACATAAGTGTTAGTGACAAACATCGATCCTGCACCACGTGTCAGCACCATAATCATTCTTACCATTTTTTCCACGCCTCTCTCTCCTATTATATAATTACTTAATTACTAATAAAATTATTTTAATACATTTTAATATATAATAAATTAAGAAATTTATTATTAAGGTTATTTCTGAATAAATTGATATTTTTAATAAGTCAATTTTTTGAAAATAAAAATAATCAAATTTAGGAGTTGTAGTAAGAAATTTTTTTAACATTAACATTTTTATACTGTATGTTTTAAATTTAAAATGTTTATTTTTTAAAAAATTTTATAAATTTGATATCATTTTTTTATTAATTATAGTCATTTTTGATACGTAATTTTAGTAATATCATATTTTAAAATATCATTTTATAGTTAATAAATTTATTATATTAATATTTTATTTATTCAACCCGTGTAATACATGGGTTTACTAAAGCTAGTATTGCTAATATAATTCATGTGCAATTGTATGCTATGAAAATACCATGTGGCAACACAATACTTCAAATTGTGCCACATGGCTTAACCCGTTTCATCTATAAATCTAATAAAAGAAGGTTTTTTAAGACACATGTGATTATTTTAACATAACAAAGTGCACGTGTTATCATTTTATCATATAAAAAAATCATTTGCCCCTTATCTCTCATAATAAATACAAAAATTATAAAAACAATCAATTTAACTTTTATTTTTAATTAAAATATGTTAAAACAAATATATTTATATTTGTATTTCTTGTCTCTCTCATATTAAATGATAATATTGTAAATAAGTAAACTAAAATGTGAAACATCTAAAATATAAATGTTATCATTTTAGTAATCTTTAATATATACTAAACTAGGTTAGTATCTCGTGTATTACACGGGTTAAATAAATAAAATAATTAATAATTAATAATAAAAATTTTATAAATTATAAAATCATGTTTGAAGATAAAATATGATTATAATTGCATATGAATAACTATTGCAAATAAATAAACAATAGATAGGTTATTACATATAGATATATAGATAAATAGGTAGTCTAGTTAAACAGATTATAGTTAGTAATAAACACGAAAAGTTACAGTACGATATTTTAATATAATATATATATAAAATTATATATGCGTACTTGTTCAAGAGATAAAACAATTATACTATTTTTAAATCTTTAATCTAAATAGTAACATTTTTTAATATTTGTTTTAAGATTTTATTATAAAAATTTATTGTTTATACAAATCTTGTTTATTAAAAACTCAAGTTTCTAATTATTCTGGTTGATTTAATAAAACTACTTTTAGAAAATTCCATATTTTTATAATTATTTTAAAAAAGAACTAATTTAAAATATTTTGTTTTAAAAGGTTTAATGTTTTAGAAAATATATGAATATAAAATTTCTTAATAAAATTTATGTTTAAAAACATAGTTTGATTTTTTTAAAATGTAGATGAGAGAGAAAAATATATCAATTGATCAAATTAGTTTTTTTAAAAAGTGAGAAATTGTTTGAGTTTTTAAATTACTTTAATACTCTTTTGGAGGAAAAATAAAGTGAGGATCCTTAGAAAAATGACAAGTGTCAAAAAGATGGTTTTTAAGAATATGACAAGTGGAAAAAAATGTTATTTTATTAATATTTATAGATTATATAATTTCAAACATATTTTATCTTTAAATATAATCTTAAAATATAGAGTCATAATTTCTAAAGCATTATGTTTTATAAATTTTAAATATTCATTATATACTAATTTCACTAATATATATAATAACATCTGAAAAATAAAATATTCATAAAGATTTTGATACGTTTTATTTATTTCACCAATGTAATACATGGACTCTAACGTAGTTTATTTTATATAAAGATTCACACTACCTTCTCTATCTCCATTATCATATTTACATTAAATATATATTTTCTTTTATTATTTATTTCAATTAAATAAATTTTTTCATACATTTATCCTTACATTTTCTCTCACCCTACTTATAACCATTTTAAAAATATTAAAAAATTATGGGGGTTGTACTGTGTTTTTTCTAATTTAAGAAAACACGATACAATCCTTATAATTTTATGTATATTTTACTTACAATTACTTATATCATCCTTCATAATATAAAGCACTCACTCCTATATATATTATGAACAGGTTGTGAATGCTCTAAGGTCAACACTACATAAAATGCTAAAAACATTTTTGTCAAACACTAAATAGAATTTGATATTAAGAGTTAGATTTTGAGTAAAAGATATCAGGTCATAACTCATAAGTTAATAGATTAAGTTATTAAATTGTAGTTAGTTTAATTTATTAGGTTTATATCTTGGATATGAATGATAGTCTAGTTTACAATTAATTCATACTATGTTTATATAAGTAATTTTTTCATAATTTATCGGTTTATATTTGTAATAAAAAGTTGTATGGATGCCTTTAGTAAAATAATTTTTTTTAATGAGAGTCGTTAAAGTTTCATGGATTCGTTAAATTTTATTAGGGTTGCTTGATACTAAAAAACATATGAATGGCTACATGTTATTTATTTCGCATGTTAACTAAAAAGACACAATTCTAGAACAAGTCTAAGTTACTCCCACGTGATGACAAAAACGTACTATGATACTACATGTGATTTATTTTTATTTTTCATAAGTAGCAAATCTATCCAACTATTACTTATAATCTTATTACTTATAATTTTTTTAAAATTAAGAGTAAACTTCAGTTTTTCTTTCTGTGGTTTGCCATAAATAACGGTTATTATACAAAAGTTTCAAAATTTTGATTTTGTTCCCTCTGTTTTGCAATTCTTCTTTAATAACAACTCCAAACCGCTAGCACCATTAATTAATTCCATAAAAACCAAAAGCAGTTTGATCATTTTACTTAGAAAGAATTTCATATGTACCCCTAATAAGTTTTAAAATATCATATATATACCCAATCCAATAAAAATATCATTCAATATTATTTTTACTATTTAATTTTAAATATTGTCATGTGTCAATATAATATTTTTTTAAGGTATTTAGACAAATGTATTTTTAAGGTATTTAGACAAATGTATTTTTTATTTTATTTTAAATGACTTTTTAGTTTATGATAATTTTACCCTTTTAAATAACTTTTAAAACTTGTTTTATTAGTTTTTAATATCTTATTTTTGTTTCTTAATCAACACATATCCCATCAATTTTGCTTCTTCCGGCGCTTCAATTGAAATTTCCAATCGATATATATGTATCAAGTTTACAAACTAAAATAAACATTACGAGAAACATGATTCACGAGATATACATTTATTATTACTAGTAGTTGTATCCTTCCGCATCCACAGACTACTTATATCCAATTTTTAAATGTCACAAGCTTATTAATCAAAATCCTTCATATATGACGTGACCACTTTTAGATTAAAATCCAGTTTCTCCGGTTTTACAATATCAATTGTTTGCATTAATTAATGTTTGCTTCTTAACATTTAGAATATAACTAGATATTGATGTCGCACGTCTTAACTTCGAATACTCAAACGGATTACCGTTGGTTACATGCGAAGCCCCAAGCAGGCCTTACTCCAAAACCAATACACAATAAAAAACAGAATATAACCGCGACCACATCAAATAAAAAATGATTACTTGACACTACAATAAGTTAAAAAGGATTACTTGACACTTCAATAAATTAAAAAGGATTACTTGACACTACAAAACAACCAAAACTGGAGTACCCATGTTTTTTTCGAAATCCCAAAATGTATGTACTTAGTTGTTTTAAAGTTATCAATTCATATTTGACGGATAGATTCTCATAAACCAATCATTCAATACATGATAAATAGCAACAACAAATTGGATGTCAAAGTATTTGCTCAATAATAATCATCATAGCCTGCACAAAACCTAAACCCAAATAAAACATACAAAATTGTAAGTTGTAAAAACCAATCATCTTAAATTGATCCTAAAAATCAAAGAGGTAATAAGCCAGTGTACCCCAAGCTAACGCAAATGCTCAGTCATTGAGAGGAAGATAGCCAACTGTAGCTAGCCATGAACACTAAAATTAAAAATTTCATTACCTAGACTCAAATACAAAGTAAAAAAAGGATAAATAACCTGGGAAAAGTGCTGATGCGTCGGAAGCAGCCAACACATGCAATGTTGGTCTAAAATCAAACATATACAAACAAAATTTCTATTAGTTAGAAGGCAAAGAAACCACAACAGTCAGTTTATTTTTTCAAAATATAAACAATATGGGATCGTAACCATAACATTGCCACCGAATTGAAATCTTAAATCGATTCAACAAATCGAATATCTTAAAGTGGAACCACCAACGAACCCAACTATACAACGCAGATCAACGGGATGACACGCATCGCAAATCTTCTTGACCATTAAGTAGTTTGTATCTCAAGAAGTTTCAAGTATTGGTTGAGACCACCAGTTAAGTAGCATTTGCAGCATTGTGGAAGGCTTTCTTATTCCTTCTACTTGATTCCCTAACCATATTTACATCATAATCGCCTAAACATCAACACAAACAATATAAGTGCATCAACATATATTCAGATTTCTAATCGAAATAATCAACATATAAACTAAATTTGCAAATTAATAATCAATCTAAGAAATCATAAATGGTTAAAAGAATGATATGGAAAACGTAACCAACAAAACAAACAACGAATGACATAAATAAATAAATACTCACAAATTAACATATACAGTAAACATGTAGTGCTCTTCGATAGGCTCCATTAGGAACAATATGGGTCTATATTCGTTCATGTAGTGTTCTATGTTTATAATATGCTCTGAATTACCAACTGTAACATCCGGTTATTTCTTTAAAGATAAGAAAGAAAAGAAAGAAAAGAAAGAATAAAAGTGAAAGAAAAAGAAAGAAACACAATAAAACCCAAGTAGAAGGATTAAAAGTGTCAAAAGAAAAAAATGTTTGAAAAGTGGGTGTAAAAGGTGATAGCCACCCACACTCTCTTGACACACATCACTTCATTCGGATTTTAGAAAGAGAGAGTAACAAAGAGCAGGAAGCTTTCGGGTCTTTTGAAGAAGAACCAGAAAATATCGAATTGAATGTAAGAATTAATGAGTTTATGATGTCCTCAACTAGCCTTAGCCTTGTTTATATGCTTATGTGTGTTCGGGTGTGTTTTTGGTGGGTTTTTAGGTGGTTGAACTCAATTTGCAAACGGGTTTTAAAGAATTCATAACCAAAGGCTGTTAAGATGAGTTCTAGGACCCTCTTTTTACTTATTTTAAACTACTTTGGGGCTTGAAATGCATGTATGAAACTTTTTATAAAAATGGGTTTTCACCCATATGCTTTATGTGTGTGTGTTGCGGGTGGGATTTGATTTTGGGCAATGTATGTGTTATGATGATGTTATGGTTGTGTTTCTAAGGCTTAGGATGTATGCTTTAAGCTTAGAACAGGTTGTGTGATGATTGGGAACTGAATTATGTTGTTTAAGTGTAATATAGACTGCCCATGCGCCTAAACAATGGCCCATGCGCCCAACCGAAATAACTGTCTAAGTGTTCCCATGCGCCCAAACAGTATCCACGCGCCCAAACAGTATCCATGCGCCTAGAAAATAGGCTAAAATTTACTAAGCGTTCATGCGCCCAAGATTCCCATGCGCCTAGGCACTCATGCGTCTGCATAGTGCCCATGCACCTAGAATTTCCCATAAATGACTAAGTGTTGCCCATGCACCCTAATAGTGCCCATGCGCTTAAAAATTCCCATGCGCCTAAGTGTTCCCATGCGCCCAGAAAGGCCATGCGCCTAAATAGTGCCTATGCGCCTAGAGACTTAGAATATTTTCTGATTTTTGAGGAAAAAGTGAAATGTAGGCTATGACTTGGGAGGTTTCTAAGGGCTACGTAAGTTGACTTTTAGAAGTCATAGATGATGTGTTGGGCAATGTATGGTGTGTTATGGTTGATGCTTATGCATGATGGTATGTATGATGAATGTTATGTCATGTATGATGGTGCCTTGTATGGTGATGTCTTGTATATTTATGTTTATGTTCTTGGTTATGTATGTTATTTTTTCCCATGGCTTTACGTTGAATGTTTATGAATGAAATGATAAAGTATAATGTAACGTAAAGTGGAAGATAATGAAAAAAGAAATGTAATGAAAGAATGCATGCATGAATGAATGAAAGTAAAAAAGTCTTGCAAGCAAAGTATGGAGGTTCATACCCAATGAAGGGTGTTAGCTCAACTGTGTGCGGGTTAGCTACCCCAGAAGGATGTACACTGGGGTCCAATCCTTGTGATTGATCATATGTATGGGATCCTTGTTGCTTGCCCTAGGTACTGGAGTCAGCTTCGTGTACAATGTTCGAGGTCTATGAAAAACCTTAGGCCCAATAACTAGCTTCGTGCACAATGTTCGAGTTATAGCATATGGCATTGATCCGGAATGAAAGAGAAAAGATAAGTGATGAGTGTACTTGCCCTAGGTACTGGAGTTAGTTTCATGCATAATGTTCGAGGTCCATGAAAGACCTCAGGCCCAGTAACCAGCTTTGTGCACAATGTTCAGGGTATTGTACATGTCATCAAAAGTAATGAATGTATGAAAGATAAGTAAGAAAGTTATTGTAAGGTTTAACATAAGGCTGATGCAACCTATACACCTAAAGTCTCTCCTGCATGCATGCACAAGTGTACTAAAGTAGAATGCTTCGGAAGTTTCACACGAGCAATAAAAACTATTCTAAGTGTGAAATCTTCCGAAGCCAAGATCAATATCTTCCGAAGCCAAAGATGAAGTCTTCCGAAGCTTCAAAGACAAAGTCTTCCGAAGTCAACACTAGAAGACAGATTTCTTCCGAAGACTTTTAGAATACATGCTTTATCTGATGTACCTTTTACATAAAGCTGGTCCCCTTTCAACTGTAACACTGGTGAGACACCAACTTTACATAAGTTGGTGAAAGATCCATGCTTTTGGTAATTGTACATTGAGGTCTTGAGTCTATAACTACTTTATGTACTTTATCTTTTTTGTAATATATTAGGATGTGAGCTATGGTATGTCATAGTCACTAGTCAAAACGCAATCTTCCTTTTGACTATATATTTGATTTTGTAGTTGTCTAGTCAATTTTATCCAGTTAGCCTTCAAAGTATGGCTGGTTGTAGGATGTAGTATATGTATCTCAAGTACTTGTAACTTTCTAATATGTTTTTGTAAAATTTGTAATAGAACTTGAGAAGCAATATACAACATTCTTGAAAACTAAATACTTGTGTGTTTTTGATATCTTGTTCTGTATGTTATTTATTTGTGTTCTTAGCATCTTTACCAAGTGGTTAACCAATTCCCTATTTGATCTATTAAGTGTTATTAGCAACTCTCCTTATTGTGTTATTATGTTGTAAGTGCATACCTTTCAACAGTCCTTCATTTGGTATCAGAGCATTCCAGGCTCTTGATATAAGATCTCACCATCTTAAGATCCCTTACACATACAAAACACTTAACATCTCAAATGCCAGCTATTTCAAAATCTGATATGAAAACTGGAACCATGAAAAAGTCCCCACTGATCACACTTGATGACTTTGATACTTGGTGTCAAAGATTGAAGGCTTCATTAAGTCTCTAGACTCAAGAATGTGGGAGTCTATTATCAATGGACCTTACATACCAAGCACCTCTTCTGCTGCTGGAGGTGGTATGATCCCCAATGTTGTGGTTGACTACTCAGATGAAGATAGAAAGAGAGTAGAGATTGATCAAAAGGCCATGACAGCCCTTCAAACTGCTCTTCCGAACTCTATATACAAAGGTTTCAAGAAATACAAAAAAGCTAAGCAGTTATGGGATGCATTAAAACTGATGTATGAGGGTTCCTCTGAAAGCAGCAGTTTGAAAATTTCACCTTTAAAGCAGGTGAAACCATGACTTAACAATATTTCAGGTATGTTGAGACTGTGGATACCCTTGTGGATGGTGGAGTAGCTCTTTAAAATAGAGATATTGTAAGGAAGTTCATGTCCTCTCTTCCTAGGCAATGGACACACTACTGTGTTTTTATCAAGAAAACTAAGAACCTGAAGACTCTCACCTTGACAGAGTTGTTTGGGATTCTCAGTAGATACCAAATGAAGATGATCATGCAAGGTTCATCTGGCAACTCCAGCAATCAAATGGGTTCAGCCCTTTATGTGGTTGAAAGGGATAGCATAGAATCCCAACATCATCTCATATGCTACCCTGACAACTCATAAAAGGATCCTTTTATCACCTTTCCTGAGACACCAAAGGAGAACTATACTCAAGGAAGCCTATTCCAAGAGACAAGTTCTTCTCAAGCCTTTGTGTCTTCTGATGAAAGTTGTGGCAGCTTTCTCGTCACCCTTGAAGACCTGGACTGTATCCATCCAAATGATCTGGAGTATATGGAGATAGTCCAGCAAATGGCTCTTCTCACTTACAGAGCCAAGAAGTTCTACAAGCGGACTGAAAGGAAGTTCCCCAGCAATACAGCTTGTGGAAAGTTTGGACTAGACAAAAGCAAAGTCAAGTGTTACAACTGTAACTTGATGGGCCACTTTTCCAGGGAGTGCAAGGCATCAAGAATAAATGATGGCCAAGCACATCCAGACCAAACTACACTAACAAAGCCACCCAGAATGAGAAGCCAAAGCAGCAAGCTGCAGTTGCGGTTGAAGAAGGAGGCTTTGATTGTCATGTGTGGGTACTCTTCATATGACCAAGAAAGAGACTTCCATGACCTCCAAGAAGATTTCAACTTCGGAAGAAAATATGTTTCCTTCGAAAGCTCCAAAATGAAGAAGAAGGCAAGTGGAAAATTGCCTTCAAAAGAAAATTGGTCTTAGAAGAAAGGAATACTTCCGAAGCCTTGAAGTCTATTGTAGTGTTAGCAGGATCTTCTGAAGGTCCAGTCATCAAAACTTCTAAAGTCTCAAAAGCTTCTGAAATATTGAAGATCAAGTCCAAACTTCCAAAGGTGGTGTGGAAGTTAAAGAAAGACCAAGTGACTAAAAGTTCTCCATCAACAACAGCACAAGATCCCAAAGCACAACTCTAGGATCTATTACTGTTTCATTACCTTCTACTTCTTTTGATAAGCCCAAGACCAATAAGGCTTGGGTTCCAAATGTAACTAATCATTTTTTTGTGTAGGAATAGCTCAAGACAAACAAGAATGTCTAGATCATTGATAGTGGTTGTTCCAGGCACATGACAGGCAATAGGTCACTACTCCAAAACTTTGAAAGAATTGATAGAGGGCCAGTTGCTTTAGGAGGAGATGAAGATGGTTATATTTCTAGGAGGGGCAAGGACACAAATGGTAAGCTTAGCATTGAGAAGGCAAACTTTGTTAAAAAGCTTAGGTACAATCTTCTGAGTGTATCCCAATTTTATGATCAGAGTCATAACATGTGCTTTACGAAGCATGAGTGCATTGTTCTCAAGCCCGGGGTGGTCGTTCCTCATGAGCATATCCTGCTTAGAGCCCCTAGGAAAGAGAACATGTACAATATGGATTTTCAAGAGACATCTCCTTCTGGAGAAGTTTCATGCTTTCTATCTAAAACCAATAATGATGAGTCTTTCCTATGGAATAAAAAAATATGCCATATAAACTTTAAGAACATGAATAAACTGATTAAGAATGATTTGGTAACTAGAATGCCAAAGAAAGAGTTTACAAGTGATGATCATTGTGTTGCATGCTTGAAAAGGAAGCAACATAAGGTATCGCATAAGCCTAAGGAAAGAAATTCCATCATTACACCCCTACACTTGTTACATATGGATCTCTTTGGCTCCACCAGTGTAATGAGTCTAGGAAGGACCTCTTATTGTTTAGTGATCACATATGACTTTACAAGATTCACTTGGGTTTTTTCCTTAAAAAGATGAGACCCCTAAGATTCTAAAGAATTTCATCTTAAAGATTGAGAATCAATATGATCACAAGGTCAAAACCATAAGATGTGATCAGAAATTGAATTCAAGAACCAAATTCTTGATACATTTTGTGATGAAAAGGGTATTACAAGACAATACAGTGCTCCTAGGACTCCTTAGCAAAATGGTGTTGCTGAGAGGAGAAACAGGACACTGATTGAAGCTGCAAGAACCATGTTGTCTAACTCTAAGCTGCCCATCACCTTCTGGGCAGAGGCAGTCAACACTACCTGCTATATGCAAAACAAAGTTTTAGTGGTTAAGACTCATGGCAAGACTCTTGATGAACTTTGCAACAAGAGGAAATCTTTCATTGGTTTTGGATGTTTGCACCATTTTGAATACCAAATATCAACTTGCCAAATTTGCTAAGAAATCAGATGATGGACACTTCATTGGATACTCTTCTCAAGCTAAGGCTTATAAAGTATACAATCTCAGCACTAGAATTGTTGAGGAGTCAGCCAATGTGACTTTCAATAAACACACACCCTATGTGGTTGGTTCTGGTCCTGATTGGCTATTTGATCTTGATTTAGTTACCAACTGTTTTAATAAATCTTGTGAGAATGTTTCAGGATCTACAGATATTTTATCCGTAGGAGACCCTGATCCAAGATTTGAACTTGGAAGATCTTCAAGCCACACATCTTCATGTCCAGTTGTAACTACTTCTGCAAATGAGGTTTCTATCAACACAACAATGACAAATTCAGCTAATACATCTGAGATGCCTTCAAATTCCAGCTCAAAGGCTCTACAACCAAATAAAGAAGCTTCAAATGCATAAGCCAGTGAAGGTAGTAATAGTGATCAAGAATTTCTTGATGCTGATAACCACTCCATATATGAAAACATCAATGATGTCACACACTCATTGGATCTCTCTTGATATGTGGTGGGAGAGGCTTCAATACCATATCTAAATTTTTCAAATTTAGATCTTTCTCAGCAATTTTCTGTGATCCCTCAACTAAGGATCCACAAGTCACACCCCACCAAAAACATCATTGGAAATATTGACACAGGGGTAAGAATAAGAGGACAAACCCATGAAGCAAATGTTTGTCTTCACTCTTGTTTCTTGTTCTAGATAGAGCCAAAGAAAATTGATGAGGCTCTAAAGGATGGAAGTTGGGTTGAAGCTATGCAAGAGGAGTTGCTTCATATCAAAAGGCAGAAATTTTGGAACCTTTGTCCTCTTCCTCATGGGAAGACTACTATAGGAACCAAATGGGTGTTTAGGAATAAGAAAGATGATAGACGCATTGTCATCAAAAACAAAGCTAGACTAGTTGTTCAAGGGTACGCACAAAAAACTGATGTATTTGCTCTTGTAGCAAGACCGGAAGCTGTTAGGATATTCTTGGCATTTGCTGCATCCAAGAACATCAAGGTTTATCAACTTGATTTCAAATGTGCCTTTCTATATGGGGTGATTGATGAAGAAGTGTATGTCAAACAACCACCTGGTTTTGCAGATCCTGATCATCCTGATTATGTCTGCAAGCTTGATAAGGCTATCTATGGGCTGCACCAAGGAAATGGTATGAGACTCTATCTTAGTATCTTTGCAATCATGGATACAGAATGGGATACTATAGATGGAACTCTCTTCATCAAAGGAAAGGGAAATGACTTAATGCTAGTTCAAGTGTATATAGATGACATTATCTTTGGTTCAACTAATTCAAAGCTCTGCAAAGACTTTAAGAAGCTGATAAAGGACAGATTTGAAATGAGTGCTATGGGGGAACAAAATTTCTTTCTGGGAATTCAAGTGAAACAAGTTGAAGATGGCATCTTCATTAGTCACTCAAAGTATGTTCAAGACATACTCAAAAGATTCAACGTGACTGATTGTAAGATTGCTAAGACACCCATAACAAGAAACCACTCCCTTGGACCTGATCTTGAGGGGGATTGTGTGGATGAACACCTTTACAGGGCTATGATTGGGTCTCTTATGTATCTCACTGCTAGCAGGCTTGATATCATGTTTGCCACTTGTATTTGCGCAAGATATCAAGCCAACCCCAAGATGTCTCGTGTCATCACTGTCAAGAGGGTTCTAAGATACCTCAAAGGTGCCACAACACTTGGTATTTTGTATCCTAAGAATTCTGACTTTAATCTGTATGCATATACAGATAGTGATTATGGTGGTTGCAACATGACTGCAAAGTCTACATCTGGGGGATGTCAGTTTCTTGGTGGAAGGGTTGTCTCATGGCAATGCAAGAAATAATCCTATGTCTTTGCATCAACTGCTAAAGATGAATACATTGTTGCTACAAGCTGCTGTGCTCAAGTGCTATGGATTCAGAATTAGATGCTTGACTATGGATTAAATTTCAAAGAGACTCCCATTTACATAGACAACAACAGTGCTATCTCTATCACATAGAATCCTATGCAGCACTCAAGGACAAACACATCAATATCAGGTATCATTTAATTATAGATAACTTTAAAAAGGGATTAATTAAACTAGTCAAAATTAACACAAATGAACAATATGATGATTTGTTTAAAAAAGCCTTTGATGAACAGAGATTTAAATATCTTATATCAGCTATTAGGATTATTAACTTTGAGTAAGTTTTTCTTAAAACTAATTTATATTATTTCTTAATATATGTGTGTCCTAAGTTGTCTAGTTTATCACATTCATAAGCTCTTGTTTTCACTGGATAAAAAATCTTTGAAGACTTTCCTTAGAATTTTGAAAAAATTTGATCCTTCGGAAGATATGCTTTTACCTTCGGAAGAAACTCATGCCTTCAAAACAAATAACTGCCTAAGTAATTTTCCCCCAGAAGAAATTTCTGAAATTTCTTCCGAAGCTTAAAACCTTTCTTAGGCACTTATATGTTTTCAAGGACAATTTTCTTTCGAAGCAAATTAACTCTCGGAAGCTTTGTTATTTTGAACAAAACTTTCAAGTTTTAGTTTTTCTTCCGAAGCAAATATTTCAAAACCCTTAGGAAATTCTTCCGAAGTCATTTTGGCTTCCGAAGCTTTTTCATTAAAACTCCGAAGACATATTACCTTCGGAAGCTTTTTGACTTCCAAGAAAACTATATTTTGAGCTAAAAGTAAACTACTTTTTAAGAGATGGGACCGACATCCGGATTTCAAAGTTTATCCTCTTTCATTAACTTTGTCTTAAATTATTTTCATATATAACCCAACGGTTCCCCCTCTTTCTATCATCTTCATCTTTCCTCTAAACCTAAATTCCCAAATCTCTCCCTGAACTATCTTCGTTCATACTTCCTTCATCTTTAGCTTTCTCACAATGGCCAACTTTAACCATATAAATGATCTTGATTTCTCCATGCAGTTACATAGGCAACATAACCAAGTTTCTCTATTAAACTCTGAGAAAGATCCATATTTCTTAGAGGTTTGCCGTTTCTTGGTCTTATCTAACTACTTCACCTCCCTCACCATTGATCCTACTTTGTATGAGGATCATCTGCTCGAATTTTGAAAGTCCTGCCAAGAGGTCGTTATGGATGGGGAGAAGGCATTATCTGCCACAATGCAGGGGAGAACAATCTTTATCACTTCGGCCATCATCAACAATCATCTTTAGCTGGATGATGAAGAAGGTGAGGTGTTCTTTCTGAAAGAAGCTGTTAACCACTCCTTTGAGAAGATGGGCTATGAGGGAGGTTTCTCTATAAAGACCTTCAGAAAAGGAAAGGTCTCATCCAAGTGGAAATACCTACTTCATATGTATATCCATAGCTTGTCTAACAAGCATGGAGGGTGGGACTAGATCCCTAAGGATCTCTCCTTTATAGTGCATGGGATGGTTCAAGGAGTCAAGTTCAGGTACTCTCAATTTGTTTATACTAATCATCTTGTAAACTTGGACTCCTTAGAATACTACATGTTTCCTAGATATGTTCAATACATTCTTAACTGTGAACTGGGCTCATAGTTAAAGGGAACATGTAATATTCTTAAACTAGGACAGATTAAGCCTAACATCTTTAAAATCTTGAGGAATCCAACTGTTGGCTTCTCAAAGGTAGAAACAGCCCTTGTCCTAAAAATGTTAGAGCTCATTGCTCAAGGTGAAAACCTAGCAGCACCAGCTAGTGTTGAACCCACACCTTCTACATCTCAACCACCAAAACAGCCACAAATCACTCTCACCTACAAAAGAAAATCCAAACGAACCCCTACTCAAACTATTGAGTCTGTGCAAGCCCCCATATACTCACCCATACAAGAGGAAGTGGATACTAGAGCTCCCACTTGTCCTGAGGAGCAAACCACTCCTATTACTTCAAAGATCAATGCTGAGGTTCCTCATGCTCAACCTGATAAACTCACAAGCCCAACTACCTTAAGCCTTCACTCTGAGTCTCAACACTCAAGTGAACAACCTTCAGGGGACAACGACCATCCCTAGCCTTTAGACTTAAACCAACCTATTCCTAACCTTGACTTCTATACTAATGAAGACTTAGGTTTCAGTGAGTACCATGACTCTCTCTTCTTTTCCACTTCTTAAAGAGATATGAGTGCTCCTGAGTCGCCTGTGTCTAGCCCATATCAGTCACCCATAACTGAGGTGGATACTTCTGAACCTATTCAGGATATCCGTATGGAAGAGGCTCTCACTTCTATAAGTGATTACATCATTCAGACCTCAACCATAGCAACTCAGCTCATTGACACCTCAACTAAGGCTGTTTGTGAGCAGAGTAAATCCAACAGCCAAGAACCTAAAGCTGGTGGTGAGAGAGAGGACTTTGGTCTAATCATCTCATCCCCCAATGATTCTTCTGATGAATATGAGGGGAATTTGAGGCTAAAGGTGCAAAAATTGTTACAAACATACACTTATTTAGTCTCTAAGGTCAGTCATATTGAATCTCAGGTGACTACCTTGCAAAACAAGGTCAATGATTAGCAACTTGAGATATCTTATCTCAAAGAACAACTAGTTGGGAGACCTTTAAGAAGAGCTCAACCAGGAACACAAGAACCTGTGAGTGTGATTGACCTAACAACTAGCTCACCTATGCAAGAGAGTGATGCTACCAAAAAGGGGGAGAAAGTCATTACAGTCATAGAACCTGGGAGTTCTTCAGGGAGTATGGATATTGAGGACTCACCATCCTCACTTGCAATTGTGCATACTCAACAACTTCCTCAAGTTCACATGGATGTGGACTCCATAGACTCCTTCATTCAGAGTCTTTTTGAGGAAGGTATACCAAGGGTAATGTCATCTCCACAAACTTCAAATCACATTATTGGGTGGATGTATGATGAGAACAGAAAAGCCCTCATCATTTAAAGAGTTCAAGTGCAGCAAGAAGTCTTTAATTTTTAGACCTTGAACTTCTATGAAAGCCTGATCTTGTTAGCATGCCACTTGTCAACCAAGACCAATCCAGACAAGCTGACTCAAAGAATTCAAGACAGAATCACTGCAGAGTTCAGCTTCAGAAGGAGACTAAGGTAATCAGGCAATATCATTGGTCAACTGGATGTTGAGGCAGACCCTAAGATTAGCTTCATAGGGGAAACCTTGACTGAAGACCCAGTGGTAGAACTTGAGAGCCATGTCTTACCATCATTAACTGTTGCAAACATTCATTCCCTTTATGAGACACCTGCTGGTGAAGGTGCATCTCAACCTCTCTCTAGCCGGAGCTTGGAAGATACACCAAGCAATAAAGGCCAAAGCTCTCTCCATTCTAAGTCACAAAGGTCTGTGAGTGACAAAGGGAAAAGAAAAATGACTTCTGAGGAGATTGAGGAGGAGGAGAGAGAGAGGAAAAGGAAGCTCAGGGGAGAAAGTTCCTTAACTAGGTCTGCAAGACTTATGGAAGCTGCTATCAGGGCTGCCCCTAGGCCAAACACTTAGGATGATGAGTTGAGGGCAGTTAGGATAAACAACTTGCAGACCAGGAACTATGACATTGACAATATCATCTCCTTCCCCTTAGATGAATTGAATGAACTGGCTGGCATGGAACTATCAAAGGAGAGAAAGGAGGCTGAGGAAGGAAAGCTACTTCTTCAAATCAAAGAAGAAAGAAAAGACTGTACAAGCATGTGCCTACTCTCTCTCCAGTTTAAGAAAGTCATGTACAAGAGGATGTTGATCCTCAAGAACCTCAGGTAGACAAAGAAAAGGATAGGATCAACATGATCAACTACCTGAGTGCCACAGGCCTCTATCAGATTGTTGCACTTCTTCCCTTACCATATGACTACATTGAGTTTGAGTACCTCAAACAACTTGAACTTGAGATAGCCAAAGAAAGAAGATCACCAAAAAGAGCTAAGGGAAGAGGCTGCAAAGTCAAGAGCCATCATCCAAAAAAGTATGAAGAAGTCTGCCGATAGACAAAGGATGATGAGCTTCTTGAAGTTGTATGGATTCTCCAAAAGGAGACTTGGCCCAATGTCTCTGTCCACTATGGATGAGCATATCAGGGTAATCAAGTAGAAGATCAAGAATGGAGAGCTAATGGACTTGCATTCCTCTCCAAGTCAAGCTCCACCTAAAGAGGAGGTTAAGGTTGAACACCCTGAGACAACACAACCTGAACCTCCAGCTAAGTCTCAGCAAGCTTCATCTGTTGATCTGAAACAA